>CM050163.1:566535953-566642626 GCA_027410445.1 Discoglossus pictus | reverse complement strand
ACTCTCTCTCTCTCTCTCTCTCTCCCCCTCCCTCTCTCTCCCTCTCTCTCTCTCTCTCTCCTCTCTCATCCCCTCTCACACGTCATTCATCTCTCTCTTCTCTCTCGACTCTCTCTCTCTCTCTCTCTCTCTCGTCCCCTCTCTCTCTTCTCTCTATCTCTCCTCTCTCTCCTTCCCCCCTCTCGCTCTCTCTCTAATCTCTCCTCTCTCTCTCTCCCTCCCTCTCCCCCCTCTCTCTCTCTCTCTCTCTCTCTCTCTCTCCCCCTCTCTCTCTCTCTCTCTCTCTCTCTCCTCTCTCCCCCCTCTCTCTCTCTCTCTCTCTCTCTCTCTCTCCCCCCCCTCTCCCCCCCACAACCCGATCACATAGACATAGTGTTTAGACCCAATATTAATATTTGCTTTCTGTCCTGGTCATATATAATTACTTTGGATCACAGGACATTGTGATGGAAACTGTGTATAGAATAAATGTAATGTCAGTCAGTCAGGTAATAGGTGTCTATTAGTTATTATATGGAGACGTAGGTGGTACGCTGTAGGTGGTTACGCTGTAGGTGGGTACGCCGTTGGTTGGGTACGCCGTTGGTTGGGTACGCTGTAGGTGGGTGCGCTGTAGGTGGGTGCGCTGTAGGTGGGTGCGCTGTAGGTGGGTGCGCTGTAGGTGGGTACGCTGTAGGTGGGTACACTAGGTGGGTACGCTGTTGGTTGGGTACGCTGTAGGTGGGTACACTAGGTAGGTACGCTGTAGGTGGGTGCGCTGTTGGTTGGGTACGCTGTAGGTGGGTGCGCTGTTAGTTGGGTACGCTGTAGGTGGGTGCGCTGTTGGTTGGGTACGCTGTAGGTGGGTACGCTGTAGGTGGGTGCGCTGTAGGTGGGTACGCTGTTGGTTGGGTACGCTGTAGGTGGGTGCGCTGTAGGTGGGTGCGCTGTAGGTGGGTGCGCTGTTGGTTGGGTACGCTGTAGGTGGGTACGCTGTAGATGGGTGCGCTGTAGGTGGGTAACGCTGTAGGTGGGTGCGCTGTTAGTTGGGTACGCTGTAGGTGGGTGCGCTGTAGGTGGGTGCGCTGTAGGTTGGGTACGCTGTAGGTTGGGTACGCTGTAGGTTGGGTACGCTGTAGGTGGGTGCGCTGTAGGTGGGTGCGCTGTAGGTGGGTACGCTGTAGGTGGGTACACTAGGTGGGTACGCTGTAGGTGGGTGCGCTGTAGGTGGGTGCGCTGTAGGTGGGTGCGCTGTTGGTTGGGTGCGCTGTTGGTTGGGTACGCTGTAGGTAGGTACACTAGGTGGGTGCGCTGTAGGTGGGTACGCTGTAGGTGGGTACACTAGGTGGGTGCGCTGTAGGTGGGTGCGCTGTAGGTGGGTGCGCTGTTGGTTGGGTGCGCTGTTGGTTGGGTACGCTGTAGATGGGTGCGCTGTAGGTTGGGTGCGCTGTAGGTTGGGTGCGCTGTAGGTTGGGTGCGCTGTAGGTTGGGTGCGCTGTAGGTTGGGTGCGCTGTAGGTTGGGTACGCTGTAGGTGGGTACGCTGTAGGTGGGTACACTGTAAACATATTTTGCCACTTGTTATTTTAGACTCATCCACCTGGAACAGATGGTTTTATATTATTTGCTTTTGTCCTGGTCGTTGTCGGATGATGTTAATGACGTTTGATGTTGATTTTTTCACTAATTAAGCTCCCAGTTATTATTTAACTTCTGACTCGTTTGATATTATAAGTGAAATGGGTAAAAAGTGCAATTAGGTCAATTTAAAGGAGCAGCTACACCTCCTTGCTTCTTCACATCGTCTTTACACTTGGTACTGAGACCTGTAAGGATGTTCTTTGTGACCCGACGCGTCGTGCTTGTGATGTTTTTTTGGTGGTCTCCATATACTGTCCTACGATGATATCTTCTCCTCATATAAATCCGACTGGTCTCCATCACATTTACACAGAGACGTTTATATTATATATTGTATTTAATCGGATCGATATCAGACGATCAGGTGATAAGTGGACGCCGCTCCCTTCAGTACACGTAGACATATTGTGTACATCTTCTGCTCTGTCGCCATATTTCCTGTTGCGTTGTCAGATGATGTCAGTGAAGTTTGATGTTTATCTTTTTGATAATCACACGCCCAGGTGTTCTATAACTTATGTTAGATATAATGTATGAATAGGTTATTAGGTCATTTACATGTATCATTGTGTGTCATGCCAGTGACACGTGTTTGGTTCTTTGGGTAGGACCATCATGGCATGTCAACCCTGGCCTCATTTAGCTCTCTTAATGATTGTCATTTACTTGAATTAATATAATTTTATTTTAATTGTTTAAGTAGATTTTGCGACCTGCTCTTATTGGATTACAGTTTCACTCTACAGGGTAAGGGTGGAGGTGAAACAATCCGGTCTGATGAGCAATGAGATCATTATTCTAATAAAATATATTACTACTTTATTTTAATTACCACTATAGCTTTAAATAGACATGCTTCTTCAGGCAGTGAGAGACGCTCAGCCCAGGAGGCTGTCCTACTTATTTATTTATGTACTGGTATAGCTTTGTCTGCAATAAGCACTTCAGATAAATATGTCGATTAAGACTCCTCTCAAGACAGCCTCCTGGGCAGATCTCCCACCCTTTGGACTTCGGATCTACTAAGGTCCAAAACACTAAACTTCACATTTACATTTTACAAATGACATTGGTTTGTTTGCAGTCCGCCTTAAGGTGCCCTCTGGTGGGTCCAGCCCGGGTCCATGTACGCAGGTTCTCCTCCGTTAATGTCATGTGACAGGTTAATGACCTGTACAGAGCTTGTTGTCCTGGATACTCCTAGTTTGTGTACCTGTCCTGATTACTGGGATATAATTAGTAGGATACACGCCCAGAACTGCATACCTCCATGATTATGTACTGTGCTAGATATACACAGGGGTTACACCACATACATGTATACACTGGGGGGGGGGGGGGGAGGCTACAGCACATACAGACAGGTCCGCATGCAGAGACACTATATGTTATGACGTGTGCGTGTGTGTGTATGTTTATATATATATAATGTATGTATATGTGTGTAGGGTGCCCCCTCAGTATAATTATCTAGTGTAGGACCCACCCACCCCCTTCATATATATATATATACAGTGGATATAAAAAGTTTACACACCCTGGTAAAATGTCAGGTTTCTGTGCTGTAAAAAAATGAGACAAAGATAAATCATTTCAGAACTATATCCACCTTTAATGTGACCTATAAACTGTACAACTCAATTGAAAAACAAACTGAAATCTTTTAGGTGGAGGGAAGGAAAAAAGAAAGAAAAATAATGTGGTTGCATAAGTCTGCACACCCTCTAATAACTGGGGATGTAGCTGTGTTCCTAATTAAGCAATCACATTCCAAATTGTGTTAAATAGGAGTCAGCATACACCTGCCATCATTTAAAGTGCCTCTGATTAACCCCAAATAAAGTTCAGCTGCTCTAGTTGGTCTTTCCTGAAATTTTCTTAGTCGCATCCCACAGCAAAAGCCATGGTCCACAGAGAGCTTCTAAAGAATCAGAGGGATCTCATTGTTAAAAGGTATCAGTCAGGAGAAGGGTACAAAAGAATTTCCAAGGCATTAGATATACCATGGAACACAGTGAAGACAGTCATCATCAAGTGGAGAAAATATGGCACAACAGTGACCTTACCAACAACTGGAGCACCCTCCAAAATTGATGAAAAGACGAGAAGAAAACTGGTCTGGGAGGCTACCAAGAGGCCTACAGCAACATTAAAGGAGCTGCAGGAATATCTGGCAAGTACTGGCTGTGTGGTACATGTGACCACAATCTCCCGTATTCTTCATATGTCTGGTCTATGGGGTAGAGTGGCAAGACGAAAGCCTTTTCTTACGAAGAAAAACATCCAAGCCAGGCTACATTTTGCAAAAACACATCTGAAGTCTCCCAAAAGCCTGTGGGAAAAGGTGTTCTGGTCTGATGAAACCAAGGTTGAACTTTTTGGCCATAATTCCAAAAGATATGTTTGGCGCAAAAACAACACTGCACATCACCAAAAGAACGCCATACCCACAGTGAAGCATGGTGGTGGCAGCATCATGCTTTGGGGCTGGAACTGGGGCCTTAGTTAAGATAGAGGGAATTATGAACAGAGCCAAATACCAGTCAATATTGGCACAAAACCTTCATCTTTCAGCATGACAACGACCCAAAGCATACATCCAAATCACCAAAGGAATGGCTTCAGCAGAAGAAGATTAAAGTTTTGGAATGGCCCAGCCAGAGCCCAGACCTGAATCCGATCTGAAGAGGGCTGTGCCCAGGAGATGCCCTCGCAATCTGACAGAGCAAAGAAGAGTGGGCAAATCTTGCCAAGTCACAATGTGCCATGCTGATAGACTCATACCCAAAAAGACTGATCACAAGGGGCTTCAACAAAGTATTAGTTTAAGGGTGTGCAGACTTATGCAACCATATTATATTATTTTCTTCCCTCTACCTAAAGGATTTCAGTTTGTTTTTCAATTGAGTTGTACAGTTTATAGGTCACATTAAAGGTGGAAAATGTTCTGAAATGATTTATCTTTGTCTCATTTTTATACAGCACAGAAACCTGACATTTTAACACGGGTGTGTAGACTTTTTATATCCACTGTATATATACACAGGGGAGGGGGGAGTGCTACATTAGATATACACTGAGGAGTGGGGGGCCGAGTCCTACCGTAAATATACACCGAGGAGGGAGCCCTATACTGGATATACACACTGAAGGCGGGGGGAGGGGTCCTACACTATATGTATATGTGTATATGTATGTATGTGTATATGTATGTGTATATGTATGTATGTGTATATGTATGTGTGTATGTATGTATGTGTATATGTATGTATGTATGTATGTGTATATGTATGTATGTATGTGTATATGTATGTGTATATGTATGTATGTATGTGTATATGTATGTGTATATGTATGTATGTATGTATGTGTATATGTATGTATGTATGTGTATATGTATGTATGTGTATATGTATGTGTATATGTATGTATGTATGTGTATATGTATGTGTAATATATATACACACACACACACTGGTGGGGGAGCCCTACGCTATGTATACGCATTGCTCTCCATCTCCTATCTGACCCCTGAACACCCAATCAGTAGCTTGAGGTCTGTCTTGCAGTGAGACTCTGGCCTGGGCCAGCGCTCAGATCCACTGCCAGTTCCATGCCAGCGAGAGTCGGGTACAACTTCCTGCCAGTGAAGAGCCCAGACAGGACGTGCAGGCCGAAAATGAGACCGTCTTCATTCCTAACAGAGGTGAGACCTCATTACTTCTGGCCACTCGTGTGTCCTCTTTACCTGTCCTCACTCTCACCTTCTACTCCCTAATCTTGTTCTCTTTCATACTGACTTAGTTGCCCACGTTTCCTGGTCTTGGGAGCTGTCACTTAACCAATTATCCTTCTCTCCCTCTTCTTGCTACTTATCTTGTTCTCTCATGTCAGCCTCTAGTTCTTCTTTCTGGTCCTCATCTCTTGGCCTTTTTATCTGGGCTCAGCTTCTCCTCACTAATATTCTTGTTCTCTTAGACTGACTTCTCTTGTGATCTTCAGTGTGTGCTCGTCTCTTGGCCATGTGTGAAGCCTCTTTACCCGGTGTCATCTCTCACCTTCTCATTACTTCGCTTGTTCTCTCATATTGACCTCTCTTCTGGACTTGAGTGCATCCTGACCTTCCTTCTCTCCTTCATTGTCTTGTCTTCTCACATTGGCCTCACCTCTGTTCTCAGTTCGTGCTCCTCAGGCGTTGTCCTTCTCTCCCGGTCCTTGTTTCTGACTACTTATCTTGTTCCCTCTCTCCTAGCCTCCTTCCCTCTCTCCTAGCCTCCTTCCCCTCTCCCCTAGCCCCTTCACCTCTCTCCTAGCCCCTTCACCTCTCTCCTAGCCCCTTCACCTCTCTCCTAGCCCCTTCCCCTCTCTCCTAGCCTCTTCCCCTCTCTCCTAGCCTCTTCCCCTCTCTCCTAGCCTCCTTCCCTCTCTCCTAGCCTCCTTCCCTCTCTCCTAGCCTCTTGTGTGTTACCCTCCCCTATCTCATGGCCTCTCCTTCACTCCATGTTGTCCTGTGCAGGTGAGCGAGGTCAGTACATCTCTCCTAGCCTCCTTCTCTCTGTCCTAGCCTCCTTCCCTCTCTCCTAGCCTCCTTCCCTCTCTCCTAGCCTCTTTCGCTCTCTCCTAGCCTCTTTCGCTCTCTCCTAGCCTCTTTCCCTTCGCTCCTAGCCCCTTTCCCTCGCTCCTAGCCGCTTTCCCTCTCTCCTAGCCTCCTTCTCTCCTAGCCTCTTCCCCTCTCTCCTAGCCTCTTCCCCCTCTCCTAGCCTCTTCCCCCTCTCCTAGCCTCTTCCCCTCTCTCCTAGCCTCTTCCCCTCTCTCCTAGCCTCTTTCCCTCTCTCCTAGACTCTTCCCCTCTCTCCTAGCCTCCTTCCCTCTCTCCTAGCCTCCTTCCCTCTCTCCTAGCCTCTTCCCCTCTCTCCTAGCCTCTTTCCCTCTCTCCTAGCCTCCTTCCCTCTCTCCTAGCCTCTTCCCCTCTCTCCTAGCCTCTTCCCCTCTCTCCTAGCCTCTTCCCCTCTCTCCTAGCCTCCTTCCCTCTCTCCTAGCCTCTTCCCCCTCTCTCCTAGCCTCTTTCCCTCTCTCCTAGCCTCTTTCCCTCTCTCCTAGCCTCTTTCCCTCTCTCCTAGCCTCTTCCCCTCTCTCCTAGCCTCTTCCCTCTCTCCTAGCCTCTTCCCTCTCTCCTAGCCTCTTCCCCTCTCCCCTAGCCTCTTTCCCTCCCCCCTAGCCTCTTTCCCTCTCTCCTAGCCTCTTTCCCTCTCTCCTAGCCTCTTTCCCTCTCTCCTAGCCTCTTTCCCTCTCTCCTAGCCTCTTTCCCTCTCTCCTAGCCTCTTTCCCTCTCTCCTAGCCTCCTTCCCTCTCTCCTAGCCTCTTTCCCTCTCTCCTAGCCTCTTTCCCTCTCTCCTAGCCTCTTTCCCTCTCTCCTAGCCTCCTTCCCTCTCTCCTAGCCTCCTTCCCTCTCTCCTAGCCTCCTTCCCTCTCTCCTAGCCTCCTTCCCTCTCTCCTAGCCTCCTTCCCTCTCTCCTAGCCTCTTTCCCTCTCTCCTAGCCTCTTTCCCTCTCTCCTAGCCTCTTCCCCTCTCTCCTAACCTCTTCCCCTCTCTCCTAGCCTCTTCCCCTCTCTCCTAGCCTCTTCCCCTCTCTCCTAGCCTCCTTCCCTCTCTCCTAGCCTCCTTCCCTCTCTCCTAGCCTCTTTCCCCTCTTTCCTAGCCTCCTTTCCTCTCTCCTAGCCTCTTTCCCCTCTCTCCTAGCCTCTTTCCCTCTCTCCTAGCCTCCTTCCCTCTCTCCTAGCCTCTTTCCCCTCTCTCCTAGCCTCCTTCCCTCTCTCCTAGCCTCCTTCCCTCTCTCCTAGCCTCCTTCCCTCTCTCCTAGCCTCCTTCCCTCTCTCCTAGCCTCCTTCCCTCTCTCCTAGCCTCTTTCCCTCTCTCCTAGCCTCTTTCCCTCTCTCCTAGCCTCTTTCCCTCTCTCCTAGCCTCTTTCCCTCTCTCCTAGCCTCTTTCCCCTCTCTCCTAGCCTCCTTCCCTCTCTCCTAGCCTCCTTCCCTCTCTCCTAGCCTCCTTCCCTCTCTCCTAGCCTCTTGTGTCTCATGGCCTCTCCTTCACTCCATGTTGTCCTTCCTTTGCAGGTGAGCGAGGTCAGTGCATCCTCTCTACTCCGCCCAAAATCCTGTTTTGTGACCTCTGTCTGGATCCCGGGGAGACCAAGTCTTGTAAGTGCTTGTTAGAGGGGTGAGAGATGGTGTCCATGTAGAGGGCAGTATGTTTAGGGGCGCGAGGGGGTGACCCAGGTGACCGCTTTCCTCCCCTTCAGACTCATACAGTGAGACTCTGCCGCTCGCTGCGCCACCCTCGTTCCGCGGACAGTCTGTGAAGTACGTCTACAAGCTGACCATCGGCTGTCAGAGGGTTAACTGCCCCATCCAGCTCCTGCGGGTGCCATTCAGAGTCCTGCTGCTACATGGTAAGAGTGCCAGGTGTGGGTCTGGGCCAACTAGAGACACGCTTATTGGATCTCATCTCTCCTTTGCAGCACTCCAGGGTTTCCAGCCCCCCCAGGAGGATGAAGTCGCCCCTTCAAACCCATTCCTGGATGAGGAGGAGGGTGGGAAGAAAGACTCGAGACTCCTTGACTCGGCCGTAGAGATCCTCATGGCCGTGACATCAAGAAGAACACTCCGTGAGTACAGCGAGCTCCCGGCAGTCCGGTGCGTGTGACGTGTACTTACCTTACGTGTGTCCTGTTTCCCTTCCTGTCTTGCTCACAGATCAGTATAATATCAGTAATGCCCGAGGTCGCGTGGGAACGTTCTGTATCTTTAAGACGGTTTATAAGATTGGAGAAGATGTTATCGGGACGTTTAAGTTCTCAGACGGTGACATCCCGTGTCTGCAGGTGAGCGACATGTGACGCTGAGCAATCACGGAGCTAAACATCAAGATAAACATGGCATGTTCAGACCATAGCTCTGCTCATCTCTTTCAATATGTAGCAGAGTCTGCAGCTGCCTATTTCCTGCACAGCATTACTGGCAGAGCCACAGCTTGAAGCTGAAGGAAAGAGCCTAAAGAGCAGGGGCAAACTGTAGATCTCACAAAAGGTCAGATTGGGGCTCTCATACTACTGTTGGGGGGTGCTCCACTCCAGACACAATACTTAATACAGGGGGTGGAGCGATCTTGTATAGCATGCAGACATCTCAATAAGTTTATCAAGCCCAACCTAAGTATTCTTTAGAGAGCCCCGTGTAAGAATGCTAAACAAGAAACTCAATAGCAGGCACCGCTCTCTTACCTGAGACAGGTGGAAATCCATAGACAGGGACAGCAGGCACCGCTCTCTTACCTGAGACAGGTGGAAATCCATAGACAGGGACAGCAGGCACCGCTCTCTTACCTGAGACAGGTGGAAATCCATAGACAGGGACAGCAAGCACCACTCTCTTACCTGAGACAGTTGCAATTCCATAGACAGGGACAGCAGGCACCGCTCTCTTACCTGAGACAGGTGCAATTCCATAGACAGGCATAGCAAGCACCTCTCTCTTACCTGAGACAGGTGGAAATCCATAGACAGGCATAGCAAGTAACGCTCTCTTACCTGAGACAGGTGGAAATCCATAGACAGGGACAGCAGGCACCGCTCTCTTACCTGAGACAGGTGGAAATCCATAGACAGGCATAGCAAGTAACGCTCTCTTACCTGAGACAGGTGGAAATCCATAGACAGGCATAGCAAGTAACGCTCTCTTACCTGAGACATGTGGAAATCCATAGACAGGGACAGCAGGCACCACTCTCTTACCTGAGACAGGTGGAAATCCATAGACAGGCATAGCAAGTAACGCTCTCTTACCTGAGACAGGTGGAAATCCATAGACAGGCATAGCAAGTAACGCTCTCTTACCTGAGACAGGTGGAAATCCATAGACAGGCATAGCAAGTAACGCTCTCTTACCTGAGACAGGTGGAAATCCATAGACAGGGACAGCAGGCACCGCTCTCTTACCTGAGACAGGTGGAAATCCATAGACAGGCATAGCAAGTAACGCTCTCTTACCTGAGACAGGTGGAAATCCATAGACAGGCATAGCAAGTAACGCTCTCTTACCTGAGACAGGTGGAAATCCATAGACAGGCATAGCAAGTAACGCTCTCTTGCCTGAGACATGTGGAAATCCATAGACAGGGACAGCAGGCACCACTCTCTTACCTGAGACAGTTGCAATTCCATAGACAGGCATAGCAAGCACCACTCTCTTACCTGAGACAGGTGGAAATCCATAGACAGGCATAGCAAGTAACGCTCTCTTACCTGAGACATGTGGAAATCCATAGACAGGGACAGCAGGCACCACTCTCTTACCTGAGACAGGTGGAAATCCATAGACAGGGATAGCAAGTAACGCTCTCTTACCTGAGACAGGTGCAATTCCATAGACAGGGACAGCAGGCACCGCTCTCTTACCTGAGACAGGTGGAAATCCATAGACAGGCATAGCAAGCACCGCTCTCTTACCTGAGACAGGTGCAATACCATAGACAGGCATAGCAAGCACCACTCTCTTACCTGAGACAGGTGGAAATCCATAGACAGGCATAGCAAGTAACGCTCTCTTACCTGAGACAGGTGCAATTCCATAGACAGGCATAGCAAGTAAAGCTCTCTTACCTGAGACAGGTGCAATTCCATAGACAGGGACAGCAGGCACCGCTCTCTTACCTGAGACAGGTGCAATTCCATAGACAGGGACAGCAGGCACCGCTCTCTTACCTGAGACAGTTGCAATTCCATAGACAGGGACAGCAGGCACCGCTCTCTTACCTGAGACAGGTGCAATTCCATAGACAGGGACAGCAGGCACCGCTCTCTTACCTGAGACAGGTGGAAATCCATAGACAGGGACAGCAGGCACCGCTCTCTTACCTGAGACATGTGGAAATCCATAGACCGGCATAGCAGGCACCGCTCTCTTACCTGAGACAGGTGGAAATCCATAGACAGGGACAGCAGGCACCGCTCTCTTACCTGAGACAGGTGCAATTCCATAGACAGGGACAGCAGGCACCGCTCTCTTACCTGAGACAGTTGCAATTCCATAGACAGGGACAGCAGGCACCGCTCTCTTACCTGAGACAGTTGCAAATCCATAGACAGGGACAGCAAGCACCGCTCTCTTACCTGAGACAGGTGCAATTCCATAGACAGGGACAGCAGGCACCGCTCTCTTACCTGAGACAGGTGGAAATCCATAGACAGGGACAGCAGGCACCGCTCTCTTACCTGAGACAGGTGCAATTCCATAGACAGGGATAGCAGGCACCGCTCTCTTACCTGAGACAGGTGGAAATCCATAGACAGGCATAGCAAGCACCGCTCTCTTACCTGAGACAGGTGCAATTCCATAGACAGGGACAGCAGGCACCGCTCTCTTACCTGAGACAGGTGGAAATCCATAGACAGGGACAGCAGGCAACGCTCTCTTACCTGAGACAGGTGGAAATCCATAGACAGGGACAGCAGGCACCGCTCTCTTACCTGAGACAGGTGGAAATCCATAGACAGGCATAGCAAGCACCGCTCTCTTACCTGAGACATGTGGAAATCCATAGACAGGCATAGCAAGTAACGCTCTCTTACCTGAGACAGGTGCAATTCCATAGACAGGGACAGCAGGCACCGCTCTCTTACCTGAGACATGTGGAAATCCATAGACAGGCATAGCAAGCATCGCTCTCTTACCTGAGACAGGTGCAATTCCATAGACAGGGACAGCAGGCACCGCTCTCTTACCTGAGACAGGTGGAAATCCATAGACAGGGATCGTAAGTAACGCTCTCTTACCTGAGACAGGTGGAAATCCATAGACAGGGATCGTAAGTAACGCTCTCTTACCTGAGACAGTTGCAATTCCATAGACAGGGATATCCGGCACCGCTCTCTTACCTGAGACAGGTGGAAATCCATAGACCGGCATAGCAGGCACCGCTCTCTTACCTGAGACAGGTGCAATACCATAGACAGGGACAGCAGGCACCGCTCTCTTACCTGAGACAGGTGGAAATCCATAGACAGGGATATCAAGCACCACTCTCTTACCTGAGATAGGTGCAATACCATAGACAGGCATAGCAAGCACCGCTCTCTTACCTGAGACATGAGGAAATCCATAGACAGGCATAGCAAGTAACGCTCTCTTACCTGAGACAGGTGCAATTCCATAGACAGGGACAGCAGGCACCGCTCTCTTACCTGAGACAGGTGGAAATCCATAGACAGGGATCGCAAGTAACGCTCTCTTACCTGAGACAGTTGCAATTCCATAGACAGGGATATCCGGCACCGCTCTCTTACCTGAGACAGGTGGAAATCCATAGACCGGCATAGCAAGCACCGCTCTCTTACCTGAGACAGGTGCAATTCCATAGACAGGGATATCGAGCACCGCTCTCTTACCTGAGATAGGTGCAATACCATAGACAGGCATAGCAAGCACCGCTCTCTTACCTGAGACATGAGGAAATCCATAGACAGGCATAGCAAGTAACGCTCTCTTACCCAAGACAGGTGCTATTCCATAGACAGGGATAGCAAGCACCACTCTCTTACCTGAGACAGGTTTAAATCCATAGACAGGCATAGCAAGCACCGCTCTCTTACCTGAGACATGTGGAAATCCATAGACAGGGACAGCAGGCACCGCTCTCTTACCTGAGACAGGTGCAATTCCATAGACAGGGATAGCAGGCACCGCTCTCTTACCTGAGACAGGTGGAAATCCATAGACAGGCATAGCAAGTAACGCTCTCTTACCTGAGACATGTGGAAATCCATAGACAGGGACAGCAGGCACCGCTCTCTTACCTGAGACAGGTGGAAATCCATAGACAGGCATAGCAAGTAACGCTCTCTTACCTGAGACATGTGGAAATCCATAGACAGGGACAGCAGGCACCGCTCTCTTACCTGAGACAGGTGCAATTCCATAGACAGGGATAGCAGGCACCGCTCTCTTACCTGAGACAGGTTTAAATCCATAGACAGGCATAGCATGCACCGCTCTCTTACCTGAGACATGTGGAAATCCATAGACAGGGACAGCAGGCACCGCTCTCTTACCTGAGACAGGTGCAATTCCATAGACAGGGATAGCAGGCACCGCTCTCTTACCTGAGACAGGTGGAAATCCATAGACAGGCATAGCAAGTAACGCTCTCTTACCTGAGACATGTGGAAATCCATAGACAGGGACAGCAGGCACCGCTCTCTTACCTGAGACAGGTGGAAATCCATAGACAGGCATAGCAAGTAACGCTCTCTTACCTGAGACAGGTGGAAATCCATAGACAGGGATCGCAAGTAACGCTCTCTTACCTGAGACAGTTGCAATTCCATAGACAGGGATATCCGGCACCGCTCTCTTACCTGAGACAGGTGCAATTCCATAGATAGGGATATCAAGCACCGCTCTCTTACCTGAGACAGGTGGAAATCCATAGACCGGCATAGCAGGCACCACTCTCTTACCTGAGATAGGTGCAATACCATAGACCGGCATAGCAAGCACCGCTCTCTTACCTGAGACAGGTGCAATTCCATAGACAGGGATATTGAGCACCGCTCTCTTACCTGAGACATGAGGAAATCCATAGACAGGCATAGCAAGTAACGCTCTCTTACCTAAGACAGGTGCTATTCCATAGACAGGGATAGCAGGCACCGCTCTCTTACCTGAGACAGGTTTAAATCCATAGACAGGCATAGCAAGCACTGCTCTCTTACCTGAGACAGGTGGAAATCCATAAACAGGGACAGCAGGCACTGCTCTCTTACCTGAGACAGGTGGAAATCCATAGACAGGCATAGCAAGTAACGCTCTCTTACCTGACACATGTGGAAATCCATAGACAGGGACAGCAGGCACCGCTCTCTTACCTGAGACAGGTGGAAATCCATAGACAGGGACAGCAGGCACCGCTCTCTTACCTGAGACAGGTGGAAATCCATAGACAGGCATAGCAAGTAACGCTCTCTTACCTGAGACAGGTGGAAATCCATAGACAGGGACAGCAGGCACCGCTCTCTTACCTGAGACAGGTGGAAATCCATAGACAGGCATAGCAAGCACCGCTCCCTTTCCTGAGACAGGTGCCATTCCATAGACAGGGATAGCAAGCACCGCTCTCTTACCTGAGACAGTTGGAAATCCATAGACTGGGATAGCAAGCACCGCTCTTTTACCTGAGACAGGTGCAATTCCATAGACAGGGACAGCAGGCACCGCTCTCTTACCAGAAACAGGTGCAATTCCATAGACAGGGACAGCAGGCACCGCTCTCTTACCTGAGACAGTTGCAATTCCATAGACAGGGACAGCAGGCACCGCTCTCTTACCTGAGACAGTTGCAATTCCATAGACAGGGATATCCGGCACCGCTCTCTTACCTGAGACAGTTGCAATTCCATAGACAGGGTTATCAAGCACCGCTCTCTTACCTAAGACAGTTGCAATTCCATAGTCAGGGATATCCGGCACCGCTCTCTTACCTGAGACAGGTGCAATTCCATAGACAGGGATAGCAAGCACCGCTCTCTTACCTGAGACAGGTTTAAATCCATAGACAGGCATAGCAAGTAACGCTCTCTTACCTGAGACATGTGGAAATCCATAGACAGGGACAGCAGGCACCGCTCTCTTACCTGAGACAGGTGCAATTCCATAGACAGGGATAGCAGGCACCGCTCTCTTACCTGAGACAGGTGCAATTCCATAGACAGGGACAGCAGGCACCGCTCTCTTACCTGAGACAGTTGCAATTCCATAGACAGGGACAGCAGGCACCGCTCTCTTACCTGAGACAGGTGGAAATCCATAGACAGGGACAGCAGGCACCGCTCTCTTACCTGAGACAGGTGCAATTCCATAGACAGGGATAGCAGGCACCGCTCTCTTACCTGAGACAGGTGGAAATCCATAGACAGGGATCGCAAGCACCGCTCTTTTACCTGAGACAGGTGCAATTCCATAGACAGGGACAGCAGGCACCGCTCTCTTACCAGAAACAGGTGCAATTCCATAGACAGGGACAGCAGGCACCGCTCTCTTACCTGAGACAGTTGCAATTCCATAGACAGGGATATCCGGCACCGCTCTCTTACCTGAGACAGTTGCAATTCCATAGACAGGGTTATCAAGCACCGCTCTCTTACCTAAGACAGTTGCAATTCCATAGTCAGGGATATCCGGCACCGCTCTCTTACCTGAGACAGGTGCAATTCCATAGATAGGGATATCAAGCACCGCTCTCTTACCTGAGACAGGTGGAAATCCATAGACAGGCATAGCCAGTAACGCTCTCTTACCTGAGACATGTGGAAATCCATAGACAGGGACAGCAGGCACCGCTCTCTTACCTGAAACAGGTGGAAATCCATAGACAGGAACAGCAGGCACCGCTCTCTTACCTGAGACAGGTGGAAATCCATAGACAGGGACAGCAGGCACCGCTCTCTTACCTGAGACAGGTGGAAATCCATAGACAGGCATAGCAAGCACCGCTCCCTTTCCTGAGACAGGTGCCATTCCATAGACAGGGATAGCAAGCACCGCTCTCTTACCTGAGACAGTTGGAAATCCATAGACTGGGATAGCAAGCACCGCTCTCTTACCTGAGACAGGTGGAAATCCATAGACAGGGATCGCAAGCATCGCTCTTTTACCTGAGACAGGTGCAATTCCATAGACAGGGACAGCAGGCACCGCTCTCTTACCAGAAACAGGTGCAATTCCATAGACAGGGACAGCAGGCACCGCTCTCTTACCTGAGACAGTTGCAATTCCATAGACAGGGACAGCAGGCACCGCTCTCTTACCTGAGACAGTTGCAATTCCATAGACAGGGATATCCGGCACCGCTCTCTTACCTGAGACAGTTGCAATTCCATAGACAGGGTTATCAAGCACCGCTCTCTTACCTAAGACAGTTGCAATTCCATAGTCAGGGATATCCGGCACCGCTCTCTTACCTGAGACAGGTGCAATTCCATAGACAGGGATAGCAAGCACCGCTCTCTTACCTGAGACAGGTTTAAATCCATAGACAGGCATAGCAAGTAACGCTCTCTTACCTGAGACATGTGGAAATCCATAGACAGGGACAGCAGGCACCGCTCTCTTACCTGAGACAGGTGGAAATCCATAGACAGGGACAGCAGGCACCGCTCTCTTACCTGAGACAGGTGCAATTCCATAGACAGGGATAGCAGGCACCGCTCTCTTACCTGAGACAGGTGGAAATCCATAGACAGGCATAGCAAGCACCGCTCTCTTACCTGAGACATGTGGAAATCCATAGACAGGGACAGCAGGCACCGCTCTCTTACCTGAGACAGGTGCAATTCCATAGACAGGGATAGCAGGCACCGCTCTCTTACCTGAGACAGGTGGAAATCCATAGACAGGCATAGCAAGTAACGCTCTCTTACCTGAGACATGTGGAAATCCATAGACAGGGACAGCAGGCACCGCTCTCTTACCTGAGACAGGTGGAAATCCATAGACAGGAACAGCAGGCACCGCTCTCTTACCTGAGACAGGTGGAAATCCATAGACAGGGACAGCAGGCACTGCTCTCTTACCTGAGACAGGTGGAAATCCATAGACAGGGACAGCAGGCACCGCTCTCTTACCTGAGACAGGTGCCATTCCATAGACAGGGACAGCAGGCACCGCTCTCTTACCTGAGACAGGTGGAAATCCATAGACAGGGACAGCAGGCACCGCTCTCTTACCTGAGACAGGTGGAAATCCATAGACAGGCATAGCAAGCACCGCTCTCTTACCTGAGACAGGTGCAAATCCATAGACAGGCATAGCAAGTAACGCTCTCTTACCTGAGACAGGTGCAATTCCATAGACAGGGACAGCAGGCACCGCTCTCTTACCTGAGACAGGTGGAAATCCATAGACAGGCATAGCAGGCACCGCTCTCTTACCTGAGACAGGTGCAATTCCATAGACAGGGACAGCAGGCACCGCTCTCTTACCTGAGACAGGTGCAATTCCATAGACAGGGACAGCAGGCACCGCTCTCTTAATTGCTTGTTGTTGCACGCACAGTGTATTTCTTATGTAGTACTAATGGTAAGTCTTTCTCCACAGTATTCAGTGTCTCTCCAGACTGAGGAGAGCGTGCAGGAGGAGTACCAGCGTTCTCGGGGGCAGCCTGTGTCTATCAGTACTCATGCTCAGCACCATGAGTCTTGTCTACATACGGCCAACAGCAACTTTAGCCTCCCACTCCCGCTGAGCTCCTGTCCTGGCTTTGCCACCAATATTGGTGAGAGGCAACTTGCTTACTGTCACCTCGCTGATGTTCCTCCGTTCTTTATCTGGGGGTTTGGGGCCCCTGCTTACTGCTATGGAGGTTATGGGATTGATGAGAGACTCTTACTGTCACCTCCGCTCACTAACCCCTCGCTGATGTTCCTCCGTTCTTTATCTGGGGGTTTGGGGCCCCTGCTTACTGCTATGGAGGTTATGGGATTGTTGTGAGACTCTTACTGTCACCTCCGCTCACTAACCCCTCTCTGATATTCCTCACCCACCTTATCTGCCGGGGGTGGTGGCCACTGCTTACTGCTAGTGCACCTCATTTTACCTCGGATCACCCCTCACCTATAACCTACACCACTCTCTGATGTTCCTCCCCATCTTTATTTTCCACTGCTGGGGCTTTAGGTGCACTGTTTATGGCTAGGTCAGGGGGTTGTGGGTATTCTTGAGGTACTGATAGGTGTGGTCTCCTTCTTCTAGTATCCTTGAAGTGGCGCCTTCGCTTTGAGTTTGTCACGGCCCGTGAGCCTGTAGAAGCTCCCACTGTACCTGAGAACCAATCGGAAATCATCACCTGGACAGGGGCGGGGCAGATAGAGGTGGACACCTTCAGCTGGGACCTGCCAATCAAAGTACTGCCCACCAATCCCCTGCTGGCTTCCTATGTGTCACCCGTCCCCAGCTCCCACTCGATCACTATCTGAGGAAATGAAGCTTGCGTAAATGTGTATAGAACTGTGTCAGCCTGCAGGGGGGGTGCTAACATATGTCTGTTACGCCTTCCCGTGGGGTAGGGACAAACCTATCTGTGTGATGTCCCATAGCGCCCTCCTGTGCGTGTTACTCTACACGGGTGATACCTGTACATAGAAAGCCCGGATTCTTGTGGTGTAGAGTATAATTTACTCTGCAATTATGCTATTTCTGTGTTTCAGAGAATAAAACTATTTTGTATTAAAATGTAAATCTTTATCTTGTGATAAGTTAGAGGAGCTTTCCATAAGTCCTGTGTGGTGGATGAGCAGGAGCTAGGCGCATCCCTTCCCAAGGACCATGTCAGCTTCTTGCTCATTACATGTTCTGATGTGCTCTATAAATCTGCCACATCTAACTATATGCAATTTTAACTGCCTGTGTTAAATTTGCATATAGGTTTGGGCCTTGGGTGTGACAGTTTGCATCTGATTTGCTCAGACAAGTAAAGTGTTTTTTTTTCCTGTGTGCAGTGATTTGGTGCAGGTGAGAGGGGACTGTTTTTTGCCTGGGTTAAACTTTCATATAAGTTTGGACCTTGCGTGTGACTGTTTGCAGGAGGAAGTTCAAAGAAAAGGGTCAAATTGTAGTATTTTTTGTAATTATGAGTCAGTCCAGTGGCAACCTCACTCGGTGTACATCCTGTCACATATATGCACTACTAGAACAGCTGATCCAGGGTCCATACCTCTGTGAGAGGTGTGAGCATGTTGCCTCTCTGGAAGCTCAAATTGGAGATCTGGAGAGGAGAATTGCAGCACTTAGTGATATTGCTCCACTGGAAAGGGGGTTGGTGCTCACTGAGCACAGTTTAGCTGGGCCTAGCATGGAGGGTGGAGCTGGGGCTAGTGAGGATGTCCAGGGAGGTAGCCGGGTTACAGTTAGAAGGGGAAGCAGGAGGATCAGGATGGGGAGGCAGGCCAGTTCTGAGTTGGCAAACACCAACAGATTTGCCAGATTGAGTGAAACTGTTTGGGATGTCCATTCAGGAATGGCAGTGCCAGATAGAGCATTGGAAGAACAGTTCAACTGGAGGAGTGAGAGGGCAGAATAGGCAAAGAAACAGACAGGTTTTGGTGGTAGGTGACTCTATTATTAGCCGTTTGCTGTCTCCCTGGTGCTCGAGTTCAGCATGTTGTGGATCGGTAGATAAATTATTGGGAGGGCTGGTAATGAACCGGTGGTCTTGGTACATATTGGTACCAATGACAAAGGTAGTGGAAGATGGAGTGTCCTAAAGAATGATTTTATAGAACTAGGTAATAAGCTGAAGGCAAGGACCTCCAAGGTAGATACTACCAGTGCCACGTGCTAGCCCAGGGAGACGGAAGGAGCTTAGGGAGGTTAATGTGTGGCTAAAAATGTGGTGCACTAAGGAGGGGTTTGGGTTTTTAGAGCACTGGGCTGACTTCTCATTGGGTACAATCTCTATAGCAGGGATGGATTGCACCTTTATGATGAGGGAGCTTGTGTGCTAGGGGATAGGATGGTAGAGAGGCTGGAGGAGGTGGGGGGAGGGATATAAGTAATGGGGTAGAGGGGGTAAGGGATGAATTACCTTGCCATGTGGGAGGAGACGGGGAGGCTTAGTACAGTCCATAGGGGAACACAAGGTGTATGCACTAATGCTGGAAGGTTGCCAGGAAAATGGGAGTTAGAATTATTAGCAGTAAATGAGAAATGGGATTTGGCATTACTGAAACACGGTGGGATGACTCATGACTGGACTGTTAATCTGGATGATTATAACCTATTTAGAAAAGATAGGGGAAATGGTTAAACGAGGAGGAGGGATTTGTCTGTATGTTAAGCCTGAATTTAAGCCTATAGTCAGAGAAGATGTTTATGGTGGACCTAGTGATAAACATATGTAAGGATAAATAGGTAAGTTTGTTAAAATATTCTTTAATTAGGCTAGGGTAACAACGGCGAATTAAAAACACATATAAAAAATCCAGGATTGGAACAAAGGATTAAAAGAAGGCTAGATTGTATGAGATAAGTTAACCACTAGAAAATGATATCAAACTCTTAATAGAGGGGTATTCTTATCTCTCCTGTTACTTCTGTGTCAGAGTGTTGGTGAATGTTGATTCAACCTGGTGTGTGGTCCTCCTAGTTTAGTTCTTGCAAAGGTTAGTTAGGGTTTCTACTGACTGATAGGCAGTTGTGGAATATAGGATAAGGAGAGAATCACAGTAAGCATTGAGAGAAACTACCCAAGGCAATGCCCCCAATACTATCTGTGTATCTATTCACTCCTTCTATTAAATAAGGCAGTGCTATAATATGCTGTGTCACTGGAAAGTGTAATTGCTCTTATCTTTATCAGAGGTTTCTGCCAATATGTGGTTGATAAACTCCTTTCAATTATAAAGCTCATATATCTCACCTGTTAGTAGAGTTTGTTTACTCTGGGAACGCTCTTTTCGCTGCATAAGCCCCTTCTAGGGGAATAGAGCTATCACATAAGCTCTCAACAAACAAACTGCCTAATAAAAGCAAACTGCCTACTGAATCTGTACTCTATCAGTCATCTTAGAGAACCAAAATCCTTCAGGAAACCTTCCACCACAGCACATATGCGATCTTTCAGGCATTTGGATAAGGACAGGGAGGGTAACCACACACACTAAACACACGCACACAGTATAGTAGGAATGAACGCCAGCGTGCCCTATGCGTAGGGACAAGCTCCGTCATCAAAAGCCGACGCATTTCGACGTCATTAGACGTCTTTCTCAAGGGTAAGCCTGCTGAGGCCGTCGGAGCCCTTTTTAAACGTTGCCATCTCCATGGCGACCAATTGGTTATTATAGGACATGCGCAGTACCGTCAAAACGCCCTCTCTGGTTATAGAAGGAATAGCGTGATGCTCACAATATGCTGTGAGTGCGCTAGAGTAGAAAGAAATTACAAAGAGAGTGTGTGACTATCGAAATGAGATTCTTGTGATGCAAAATTCTTAGCATCATTTCTTATAAAAGATTGACACAAGAAAAATGATGTTTTTGTTTTAACTCTTAGAAACTATATGAGATACTTAAATCAGAATTTATTGTGGGGGATGTAAGCACCTATAATTGTAATGTGTACATATGTATAAGTTAAAAGAGATGATGATGACTCTAGTATATATACATATATATATATAAGAGAAACTATAGAAATGGAAACAGAAATAGCTATTCAGCTATTTAAATTGTAATACAGACCAGAAAGAAGGAGGAGCTCGATGCACAACCCTAATTTGTATATGAGGTAGGTACATTGAGCTGATGTTAACTTCATGTAAGATACATGGAGAGGTTAGGGGAGGGCAGGAGAAGACTTCTACAATCAGACTTTTGAGGGGATAACAATGTGTGCTTATATATTTCTCAGGTATAATGAAATCCAGTCCCAAAATGTACTTTTTCTCTAATATGAGAAAAGTGTATCTATCCATATGTGAAGTGACCATGAGGTGAAAAATTAACAAAAAGGGGAAAAGGTCCCAAAAAATGTTCCCCCCAAAAAAGGAAATATACATGTCCATAATAAAGGTGCTTGGGAAGTGAACTTTGTATCCTGCCATCTTTAATAATATAAGGGGATGGACGGTATTATGATGTGAATTGTGATGCATGTGGTGTGTTTGATATCAAACTAAACACATAAATTGGTATGTGGTGTGATAACATCTATTAAAATAACTTGAAATGTATGGAAAAATAAGCCATACACTGACGTGAGAGTGAAAAAGAAACATTCTTGCGAATGGTGATCTCTAACGTGAGAGTGAGAAGGAAAACTTCCTTGCGAATGGTGATCCCTCTTTGTGAAAAAAAAGAAAGGGAAGGAGGGAGGGGAAAAAAGAAGGACCATGGATCCCAATGTCTAGTCTAAAGCTTGGAATATATTGGATAAAGGGGATAATAGACCCCACTTGATGATATCACCTGTATGATATATATAGTGACGTGAGGTGGTTGGTGGAGGACTAAACGTATATTCCAATTAAATAAAGGAAGAGAAGGTAAAGCCATCATTGAGACCTTTAGGGGTCAATGCTTTTAATTTATAAATCCACCGAGCTTCATGCTGTAATAGTTTTTTATCTAGGTCACCCTGTCTAGGGCCCAAATGAACCTTTTCAAGTACTGTGAAGGTTAAAACGTCACTTCTTCCACTGTGATGTTTAACATGGCGTGCTAGGGGTGTATCTAGATCTTTTTTGATGCAATATATATGTTCCCCTATGCGTCTACGCAGCTGGCGCCGCGTTTTTCCTACATAGATTCTATTACATACACATGTGGCTACATATATCACGCTTGTAGAGCAACAGTTTGAAAAGTCCTTTAACGTAATGGTTTCACCACTGTGTGGATGCTCATAAGTTTTTGTCGGTTTGATATATTTACAACATTTACACTTTCCACACCTGAAACACCCAATTGGTGGATTTAACCATGTATGTGTAGGTCTATTTTCCTTAAAGAAACTGTGTACCAGCATGTCCTTTAGGTTCTTTCCTCTACGATATGTTATTGATACTTGAGATGGAAGATCTTTTTCTAGGTCATCACTTTTTAGACTGTGCCAATGTTTTGATACAATCTCTTTTATTGCGGGTGAGTCCTACCCAAACGTCATTATACATCTAGGTTGTGTCTTTGTTGACTCAGAGCTTTTTATTTGTTGCCTATTCAGCATTTCTGTTCTATCACAGGTCAGAGCATGTTGAAATGCTTTTTTCAGGCATTTGTTTGAGTAACCCCTCTCTCGAAATCTCTGTTTAAGTTTGTCTGCTTCAATCTTAAACATCTGAACTACAATTTCTTCTTATCCTCAGATATTGTCCTTTGGGGATACCTCTTTTAAGTGGTTCGAAATGTTGGCTATCCCACCTGAGCAGAGTATTGATAGCTGTATCCTTTCTATAGGTGATGGTAGTAATTTCCCCCTGGTTATCTTTCCGGATATATAGGTCTAAGAAGGTGATTTGGGAGGGATGTATTTCATAAATATCATTATTGTTTAGTAATTGCATGAGGGTCTCAAACTCTGCTTTTGTACCAGTCCAAATCAGCAAAATGTCATCTATATACCGACGCCAAATTATGGCGTGTCCAATAGGATGTTCGTAAGTTTGATCGGAAAAAAGTTTTTCTTCCCACCATCCTAGTAGGAGGTTGGCATAACTTGGGGCACAAGAGGTTCCCATAGCCGTCCCTTTCTTTTGATGGAACCATTTGCCATTAAACAAGAAGAAATTGTGTTTAAGTATGTATTCAAGAAGTTGAACAACAAAGTTATTACATTTTTTGAGATTGTTGCTTTTTACTGCCTCTATGCCAAAGGTATGTGGTATGCTGCTGTATAGGGCTTCCACATCTATAGATGCAAGCCATGAATTCTTTGGTACTGTAAGATTCTCAAGTTGTCTTAGTATGTCATTGGTGTCCTTTACATAGGAGGGTAAATTTTGCACTGTCACAGAAATAAAAATCCACAAAAGTACTGGCGTTGGATGACAAATTGCCTGTGCCTGATATTATAGGTCTACCTGGAATGGGGACTATTTTCTTATGTACTTTTGGCAGGGCATAAAAGGTGGAAATGCAAGGGTATTTTGGCAAGAGAAAGGCATATGTTTGCTCATCTATGATTTTTTCTATTTTTCCTTTTTCTAATATAGATTTAAGTATTAATCTATATTCGGCTGTAGGATTTTTTGTTATTATTTCATAAGTTGAATTGTCCTCCAGAATCTTATTACACATTTTTTTGTAATTCTCATTGCTCAATATAACTAAGTTACCACCTTTATCTGCAGGTTTAAATTGTATGTCTTTGCGTGACTTTAGTTCATCCAACGCTTGATATTCCCTTTTTGTTAGATTGAAGTGTCTTTTAAGTCTCATATAGGCCAGATTTTCTATCTCTATTGTGACTTGTTGTAGGAACACCCAGATATTGGAAAACTCCTTTAGGACTGGAGTAAACGGACTTTTATTTTTCCAGATTTTTTTCTTTTTTTCACATACTCTCTTTGTAATTTCTTTCTACTCTAGCGCACTCACAGCATATTGTGAGCATCACGCTATTCCTTCTATAACCAGAGAGAGCGTTTTGACGGTACTGCGCATGTCCTATAATAACCAATTGGTCGCCATGGAGATGGCAACGTTTAAAAAGGGCTCCGACGGCCTCAGCAGGCTTACGCTTGAGAATGACGTCGAAACGCGTCGGCTTTTGATGACGTAGCTTGTCCCTACGCATAGGGCACGCTGGCGTTCATTCCTACTATACTGTGTGCATGTGTTTAGTGTGTGTGGTTACCCTCCCTGTCCTTATCCAAATGCCTGAAAGATCGCACATGTGCTGTGGTGGAAGGTTTCCTGAAGGATTTTGGTTCTCTAAGATGACTGATAGAGCACAGTAGGCAGTTTGCTTTTATTAGGCAGTTTGTTTGTTGAGAGCTTATGTGATAGCTCTATTCCCCTAGAAGGGGCTTATGCAGCGAAAAGAGCGTTCCCAGAGTAAACAAACTCTACTAACAGGTGAGATATATGAGCTTTATAATTGAAAGGAGTTTATCAACCACATATTGGCAGAAACCTCTGATAAAGATAAGAGCAATTACACTTTCCAGTGACACAGCATATTATAGCACTGCCTTATTTAATAGAAGGAGTGAATAGATACACAGATAGTATTGGGGGCATTGCCTTGGGTAGTTTCTCTCAATGCTCACTGTGATTCTCTCCTTATCCTATATTCCACAACTGCCTATCAGTCAGTAGAAACCCTAACTAACCTTTGCAAGAACTAAACTAGGAGGACCACACACCAGGTTGAATCAACATTCACCAACACTCTGACACAGAAGTAACAGGAGAGATAAGAATACCCCTCTATTAAGAGTTTGATATCATTTTCTAGTGGTTAACTTATATCATACAATCTAGCCTTCTTTTAATCCTTTGTTCCAATCCTGGATTTTTTATATGTGTTTTTAATTCGCCGTTGTTACCCTAGCCTTATTAAAGAATATTTTAACAAACTTACCTATTTATCCTTACATATGTTTATACACTAGTAAGTAATTTGGTAGCAAATACCATAGGAACTAGCATTCCTGAGTTCGGATCTTGGACCTAGTGATAAAGTTGAATGCTTGTGGGTAGAGTTAAATAGCGGAGCAGCAAATTCCAAAAGAATATTAGTAGGAGTATGCTATAAACCTCCAAATATGGCTGAAAGTGGGGAAATACAATTATTGTTACATATTGGAAATGCAGCTAAGCACGGGCAAGTTCTAATAATGGGAGATTTTAATTACCCTGAAATAAACTGGATAAATGAGACCAGCAGTTCATCTAAGGGGAGCAGGATCTTGAGTACACTCGGGGATCATTATCTGGCCCAGGTTATACAGGAGCCTACTAGAAATTACGCCATCTTGGATTTAGTCATCACAAATAATATTGATATAGTAGTATCAGATGGCGAAATAGGGCAACCTTTGGGAAACAGTGATCACAACACAGTCTCATTTGAGATTGAATTAAAAAAACTAAATTTTAAGGGTCCAACAAAAACTCTTAATTTTAAAAGGGCAGATGGTAACGGTCTAAGGGCAGCAATACAAAGTATAGACTGGGACAGAGGCATGATGGGTAATAATACTGACCATACATGGACAACATTTAAATCCTTACTAAATATACATACACATCAGCATATACCGTGTGGCAATAAAACTAAAGGAGTAAATCCCATCCAATGAGGCTTAACAATGATTTAAAGATCAAGATACGGAGTAAAAAACAGACATTTATATTATACACACACGAGGGGACAGAGACTGCTTTACAGGAATACAAGGAAATCAACAAGGCTTGCAAAAGCGCGATTAGACTGGCTAAAATAGAAAATGAAAAATGTATTGCAAAAGAGAGTACGACTAACCCTAAAATATTTTTTAAGTATATTAATGGGAAGAAGGTGAGGAAGGAAGCTATAGGAACATTACAATGTTACATAGTTACATAGTAATTAAGGTTGAAAAAAGACTTTCAGTCCATCAAGTTCAACCTTTTAAGATCTCCTCTGATCTGCAATATGCAGATTAAATATTAATTACTTAGTTGTTAATTTATTATTCATTATTTAATTTTAATTTTTTTTATTATTAATCCAGAGGAAGGCAAACAGAAAAAAAAAAAAAACCAAGTAAGACTTAGCCAGTCGTCTCAAAGGGAGAAAAAAATAATCCTTCCTGACCCCAGATACTGGTGATTGGATTTCTCCCTGGATCAATAATGTCTCTCTAATTATCCATGATAACCCTGAATTCCCTTTTTAATTAGAAATAAATCCAGTCCCCTTTTAAAGTTATCTATCGAATCCGTTGTCACCACCTCCTCTGGTAGAGAATTCCACAGATTAACCCCCCTTACTGTGAAGAACCCTTTTCTTTCTTTAAGGTGGAATCTTTTTCCTTCTAACCTCAGGATGTCCTCTTGTCAGTTGAAAACCTCTTGGCACAAAAAGCTCCCTTGACAAAGCCTTGTATTGACTCTGGATGTATTTATATAAGGTAATCATATCTACTCTTAGACGCCTTTTTTCTAGAGAAAATAAGTTTAATTTGGTTAGTCTTTCTTTATAACTTAGCCCCTCCATTCCCCTTATTAGTTTTGTTGCCCTTCTCTGTACCTTTTCCAGCTCTAAAATGTCCTTTTTATGAAGTGGTGCCAAAAATTGTCCTCCATATTCCAAATGAGGTCGTACTAGGGATTTGTATAGTGGCAGAATTATATTTGCTTCCCTGGCTTCTATACCTTTCTTAATACATGCTAATATTTTATTTGCCTTTGCAGCTGCTGCTTGGCTTTGAGCACTGTTACCTAGGTGGTTGTCCACAAACACTCCCAAATCCATTTCAATATCTGATACACCAAGATTTGCTCCAATAAGATTATAGATTGCATGGCTATTTTTCCTTCCCAGATGCATAACTTTACATTTATTCGTATTAAATCTCATCTGCCATTTAGATGCCCATTCCTCAATTTTATGTAAATCCTTTTGGAGGGAAAGCACATCACTATCTGATTTAATTACCTTGCACAACTTCGTGTCATCAGCGAAAATGGAGACACCACACTCCAATCCTACCTCTAAGTCATTAATAAATATGTTAAAAATGAAAGGACGTAATATTGAACCCTGAGGAACCCCACATACCACATTAGTCCAATCGGAGTATGTTCCATTTACAACAACCCTTTGCTTCCTGTCTTTTAGCCAGCTCTCAATCCATAAGCAGATATTTACTGCAACTCCTGTATCTCTTAGTTTGCACAATAGTCTCCCATGTGGCACTGTATCAAAAGCCTTTGCAAAATCCAAAAATACTACATCCACTGAGTTGCTTTGATCCAGGTTCCTACTTACCTCCTCATAGAAACTAATTAGATTTGTTTGACATGACCTATCCCTCATAAACCCATGTTGACTCCTACTTATAATCCAGTTCAGATAGACATATTATTGTATATTATCCCTTATTAACCCTTCTAAAAGCTTCCCCACTACAGAAGTGAGGCTCACTGGTCTATAATTCCCCGGATTAGCTCTTGCTCCCTTTTTAAATATAGGTATCACATCAGCTTTTCTCCAGTCCTCTGGTAGAGACCCTGTGTTGAGTGAATCTTGAAGAATTAAATATAATGGTTTGGCTACTACAGAACCCAGTTCCCTCAGTACCCTTGGATGTATTCTATCAGGACCCGGGGCTTTATTAACATTTATTTTTTCCAACCTCTTTTGGATTACTTCCTGTGTTAACCAATTATTTGGCAAGGGTAGTGTAGCCCCATTATGTTGCAGTGTCCCAACCACTTGTACCTCCCTTGTGTATACCGAAGAAAAGAACCTATTTAGCTCATCTGCCTTTTCTTGTCACTAATTATCAGACTGTGTCACATTGTAATGTTCCTATAGCTTCCTTCCTCGCCTTCTTCTCAGTAATATATTTATACACATGTTTAGGGTTAGTCTTACTCTCTTACATATAACTTGCCATGTTCTATGTTAGCCAGTCTAATAGCCCTTTCCTTGGTGATTTCCTTGTATTCCCGTAAAGCCGTCTCTGTCCCCTCTTGTGTGTATAATATAAATGCCTGTTTTTTACTCCGTATCTTGATCTTTAAATCATTGTTAAGCCTCATTGGATGGGATTTACTCCTTTTACTTTTATTCCCACACGGTATATGCCGATGTGTATGTATATTTAGTAAGGATTTGAACGTTGTCCATTTATGGTCAGTGTTTTTACCCATCATGCCTCTGTCCCAGTCTATACTTTGTATTGCTGCCCTTAGACCGTTACAATCTGGCCTTTTAAAATTAAGAGTTTTTGTTGGCCTGTTAAAATTTTGTTTTTTTAATTCAATCCCAAACGAGACTGTGTTGTGATGTTTCCCAAAGGTTGCCCTGTTCCAACATTGTATACAAAATCAATATTATTTGTGATAACTAAATCCAAGATGGCGTCATTTCTAGTAGGCTCTGGTATAACTTAGGCCAGATAATGATCCCTGAGTGTCCCCAAGAACCTGCTACCCTTAGATGAACTGCCGGTCTCATTTATCCAGTTTATTTCAGGGTAATTATAATCTCCCATTATTAGAACTTGCCCATGCTTAGCTGCATTTCCAATCTGTAACAATAATTGTATTTCCTCACTTTCAGTTATATTTGGAGGTTTATAGTATACTCCTACTAATATTATTTTGGAATTTGCTGCTCCGCTATTTAACTCTACCCACAAGGATTCAACATTATCGCTAGGTCCACCATAAATATCTTCTCTGACTATAGGCTTAAATTCAGGCTTAACATACAGACAAATCCCTTCTACTCTTTTACCATTGCCTCTATATTTCCTAAATAGGTTATAACCATCCAGATTAACAGTCCAGTCATGAGATTCATCCTACCACATTTCGGTAATGACTATTAGATCTAATTTTTCATTAATTGCTAATAATTCTAACTCACCCATTTTTCCTGGCAAGCTTCTGGCATTAGCAAGCATACACCTTATGTTATGAGTCTGTAGTTCTGAAGTGCCTGCCACTGTACTTGAATTACTTAGTACTACCTCCCTATTGACTATACTACCCCTCCCCTATGAGTTGTTAATTCATCCCTTATACCCTCTACACTTTCTACCCCATAACTTATATCTAGTCCCTCCCCCCCCCCCCCACTTACTAGTTTAAAAACTCCTCCAGCCGTTCTACCATCCTATCCCCTAGCACAAAAGCTTCCTCATCATTAAGGTGCAATCCATCCCTACTGTAGAGATTGTACCGAAGTGAGAAGTCAGCCCAGTGCTCTAAAAACCCAAACCCCTCCTTAGTGCACCACATCTTTAGCCACGCATTAACCTCCCTAAGCTCCTTCTGCCTCCCTGGGCTAGCACGTGGCACTGGTAGTATCTACCTTGGAGGTCCTTGCCTTCAGCTTATTACCTAGTTCTATAAAATCATTCTTTAGGACACTCCATCTTCCACTAACTTTGTCATTGGTACCAATATGTACCAAGACCGCCGGTTCATTTCCAGCCCCTCCCAATAATTTGTCTACCCGATCCACAACATGACGAACCCGAGCACCCGGGAGACAGCAAACTGTTCGATTGCTGGGATCTAGGAGACAAATCACCCTTCCTAATAATAGAGTCACCTACCACCAAAACTTGTCTGTTTCTTTGCCTATTCTGCCCTCCCTCTCTTCCAGTAGAGCTGTTCTCCTGGCTGTTAGAGGGAACAGCTCTATTGCCATTCCTGAATGGACATTCCAACAGTTTCACTCAATCTTGCATATCTGTTGGTGTTTGCCAACTCAGAACTGGCCTGCCTCCTCTTGTTCCTCCTGATTCCCCTTCTAACTGTAACCCAGCTACCTCCCTGGACATCCTCACTAGCACCAGCTCCACCCTCCATGCTAGGCTCAGCTAAACTGTGCTCCGTGAGCACCACCTCCCTTTCCAGTGGAGCAGTATCACAAAGTGCTGCAATTCTCCGCTCCAGATCTCCAATTTGAGCTTCCAGAGAGGCCACATGCTCACACCTGTCACAGAGGTATGGACCCTGGATCATCTGTTCCAGTATTGCATACATATGACAGGATGTACACTGAGTGAGGTTGTGACACAGTCTGATAATTAGTGACCAGGAGAAGTCAGATGAGCTAAATAGGTTATTTACTTCGATATACACAAGGGAGGTACAAGTGGTTGGGACACTGCAACATAATGGGGCTACACTACCTTTGCAGAATAATTGGTTAACGCAGGAAGTAATCCAAAAGAGGTTGGAAAAAATAAATGTTAATAAAGCCCCAGGTCCTGATGGAATACATCCAAGGGTACTGAGGGAACTGGGTTCTGTAATAGCCAGACCATTATATCTAATATTTCAAGATTCACTCAACTTAGGGTCTCTACCAGATTATAATAGAAAAAAAAATAATGATCTATATTGCTAGTATCCTGGGTGCTTGACACCCCTTATTGTATCAAAAAAAGATTATATAAAGGAAAAAAACTTTAATTGGATACTATGGATCCGGAAACTACGCCGATTAAAATGTATAAAAAAGAAGACTGAATGGAGATACTTAAATAAATGATATGTATGGATTAAGGAATATTTTCATATTGCCTAATCATACCATAGACTATAATACACAATCCTCATAAATCAGAATATACTGATCCTCCTGTTAATACAGGATATACTCATAATCATAGGATTGTGAAACAGCTTTTGTAAAAAGTGTACGTATCCATATACATATAAAAACAAATATACATAGGAAGAGAATCTGATACCTTAGAAAATACTTTAAATTAACTGAAAGCGTATACAATCTCAAGTAAATGACTATAAAAATATCTACAGTGTCTATATCAAGGAGAGGGTAGCACTATTGGATAAGAGCAAAACAAAACACATATAGCAGTATAATTTTATAACATGAATACAGCCAATATATCTCTACCAGATTACTGGAGAAAGGCAGAGGTGGTACCTATATTTAAGAAGGGAGCAAGAACAAATGCAGGGAATTATAGACCAGTGAGCCTCACTTCTGTAGTGGGGAAGCTTTTAGAGGGTTAATAAGGGATAACATACAATAATATGTTTATTCAACCAGGATTATAAGTAGGAGCCAACATGGATTTATGAAGGACAGGTCATGTCAAACAAATCCAATTAGTTTCTATGATAAGGTTAGCAGGAACCTGGATCAAGGCAGCTCAGTGGATGTTGTATTTTTAGATTTTGCAAATGCTTTTGATACAGTGCCACATGGGAGACTATTGTGCAAACTAAGAGATACAGGAATTGCAGTAAATATATTCTCATGGATTGAGAGCTAAAAGACAGGAAGCAAAGGGTTGTTGTAAATGGAACATACTCGGATTGGACTAATGTGGTAAGTGGGGTTCCTCAGGGGTCAGTATTAGGTCCTCTCCTTTTCAACATATTTACTAACGACTTAGTAGGACTGGAAAGTAGTGTCTGCATTTTTGTTGATAACACGAAGTTGTGCAAGATAATTCAATCAGAAAATGATGTACTTTCCCTCCAAAGTGATTTGCATAAATTAGAGGAATGGGCATCTAAATGGCAGATGAGAGTTAATAAGAATAAATGTAAAGTTATGCATCTGGGATGGGAAAAAAAACATGCAATTTATAATCTTAATGGAGCAAATCTTGGTGTATCAGATATTAAAAGGGATTTGGGAGCTTGTGGACAACCACCTAGGTAACAGTGCCCAATGCCAAGCAGCAGTTGCAAAGGCAAAAAAAATATTAGCATGTATTAAGAAGGGTATAGAAGCCAGGGAAGCATCTAAGAGGAGATATGATTACCTTATATAAATACATCCAGGGTCAGTATAAAGATTTGTCACGGGAGCTTTTTGTGCCACACATTTTTGAGGACACCTTAAAGAAAGAAGAGGGTTCTTCACAGTAAGGGTGGTCAATCTGTGGAATTCTCTACCAGAGGAGGTGGTGACAGCGGATTCGATAGATAACTTTAAAAAGGGACTGGATTTATTTTTAAATAAAAAGGTTGTTCAGGGACATCCTGCATAAATATAGACAGAGTATTGATCCAGGGAGGAATCCGATTGCCCTTTTGAGACAATTGGCAAAGTTTCACTGCGTTTTTTTCTGTTTGCCTTCCTCTGGATCAATTAACAACTAATCTGCATATTGCAGATCAGAGGAGATCTTAAAAGGTTGAACTTGATGGGCTAAAAGTATTTTTTCAACCTTAATTACTATGTAACTAATGAAGGCACTAAACTGCCTAAGAGGAAACTTATTGTACGCATTTACTTGGGTGGCAACTTCAAGTCTGACCAGGGCTAGACTGCCCCCTGAGATGTGTTGGTGGTCCTGTTGGGTCATGTCACTCTGACTTCCTGTGAGAGCTGGTTCCACAATACCAGCTGCTAATCCTACTTTCTGTGTCCCAGGATTCCACTTACCGTCTGGGCTCACTATAAGTGATCTTCCTTATGAGAAAGAGCACATAATTCTATGGTAAACTCATCCATTGCTTTTTTTTTTAAGTTATACTAATAACAGCCTGAAAATGTAAGGTCTTTGGTCTGTTTACAAACAGAGTCCTGACTGCCCCATGATTAACAACATCTGCCGATAGCGAGCGGTAGAAAATGCTGAACACAAAGATTTATGTCTTTGCCTTGGGTTCTGGAAGCTTCTGGTTAACTCACAAGTCCCATGTTAAGCAGTTTGAAGCAGTCATTTCTCTGCACAGATGTATTAGAGCAGACAAAGAGGGATTTAACCCTTCTCAGAGCATGGAGCTCTTGCTGTCAGTCTGCCTGAGGGACTTGCCAGAGCTCAAGTAAACATACACTTCTTTTAGGTGCATTTTTTCACATAAAAAATCCTATCTAAAAAATGTAAAAAGTATTTCAATATATTTTTATGAGTATGTTATATTGGTGTGCTCCAAGTTGTGCTGAATTAACTGTCCCTTTAATTCTAGACATGGAGTGGAGTGTTTTGTCTGGGCCTGACCTTTATTAGTTGTGGTCATTTTGGTCTCTGTCCACACACAATGACCACGTTACCACACACAATGACCACGTTACCTCCAGGTAGACTGGTCCTGCACAGGAGTGTAAAGTCGGCAATACTCCACCCAAGGTATTACGTTGCACTTTATGCCAATCATTTAGGTGAATGACCGTAGGAGCCAGGTGACCTGAACAATGCCCTCCCTCGATTGATGTAGTGAATAAGTTAACGTGTCAGTTGATGACTGGATGGGAAAAGATGCTTTTCTGAATGACCACAGGTGGTGGCTTCCCATATAGCTGCGGCTTCACTTAGCGCTGCATAGTTAAGTCCCATTTACCAGGGCTCCCTCCAGAGAGGGTCCGGACTAAGCTGCTTACGGGCAGAAAGAGAAACAGGTACCATAGGACTTTATTACAGGCTCCTCTTCACCAAGGATTTCGTCACAGTGTGTTTATGATAAAAGCTGTAAATTTGTTCCAAAGTTGGCGCGTGGCATCTGTATTAGGAAATGAAATGGGTGGGGTCTAGAGTTCTCCCATACTGGCTACTACTACATTGGTCTTAATTAGGGACGGGAATACCTGCTCATAATTTCCCAATATCTTATTTTTTGATAGACATATATGACAATAACAGCCCCTTTTAATTGTTTAAGGTCTCGTATCACAGCTTCTGAGGGGAGTAAAGAACCTAAGTGAGATTAAGGTAAGCTCTTCAGACTGAGCTGCAACCCTCTTTGAGGAGACCTCACTAAAGAGGGACACTATCTGCACCACTGGCCCATCGCCAAAGAATGGAAAGGGCACTGAAGACCTGAGGCTCTACTGCTCGACTCCTGATGGCCTCCAATCACCACAACAGCAGACTCTCCCACAGAAGGACCATCAGCGCCAGGCACAGCAGTATCACCCATAGAAGGACTATCCGTGCCAGTCTCACTCTCACTATCGGTGCCAGAAGCGGCCACAGAAGGACTATTAGTGCCAGGCACAGCAGACTCATTCACAGAAGGATTATCAGTGTCACACTCACTCACAGTAGGACTATCATTACAGGATCACCCATAGAAGGACCATCAGTGCCAGTCTCAGACTCACAGTAGGACTATCGGTGCCAGAAGCACCCACAGAAAGACTATCAGTGCCAGGCACAGCTGTATCACCCACAGAAGAGCCATCAGCCACTGGCACAGCAGTATCAACCCATAGAAGGACCATCAGCGCCAGGCACAGCAGTATCAACCCATAGAAGGACCATCAGCGCCAGGCACAGCAGACTCTCCCACAGAAGGACCATCAGCGCCGAGCACAGCAGTATCACCCATAGAAGGACCATCAGCGCCAGGCACAGAAGTATCACCCATAGAAGGACTATCAATGCCAGACACAGCAGTATCACCCACAGTAGGACTATCAATGCCAGCCACAGCAGTATCACCCATAGAAGGACCCTCCGTGCCAGGCACAGCAGACTCACCCATAGAAGGACCCTCCGTGCCAGGCACAGCAGTATCACCCATAGAAAGACCATCAGCGTCAGGCACAGCAGTATCACCCATAGAAGGACTATCAATGCCAGACACAGCAGTATCACCCACAGTAGGACTATCAATGCCAGCCACAGCAGTATCACCCATAGAAGGACCCTCCGTGCCAGGCACAGCAGACTCACCCATAGAAGGACCATCAGCGCCAGGCACAGCAGTATCACCCATAGAAGGACTATCCGTGCCAGTCTCACTCTCACTATCGGTGCCAGAAGCGGCCACAGAAGGACTATTAGTGCCAGGCACAGCAGACTCATTCACAGAAGGATTATCAGTGTCACACTCACTCACAGTAGGACTATCATTACAGGATCACCCATAGAAGGACCATCAGTGCCAGTCTCAGACTCACAGTAGGACTATCGGTGCCAGAAGCACCCACAGAAAGACTATCAGTGCCAGGCACAGCTGTATCACCCACAGAAGAGCCATCAGCCACTGGCACAGCAGTATCAACCCATAGAAGGACCATCAGCGCCAGGCACAGCAGTATCAACCCATAGAAGGACCATCAGCGCCAGGCACAGCAGACTCTCCCACAGAAGGACCATCAGCGCCGAGCACAGCAGTATCACCCATAGAAGGACCATCAGCGCCAGGCACAGAAGTATCACCCATAGAAGGACTATCAATGCCAGACACAGCAGTATCACCCACAGTAGGACTATCAATGCCAGCCACAGCAGTATCACCCATAGAAGGACCCTCCGTGCCAGGCACAGCAGACTCACCCATAGAAGGACCCTCCGTGCCAGGCACAGCAGTATCACCCATAGAAAGACCATCAGCGTCAGGCACAGCAGTATCACCCATAGAAGGACTATCAATGCCAGACACAGCAGTATCACCCACAGTAGGACTATCAATGCCAGCCACAGCAGTATCACCCATAGAAGGACCCTCCGTGCCAGGCACAGCAGACTCACCCATAGAAGGACCCTCCGTGCCAGGCACAGCAGTATCACCCATAGAAAGACCATCAGCGTCAGGCACAGCAGTATCACCCATAGAAGGACCATCAGTGCCAGGCACAACAGTATCACCCATAGAAGGACCATCAGCGCCAGACACAGCAGTATCACCCATAGAAGGAATATCCGTGCCAGTCTCACTCTCAGTGCCAGAAGCGGCCACAGGACTATTAGTGCCAGGCACAGCAGACTCACTCACAGAAGGACTATCATTGGCAGGCACAGCAGACTCACCCATAGAAGGACCATCAGTGCCAGTCTCACTCTCACTATCGGTGCCAGAAGCACCCACAGAAAGACTATCAGCGCCAGGCACAGCAGTATCACCCACAGATGGGCCATCAGCGCCGGGCACAGCAGTATCACCCACAGAAGGGCCATCAGCGCCAGGCACAGCAGTCTTACCCATAGAAGGACCATCAGTGCCGGGAACAGCAGTCTTACCCATAGAAGGACCATCAGTGCCAGGCACAGCAGTATCACCCATAGAAGGACCATCAGTGCCAGGCACAGCAGTATCACCCACAGAAGGGCCATCAGCGCCAGGCACAGCAGTATCACCCATAGAAGGACCATCAGCGCCGGGCACAGCAGTCTTACCCATAGAAGGACTATCAGGGCCAGGCACAGTAGAGTCAGCAGCCTTAAATGAACCCAAGCTAATGTCTGGACAAGAGCAGATCGTTTTCATTGGCTGGTGGGGTGACTTAGCAGAGAAGCCAGTGTCTGCTACATATTTGCATTAATTGATTTGATTAATATATAATTAAACATCTAGTTCCTGGTGATGGGACATTATGCGGGTCCTTTAAACACTGGAATTTGGGGTTTTACTGTAGTTTAGTGTTTTTCTTTCTTTGACAATAAATAATTAACACAACACGGTTTTGGTTAATCATGGAAAACATAATTTTATTTTATGTAAAACAACAAAAAGTATTAATGTACATATTGACTCTTTTTAATCTTGATTGTGTTTTATAATAATAGAAACTAAAGTTGTGATGGTCTGAAACACGGACACGTAACTAGGTGAGATAATGGACACCAAGCGTGGTCTTCTTAAACAGTAAAATCTGTCTAAATAACCTCAAGGTCACAGCTCCAGAAATACATACTTCTAGAACCTCCTATGAGACACTTGCGGTGACAGTCAGAGGACCTGGTTGATTTGATGAAGAGTTGGTGCCACAATCAAACTGGGCATCGGTGATATTGTCTCTAACAAGCCGGGTCATTTCGATACTTGCTACAGAAATGATATGCTCCCACTATTTAGAAACATGAGGCTTCCTTTTACCTAAGGTCCTGCTTACAAGACCTCTACTCCAGTAACCATATCTGGAAACGATGCACTGTGGACAAGTGGCAGGTTCATCATGTTGGATTTCAGCTCTTCCCTCCTGACCAGCACTGGGTGGTTTCTGTCTAGATAAAAGGCTGATAGGCTAAAGTGACCTGGCTGTAGGTGACCTGGCTGCAGGTTCCTGAACTGTTGATCTTGGAGAAGTCTCTGCTCCCCCACTACGTATTTACAGTTGTCCAGATCAAACCTGCAAGGCTTTAGTTTGGGGAGTAAATATATCCTCCATGGCCTTGAATGTTTGCCCAGTCTAGACCTGAAGGGCTTTTGTGTTTGAGGAGTAAGATCTGTCCCACATGTTCAAGAATGGTTGCCCAGTCAAGACCTGCAGTGGCTACTGGTTCATGTAGAAGAAACAGGACATCTCTGAGAGGTTGAGGTCTAGTCACTAAACACACACTATGATCAGCATGGAGTCAGAAAAGGGTGATTATCTGCCAAGGTGTGTTGGGTAGATGGTCTCAGGTGAAGGTTCTGAGGTCCCCGCTGATCCCCACTCATAGTCCGCGCTGTGCACACATGGCAGGCTGGGATTGGCCTTCTGTACTACAGAGATGTGGCAGGTCTGAGGATCATATCGAGCTTCACACCATGATGGAAAGTCAATGGGATGCTGAGTGCTGGAGAAAGAAGATAAGGAAGAGGTGAGAGAGAAATACAGATCTTGAACTCAGCTCTCCAAAATGTTATAGTTACATTCTGCCCAGTGACGACAGCCCTGATGGGGAGAAGCCGGTCATAAAGTGCTGTAGTATCTGCTTCTCTTTCTTCCTCAAAGAGGCATAGTCCAGTCTTCCCCAATGGATCCCTTCCCTGAGCTTTGCCGTTTCCAGTCCAGGGCTACCCCTGTGATAACTATGGTTTCCCTGTTTGGATCTGGAGACCCTCATTCCCAGTGAATACCCCTTGCGTCTTTGGACATTTTGGGGCTAACCGCTTGTTGTTAAACATGCCTGATATTGGTATATACTTTTATATTTAGTTTTCTAATTCATCTAAAGTGATCCAAAAATTGTTTTGGAAGGACAGGTCTAAGAGGCCCATTGTGATAACATAATGGGGGTGATCAGCATTGACCTTTTTGATCTCCTATAACTACCTCTGTATTTTAATAAAGTGCATTACTACTTTTAAAAGTATGCAACCGTGTCAGCTGTATTCCCGAAGGGTGGGAAACAGCTTTTGAATCCCTTTACTTCAGTCCAGCTATCCATGAATCCCGCATCTACGTTCCAGAACTGCATTCCTGCTTTCCACTGATCCTGAAGCAAGCATCCTTCCAGGGGAATCCACAGCACTTAGGCCCTCTCCTCTGTGGGTTTCTGTGTATAACCAGCGTTACCCATTCTTTGGCCGGGCCAGCAGGTCCATCTTCATGGCAATATCCCCAATACATCACAATCTAACTCCAGGACAGTCAGTAGGTAGTCTTGGGTCTAAATTAGGAGCTGGAGTCCACTTGTTCTGGACCTCCACATCACTATCTGCCTTAAAGCTTCCATATGCTGCCATAAAAACTGAGTAAAATGGCTCCTTTCTGTAGGTTTCATTCCATATTTAGCTTTCCTTTCAATGCTGTTTATATTAAATGTCTGGGTGCACATAAAATGGATACCAGTCCTTGACTACAAATCAACTGAACACTACCAATCTAAAATGTAACCAGACTAACAAGGAACGCGAAAGTAGAGGGCATCAGGGTTTAAAGGTTAGGGGCCAGGAATAACAAGGAATGCGTAAGCAGAGGGCATCAGGTTATAAAGGGGAGGAGCCAGAAATAACAAGGAACGCGTAAGCAGAGGGCATCAGGTTATAAAGGGTAGGAGCCAGAAATAACAAGGAACGCGTAAGCAGAGGGCATCAGGTTATAAAGGGGAGGAGCCAGAAATAACAAGGAACGCGTAAGCAGAGGGCATCAGGTTATAAAGGGGAGGAGCCAGAAATAACAAGGAACGTGTAAGCAGAGGGCATCAGGTTACAAAGGGGAGGAGCGGAGGACTAACAAGGAACACGTAAGCAGAGGGCATCAGGTTATAAAGGGGAGGAGCCAGGACCAACAAGGTATGCGTAAGCAGAGGGCATCAGGTTATAAAGGGCAGGAGCCAGAAATAACAAGGAACGCGTAAGCAGAGGGCATCAGGTTATAAAGGGGAGGAGCCAGAACCAACAAGGAACGCGTAAGCAGAGGGCATCAGGTTACAAAGGGGAGGAGCGGAGGACTAACAAGGAACGCGCACGCAGAGGGTATCAGGTTATAAAGGGGAGGAGCCAGGGCCATTAAGGAACGCGTAAGCAGAGGGCATCAGGTTATAAAGGGGAGCAGCCAGAAATAACAAGGAACGCGTAAGCAGAGGGCATCAGGTTATAAAGGGGAGCAGCCAGGACTAACAAGGAACCCGTAACCAGAGGGCATCAGGTTACAAAGGGGAGGAGCCATGACTAACAAGGAACGCGTAAGCAGAGGTCATCAGGTTATAAAGGGGAGGAGCCAGGACTAACAAGGAACGCGTAAGCAGAGGGCATCAGGTTATAAAGGAGAGGAGCCAGGACTAACAAGGAACGCGTAAGCAAAGGGCATCAGGTTATAAAGGGGAGGAGCCAGGACTAACAAGGAACGCGTAAGCAGAGGGCATCAGGTTTGCCATGAGGCTTAAGTTATTGCTTCTAGTTCTAGATATTTTGGATACATTTCACGTGTGCAGTTTGTGTGAAATGGTAGAGAAATAAATGATGTACAGTAAGTAGATCGCAGCAAACTCCACTGGTCCCACCATAGACACCTGAAGCCTTATTAAATTGTGATTCGGCCAATTGAATAGGGCTCTATATAAGCACAGAGCATATTTTTTTACGTAAGTTTTTAGTTAGTGATCTTAGTTAGCTACTCCACCGGTCCCAGTAGAGAACCCTGAGCTACTCCACCGGTCCCAGTAGAGAACCCAGAGCTACTCCACCGGTCCCAGTAGAGAACCCAGAGCTACTCCACTGGTCCCAGTAGAGAACCCAGAGCTACTCCACCGGTCCCAGTAGAGAACCCAGAGCTACTCCACCGGTCCCAGTAGAGAACCCAGAGCTACTCCACCGGTCCCAGTAGAGAACCCAGAGCTACTCCACCGGTCCCAGTAGAGAACCCAGAGCTACTCCACCGGTCCCAGTAGAGAACCCAGAGCTACTCCACCGGTCCCAGTAGAGAACCCTGAGCTACTCCACCGGTCCCAGTACAGAACCCTGAGCTACTCCACCGGTCCCAGTACAGAACCCTGAGCTACTCCACCGGTCCCAGTACAGAACCCTGAGCTACTCCACCGGTCCCAGTACAGAACCCTGAGCTACTCCACCGGTCCCAGTACAGAACCCTGAGCTACTCCACCGGTCCCAGTACAGAACCCTGAGCTACTCCACCGGTCCCAGTACAGAACCCTGAGCTACTCCACCGGTCCCAGTAGAGAACCATGAGGTACTCCACCGGTCCCAGTAGAGAACCATGAGGTACTCCACCGGTCCCAGTAGAGAACCATGAGGTACTCCACCGGTCCCAGTAGAGAACCATGAGGTACTCCACCGGTCCCAGTAGAGAACCATGAGGTACTCCACCGGTCCCAGTAGAGAACCATGAGGTACTCCACCGGTCCCAGTAGAGAACCATGAGGTACTCCACCGGTCCCAGTAGAGAACCATGAGGTACTCCACCGGTCGCAGTAGAGAACCATGAGGTACTCCACCAGTCCCAGTAGAGAACCATGAGGTACTCCACCGGTCCCAGTAGAGAACCATGAGGTAATCCGCTGGTCCCAGTACAGAACCCTGAAGTGTTCCACTGGTCCTAGTACAGAACCCTGAAGTGTTCCACTGGTCCCAGTATAGAACCCTGAAGTGTTCCACTGGTCCCAGTACAGAACCCTGAAGTGTTCCACTGGTCCCAGTACAGCTGCCTTATGTACTCCATTGCTTTTAGTACAAACACCTGAGATACTACGCCATTTCCACTAAAGACCCCTGTGGTATTCCAATGGTCTCAGTGGTACTCCACTGATTTAAATAAAGAGCACAGAGTTACTCCATTTGTCCCAATACAGATATCTGAGTGAGTACACCATTTCCAGTACAGACACCGGAGGTACTCCAATCGTCTCAGTATAGACCCCTGAGGTACTCCAGTGGTCTCGGTACAAAGTTTTGAGGTCGTCCACTTGCCTCAGTACTTGAGGTACTTCACTGGTCCCAGCACAGCCCTCTGAGATACTTCACTGGAGACCCAGTACATATATCTCGGGTACACCACTGGTCCTTCCCCATTTTACTTCCTTTTTGTCTAGTCAGATGATTAGAGAGTTTTATACTCACATTTCACAACATCCGACCCCCATGGGATGCAGACAAGTGCAGAGCTGACAATTGTGTCCCAGCCAGGACTCACCAAGAGCGTAACTCCTCCCAGCATGGCGGCACGCAGCTGCAGAAAGCAACAGGGAGAGATCACTTGACCAGCAACAAAATGGTTAGCAACATGTCATTGTACAGGCAGAGCCCATCTGGCACCTCAGAAAAGGATGGAAATCTATTCCTCAGCACCAGACCACCGCCTACTGCCCTTGTCATCAGTCTACTATCAAGCATGTCCTCCTGCATGTCCTCTCCTTTCCACTCACACTCATCATCTGGACGTTTGGGCTCTTAGTCTTCTACTACAGTTACCACTCCTCAAATATCCCTCGCTGCTGACAACATCATGCTCACTCCTACCTTCCAGGCTTATTGTCTTGGGGTTTTACCGGACCCTCACAACTACAACATCACAGGTCCATTATCTTGGGGTTCTATTTAACCGTCATCACTCCCACCTCACAGGCCCATTATCTTGGGGTTCTACAGGACCCTCATCACTCCCACCTCACAGGCCCATTATCTTGGGGTTCTACTGGACCCTCATCACTCCCACCTCACAGGTCCATTATCTTGGGGTTCTACAGGACCCTCATCACTCCCACCTCACAGGCCCATTATCTTGGGGTTCTACTGGACCCTCATCACTCCCACCTCACAGGCCCATTATCTTGGGGTTCTACAGGACCCTCATCGCTCCCACTTCACAGGCCCATTGTCTTGGGGTTCTACAGGACCCTCACAACTACGACATCACAGGCCCATTATCTTGGGGTTCTACTTAACCGTCATCACTTCCTCCTCCCAGGCCCATTGTCTTGGGGTTCTACAGGACCCTCACAACTACGACATCACAGGCCCATTATCTTGGGGTTCTACTTAACCGTCATCACTCCCACCTCACAGGCCTATTGTCTTGGGGTTCTACAGGACCCTCACAACTACGACATCACAGGCCCATTATCTTGGGGTTCTACAGGACATCACACTTTATTTATATCACTATAAGAACAGCCTTAAATAAACTAGACTTTAAAGAAACACAAAAGCCACCATATGTGCTCTGCACCATCAGTTAGAGGGTAGAAGATGGTGTGGAAAACGTGTTTACATTTTTAAAATTGATGAAGAATTGAATTATATTGTCATTTTAGTTTAGCCCTTCAAGCCCCGCCCACCAGAATCTGCATAAATAATAAGTGAGAGTCTGTAACTATTACACATTGTATTTATATATACAGTGGACAAAAACACTAAGTCAGAGGTGCTCATCAGAGAACGAACCAACCTTAATAGGTTAGTTCTATGGCCATAATAAGCCACTCTGAGAGCAACCTCTTTTAGCTCACTTGTGCCCTTCACAGGGAGAAATATCCTGTAGTACATCAGTCTGGTCCCACTCCGAAGAGAGACCCAGCCCCGAAATACCAGGCAATTCTACCATGAACAGGAGAAACAGCAAACCACAGAGGCGTTTCGGCCTTTATGGGCCTAGTCAGTGAGGTGCAGCTAAACTCCCTAATGCACAGTGAGCAAGAGGTCCACGTCTGGAGTCCCCTATTACCCTTAGGGAGACTAAACCCTAAGGGTAATTTGCATAAACAAAAACACTAAGTCAGAGGTTGACGAGGCCCATAAAGGCCGAAACGCGTCTGGGGTTTGCCATTTCTCCTGTTCACTCTGACTTAGTGTTTTTGTATGTACAGTGGATATAAAAAGTCTACACACCCCTGTTAAAATGTCAGGTTTCTGTGCTGTAAAAAAAACGAGACAAAGAAGAGTGGGCAAATCTTGAAATTTCTGAACTTTTTCCGCCTTTAATGTGACCTATAAACTGTACAACTCAATTGAAAAACAAACTGAAATCTTTTAGGCAGAGGGAAGAAAAAATCTAAAAATAAAATAATATGGCTGCATAAGTCTGCACACCCTTAAACTAATACTTTGTTGAAGCCCCTTGTGATCAGTCTTTTTGGGTATGAGTCTATCAGCATGGCACATTTTGACTTGGCAAGATTTGCCCACTCTTCTTTGCTCTGTCAGATTGCGAGGGCATCTCCTGGGCACAGCCCTCTTCAGATCACAATCGGATTCAGGTCTGGGCTCTGGCCGGGTGTTATAAATATATGATTAATTAACCAATTTTGGAGCTGTACTGAAGAGGTTAATATGCTTGAATGTCTTGCTTGTGGATGTCCAGTTATCTGTGATGCTATCTGTCATAAGGAATAAAGGAAAGCTAACTTTCCCGAATGACACCCTGCTGGTGATCAAACAACAAATGGTCAGTACTAAAAGCCTCAGGGATGAATTTGCATCATGGACGCACAGCATGGAAATCAACTCAAGAGACAAGAGGTCGAGCAAAGGTGAAATGAAGAATCACATCCAGGGGTCATTCACTGATGAAAGATTTGAATGGCTGGGACAATCCCAGGGTGTGGCTATGATGTGTATAACTTGGCCAAATGGACTTGCTGGGTGGTAGAATTATCTTAGGAAAGGAACAGAGGAATCAGGAGGAATACTCTACACTCTTGCATACACACATTAGTATTATATAGGTAGAGCCTTGTATTTCAGATGCCAATCTCACCACTACTCTTGTATGTTAATAAACCCTTTAACTTATAAGTTTCCAGTGTATTTGGAGTTCTTATAGCAGTCAGATGTAAGTTAACTGGTCAGGATATACGGTTAGAATTCCAGTATAACAAGGACAGTATTTAACACCGGGCCATTCCAAACCTTTAATCTTCTTCTGGTGAAGCCATTCCTTTGGTGATTTGGATGTATGCTTTGGGTCGTTGTCATGCTGAAAGATGAAGTTCCTCTTCATGTTCAGCTTTCTAGCAGAAGCCTGAAGGTTTTGTGCCAATATTGACTGGTATTTGGAACTGTTCATAATTCCCTGTATCTTAACTAAGGCCCCAGTTCCAGCCCCAAATTATGATGCTGCCACCACCATGCGTCACTGTGGGTATGGTGTTCTTTTGGTGATGTGCAGTGTTGTTTTTGCACCAAACATATCTTTTGGAATTATGGCCAAAAAGTTCAACCTTGGTTTCATCAGACCATAACACCTTTTCCCACATGCTTTTGGGAGACTTCAGATGTGTTTTTGCAAAATGTAGCCTGGCTTGGATATTTTTCTTTGTAAGAAAAGGCTTTCGTCTTGCCACTCTACCCCATAGCCCAGACATATGAAGAATACGGGAGATTGTTGTCACATGTACCACACAGCCAGTACTTGCCAGATATTCCTGCAGCTCCTTTAATGTTGCTGTAGGCTTCTTGGTAGCCTCCCAGACCAGTTTTCTTCTCGTCTTTTCATCAATTTTGGAGGGAGCTCCAGTTCTTGGTAATGTCACTGTTGTGCCATATTTTCTCCACTTGATGATGACTGTCTTCACTGTGTTCCATGGTATATCTAATGCCTTGGAAATTCTTTTGTACCCTTCACCTGACTGATACCTTTTAACAATGAGATCCCTCTGATGCTTTGGAAGCTCTCTGTGGACTATGGCTTTTGCTGTGGGATGCGACTAAGAAAACATCAGGAAAGACCAACTAGAGCATCTGAACTTTATTTGGGGTTAATCAGAGGCACTTTAAATGATAGCAGGTGTATGCTATTTAACACGATTTGGAATGTGATTGCTTAATTCTGAACACAGCTACATCCCCAGTTATAAGAGGGTGTGCAGACTTATGCAACCACGTTATTTTTATATTTTTTCTATCCTCCACCTAAAAGATTTCAGTTTGTTTTTCAATTGAGTTGTACAGTTTATAGGTCACATTAAAAGGTGGAAACATTTCTGAAATGATTTATCTTTGTCTCAATTTATTTTACAGCACAGAAACCTGACATTTTAACAGGGGTGTGTAGACTTTTTATATCCACTGTGTGTGTGTCTTTATATTTATTTATGGATATTATGTAAATATTTAAACAAGAAAACAAAACAAAAAAACAAGATGGAACCCTCTATTCAGAAATCCATGGCTAACAGCTGTTATTAGTTTGTTGCATACAGTACATGCAGACCTACCGTACATACTCGAGTATAAGCCGAGTTTTTCAGCCCTTTTTATAAGGCAAAAAAGGGCCCCTCGGCTTATACTAGAGTCACTCTCCCCCCATGTCTCTCTAACCCCCCGTGTGTCTCTAACCCCCTGTGTGTCTTTCCCCCCCTCCTTAACCTAAACCCCCCCCTCAGCATAAACCCCCCTCCTCCACCTAAACCCCCCAAATACCTCCCCCCTCACTTACCTGCTTGTGCTCCGGCCTCCGCTCCTTGACCCGGCGCGCATGTTACGTCACATGCGTGCCGGGTCAAGGAGCAGAGGCTGGAGCACAAGCAGGTAAGGGAGGGGGAGGTATTTAGGGGGATTTAGGTGGAGGAGGGGGGTTGAGGGGGGGTTTAGGTTGAGGAGGGGTGTTGAGGGGGGTTGAGGAGGAGGATGGGGGAGTTGAGGAGGAGGATGGGGGGTTGAGGAGGGGGTTGAGGATGGGGGGGAGGTTGAGGAGGGGGTTGAGGATAAGGAGGGAGGTTGAGGATGAGTGGTTAAGGAGGGAGGTTGAGGATGAGGGGTTGAGGAGGGGGTTGAGGATGAGGGGTTGAGGAGGGAGGTTGAGGACGGCGATAAGGGAGAGGGGAGAAGAGACAAAGGGAAGGGAGAGGGGAGAAGAGACACGGAGAGAGAGGGGGGACACAGAGGGCAGCACATTTCCCACCCTCGGCTATTCCTCGAGTCACTCATTTTACCCAGTATTTTGTGGTAAAATGGGTGCCGCGGCTTATACTCGAGTATATACAGTACACGCAGACCGATAAAACACATCTATATACAGTACATTCCCTCTCCCTCCCTGTTCTATTGGTCCCTCATACCGTATTTTTTATTGTTTTTTCTTTTTAGCCCCAATTGTTACCTGCATCCTGGTCTCACTAGGCCTCACTGGTTGCACTGAATTCTGGGAGTTTCATACACACCATCAGCCCCATATCTTACCTGCATCCTGGTCTCACTAGGCCTCACTGGTTGCTCTGAATTCTGGGAGTTTCATACACACCATCAGCCCTCATTGTTACCTGCATCCTGGTCTCACTAGGCCTCACTGGTTGCACTGAATTCTGGGAGTCTCATACACACCATCAGGTACGGAGAAGACCTTGAAGCTGCGTCTTCCCAGGAGCCAATATCTTTTATTAATATTTCTACTATTTGCTTGTTATTATATTTGATGACAGAATTATTAAAGCCAATAGTAAATATTCACGTGTACATATTCACACACATGTATGACAGATACAGTCACACACACAGGTCTATATATAACGATACACTCGCACGCGCTCACATGTGTATATTCACCTCGGGCTTGGAAGTAGCATCTTCCTTGTGAGACTGGTAATAGAAGGAGGAGCGCCCCGGAAGCACGAGAGGGGCCCAGCATCTCTCTCCCTCTCCCTCCCCCTCTCTCCCCCTCCCTCTCCCCCTCTCCCTCCCCCTCCCTCTCTCCCCCTCCCTCTCCCCCCCTCCCTCTCCCCCTCCCCCTCCCTCTCCCCCTCTCCCTCCCTCTCCCCCTCCCTCTCTCCCTCCCTCTCCCCCTCCCTCTCTCCCTCCCTCTCCCCCTCCCTCTCCCCCTCCCTCTCTCCCTCCCTCTCCCCCTCCCTCTCCCCCTCCCTCTCTCCCTCCCTCTCCCCCTCCCTCTCTCTCTCTCCCTCCCTCTCCCCCTCCCTCTCCCTCTCTCCCTCCCTCATCTATATACAGTACATGCAGACCAATATAACTCATCTATATACAGTACACGCAGACCAATATAACTCATCTATATACAGTACACGCAGACCAATGTAACTCATCTATATACAGTACACGCAGACCAATATAACTCATCTATATACAGTACATGCAGACCAATATAACTCATCTATATACAGTACATGCAGACCAATATGACTCATCTATATACAGTACATGAAGACCAATATAACTCATCTATATACAGTACACGCAGACCAATATAACTCATCTATATACAGTACATGCAGACCAATATAACTCATCTATATACAGTACATGCAGACCAATGTAACTCATCTATATACAGTACATGCAGACTAATATAACTCATCTATATACAGTACATGAAGACCAATATAACTCATCTATATACAGTACATGAAGACCAATATAACTCATCTATATACAGTACATGAAGACCAATATAACTCATCTATGTACAGTACATGCAGACCAATATAACTCATCTATATACAGTACATGCAGACCAATATAACTCATCTATATACAGTACATGCAGACCAATATAACTCATCTATATACAGTACATGCAGACCAATATGACTCATCTATATACAGTACATGCAGACCAATATAACACATCTATATACAGTACATGAAGACCAATATAACTCATCTATGTACAGTACATGCAGACCAATATGACTCATCTATATACAGTACATGCAGACCAATATAACTCATCTATATACAGTACATGCAGACCAATATAACTCATCTATATACAGTACATGCAGACCAATGTAACTCATCTATATACAGTACACGCAGACCGATATAACTCATCTATATACAGTACATGCAGACAAATGTAACTCATCTATATACAGTACATGCAGACTAATATAACTCATCTATATACAGTACATGCAGACCAATGTAACTCATCTATATACAGTACACGCAGACCAATATAACTCATCTATATACAGTACATACAGACCAATATAACTCATCTATATACAGTACACGCAGACCAATATAACACATCTATATACAGTACATGAAGACCAATATAACACATCTATATACAGTACATGCAGACCAATATAACTCATCTATATACAGTACATGAAGACCAATATAACTCATCTATATACAGTACATGAAGACCAAAATAACACATCTATATACAGTACATGAAGACCAATATAACTCATCTATATACAGTACATGCAGACCAATATAACTCATCTATATACAGTACATGAAGACCAAAATAACACATCTATATACAGTACATGAAGACCAATATAACTCATCTATATACAGTACATGCAGACCAATATAACTCATCTATATACAGTACACGCAGACCAATATAACTCATCTATATACAGTACATTAAGACTAATATAACTCATCTATATACAGTACATGAAGACCAATATAACACATCTATATACAGTACATGCAGACCAATGTAACACATCTATATACAGTACATGCAGACCAATATAACTCATCTATATACAGTACATGCAGACCAATATAACTCATCTATATACAGTACATGCAGACCAATATAACTCATCTATATACAGTACATACAGACCAATATAACTCATCTATATACAGTACATGCAGACCAATATAACACATCTATATACAGTACATGAAGACCAATATAACACATCTATATACAGTACATGCAGACCAATATAACTCATCTATATACAGTACATGAAGACCAATATAACTCATCTATGTACAGTACATGCAGACCAATATAACTCATCTATATACAGTACATGAAGACCAATATAACACATCTATATACAGTACATGCAGACAAATATAACTCATCTATATACAGTACATGCAGACAAATATAACTCATCTATATACAGTACATGCAGACCTATATAACTCATCTATATACAGTACATGCAGACCAATATAACTCATCTATATACAGTACATGCAGACCGATATAACTCATCTATATACAGTACATGCAGACAAATATAACTCATCTATATACAGTACATGCAGACCTATATAACTCATCTATATACAGTACATGCAGACCAATATAACTCATCTATATACAGTACATGCAGACCGATATAACTCATCTATATACAGTACATGCAGACCAGTATAACACATCTATATACAGTACACGCAGACCAATATAACTCATCTATATACAGTACACGCAGACCAATATAACTCATCTATATACAGTACATGCAGACAAATATAACTCATCTATATACAGTACATGCAGACCTATATAACTCATCTATATACAGTACATGCAGACCAATATAACTCATCTATATACAGTACATGCAGACCGATATAACTCATCTATATACAGTACATGCAGACCAGTATAACACATCTATATACAGTACACGCAGACCAATATAACTCATCTATATACAGTACACGCAGACCAATATAACTCATCTATATACAGTACATGAAGACCAATATAACTCATCTAAATACAGTACATGCAGACCAATATAACTCATCTATATACAGTACACGCAGACCAATATAACTCATCTAAATACAGTACATGCAGACCAATATAACACATCTATATACAGTACACGCAGACCAATATAACTCATCTATATACAGTACATGCAGACCAATATAACACATCTATATACAGTACATGCAGACCAATATAACTCATCTATATACAGTACATGCAGACCAATATAACTCATCTATGTACAGTACATGCAGACCAATATAACTCATCTATATACAGTACATGCAGACCAATATAACTCATCTATATACAGTACATGAAGACCAATATAACTCATCTATGTACAGTACATGCAGACTAATATAACACATCTATATACAGTACATGCAGACAAATATAACTCATCTATATACAGTACATGCAGACCTATATAACTCATCTATATACAGTACATGCAGACCAATATAACTCATCTATATACAGTACATGCAGACCGATATAACTCATCTATATACAGTACATGCAGACCAGTATAACACATCTATATACAGTACACGCAGACCAATATAACTCATCTATATACAGTACACACAGACCAATATAACTCATCTAAATACAGTACATGAAGACCAATATAACTCATCTAAATACAGTACACGCAGACCAATATAACTCATCTAAATACAGTACATGCAGACCAATATAACACATCTATATACAGTACACGCAGACCAATATAACTCATCTATATACAGTACATGCAGACCAATATAACTCATCTATATACAGTACACGCAGACCAATATAACTCATCTAAATACAGTACATGCAGACCAATGTAACTCATCTATATACAGTACATGCAGACCAATGTAACACATCTATATACAGTACATGCAGACCAATATAACTCATCTATATACAGTACACGCAGACCAATGTAACTCATCTATATACAGTACATGCAGACCAATATAACTCATCTATATGCAGTACATGCAGACCAGTATAACTCATCTATATACAGTACATGCAGACCAATATAACTCATCTATATACAGTACACGCAGACCAATATAACACATCTATATACAGTACATGCAGACCAATGTAACTCATCTATATACAGTACACGCAGACCAATATAACACATCTATATACAGTACATGCAGACCAATGTAACACATCTATATACAGTACATGCAGACCAATGTAACTCATCTATGTACAGTACACGCAGACCAATATAACTCATCTATATACAGTACACGCAGACCAATATAACTCATCTATATACAGTACATGCAGACCAATATAACTCATCTATATACAGTACATGCAGACCAGTATAACTCATCTATATACAGTACATGCAGACCAATGTAACACATCTATATACAGTACATGCAGACCAATATAACTCATCTATATACAGTACATGCAGACCAATGTAACACATCTATATACAGTACATGCAGACCAATGTAACTCATCTATATACAGTACATGCAGACCAATATAACTCATCTATATACAGTACATGCAGACCAGTATAACTCATCTATGTACAGTACACGCAGACCAATATAACTCATCTATATACAGTACATGCAGACCAATATGACTCATCTATATACAGTACATGCAGACCAATGTAACTCATCTATATACAGTACATGAAGACCAATATAACTCATCTATATACAGTACATACAGACCAATATAACTCATCTATATACAGTACATGCAGACCAATGTAACACATCTATATACAGTACATGCAGACCAGTATAACTCATCTATATACAGTACATGCAGACCAATATAACTCATCTATATACAGTACACGCAGACCAATATAACACATCTATATACAGTACATGCAGACCAATGTAACTCATCTATATACAGTACATGCAGACCAATGTAACACATCTATATACAGTACATGCAGACCAGTATAACTCATCTATGTACAGTACACACAGACTAATATAACTCATCTATATACAGTACACGCAGACTAATATAACACATCTATATACAGTACATGCAGACAAATATAACTCATCTATATACAGTACATGCAGACCAGTATAACTCATCTATATACAGTACATGCAGACTAATATAACTCATCTATATACAGTACACGCAGACTAATATAACACATCTATATACAGTACATGCAGACCAGTATAACTCATCTATGTACAGTACACACAGACTAATATAACTCATCTATATACAGTACATGCAGACAAATATAACTCATCTTTATACAGTTCATGCAGACCTATATAACTCATCTATATACAGTACACGCAGACCAATATAACTCATCTATATACAGTACACGCAGACCAATATAACTCATCTATATACAGTACATGCAGACCGATATAACACATCTATATACAGTACACGCAGACTAATGTAACTCATCTATATACAGTACATGCAGACCAATATAACTCATCTATATACAGTACATGCAGACCAATATAACTCATCTATATGCAGTACATACAGACCAATATAACTCATCTATATACAGTACATGCAGACCAATATAACTCATCTATATACAGTACATGCAGACCAATGTAACTCATCTATATACAGTACACGCAGACCAATGTAACTCATCTATATACAGTACATGCAGACCAATATGACTCATCTATATACAGTACATGCAGACCAATGTAACTCATCTATATACAGTACATGCAGACCAGTATAACACATCTATATACAGTACATGCAGACCAATATAACACATCTATATACAGTACATGCAGACCAATGTAACTCATCTATATACAGTACATGCAGACCAATATAACTCATCTATATACAGTACATGCAGACCAATATAACTCATCTATATACAGTACATGCAGACCAATATAACTCATCTATATACAGTACATGCAGACCAATATAACTCATCTATATACAGTACATGCAGACCAATGTAACACATCTATATACAGTACATGCAGACCAATGTAACTCATCTATATACAGTACATGCAGACCAATGTAACTCATCTATATACAGTACACGCAGACCAATATAACTCATCTATATACAGTACATGCAGACCAATATAACACATCTATATACAGTACATGCAGACCAATGTAACTCATCTATATACAGTACATGCAGACCAATATAACTCATCTATATACAGTACATGCAGACCAATATAACTCATCTATATACAGTACATGCAGACCAATATAACTCATCTATATACAGTACATGCAGACCAATGTAACACATCTATATACAGTACATGCAGACCAATATAACTCATCTATATACAGTACACGCAGACCAATATAACTCATCTATATACAGTACATGCAGACCAATATAACTCATCTATATGCAGTACATGCAGACCAATGTAACTCATCTATATACAGTACACGCAGACCAATATAACTCATCTATATACAGTACATGCAGACCAATATAACACATCTATATACAGTACATGCAGACCAATGTAACTCATCTATATACAGTACACACAGACTAATATAACTCATCTATATACAGTACATGCAGACCAGTATAACTCATCTATATACAGTACATGCAGACCAGTATAACTCATCTATATACAGTACACGCAGACCAATGTAACTCATCTATATACAGTACATGCAGACCAATATGACTCATCTATATACAGTACATGCAGACCAATGTAACTCATCTATATACAGTACATGCAGACCAGTATAACACATCTATATACAGTACATGCAGACCAATATAACACATCTATATACAGTACATGCAGACCAATGTAACTCATCTATATACAGTACATGCAGACCAATATAACTCATCTATATACAGTACATGCAGACCAATATAACTCATCTATATACAGTACATGCAGACCAATATAACTCATCTATATACAGTACATGCAGACCAATATAACTCATCTATATACAGTACATGCAGACCAATGTAACACATCTATATACAGTACATGCAGACCAATGTAACTCATCTATATACAGTACATGCAGACCAATGTAACTCATCTATATACAGTACACGCAGACCAATATAACTCATCTATATACAGTACATGCAGACCAATATAACACATCTATATACAGTACATGCAGACCAATGTAACTCATCTATATACAGTACATGCAGACCAATATAACTCATCTATATACAGTACATGCAGACCAATATAACTCATCTATATACAGTACACGCAGACCAATATAACTCATCTATATACAGTACATGCAGACCAATGTAACTCATCTATATACAGTACATGCAGACCTATATAACTCATCTATATACAGTACATGCAGACCAATATAACTCATCTATATACAGTACATGCAGACCAATATAACTCATCTATATACAGTACATGCAGACCAATATAACTCATCTATATACAGTACATGCAGACCAATGTAACACATCTATATACAGTACATGCAGACCAATATAACTCATCTATATACAGTACATGCAGACCAGTATAACACATCTATATACAGTACATGCAGACCAATGTAACTCATCTATATACAGTACACGCAGACCAATATAACTCATCTATATACAGTACATGCAGACCAATATAACACATCTATATACAGTACATGCAGACCAATGTAACTCATCTATATACAGTACATGCAGACCAATATAACTCATCTATATACAGTACATGCAGACCAATATAACTCATCTATATACAGTACATGCAGACCAATATAACTCATCTATATACAGTACATGCAGACCAATATAACTCATCTATATACAGTACATGCAGACCAATATAACTCATCTATATACAGTACATGCAGACCAATATAACTCATCTATATACAGTACATGCAGACCAATGTAACACATCTATATACAGTACATGCAGACCAATGTAACTCATCTATATACAGTACATGCAGACCAATGTAACTCATCTATATACAGTACACGCAGACCAATATAACTCATCTATATACAGTACATGCAGACCAATATAACACATCTATATACAGTACATGCAGACCAATGTAACTCATCTATATACAGTACATGCAGACCAATATAACTCATCTATATACAGTACATGCAGACCAATATAACTCATCTATATACAGTACACGCAGACCAATATAACTCATCTATATACAGTACATGCAGACCAATGTAACTCATCTATATACAGTACATGCAGACCTATATAACTCATCTATATACAGTACATGCAGACCAATATAACTCATCTATATACAGTACATGCAGACCAATATAACTCATCTATATACAGTACATGCAGACCAATATAACTCATCTATATACAGTACATGCAGACCAATGTAACACATCTATATACAGTACATGCAGACCAATATAACTCATCTATGTACAGTACACGCAAACCAATATAACTCATCTATATACAGTACATGCAGACCAATGTAACTCATCTATATACAGTACATGCAGACCAATATAACACATCTATATACAGTACATGCAGACCAATATAACACATCTATATACAGTACATGCAGACCAATGTAACTCATCTATATACAGTACATGCAGACCAATATAACTCATCTATATACAGTACATGCAGACCAGTATAACTCATCTATATACAGTACATGCAGACCAATATAACTCATCTGTATACAGTACATGCAGACCAATATAACTCATCTATATACAGTACATGCAGACCAATATAACTCATCTATATACAGTACATGCAGACCAATATAACTCATCTATATACAGTACATGCAGACCAATATAACTCATCTATATACAGTACACGCAGACCAATATAACTCATCTATATATTATACATTGAGACCAATATTAACTTAACAAATATAACAGTTTTATGCATTCACAATTATATGAAGCCAATAGTAAATATTCACGTGTACATATTCACACACATGTATGACAGATACAGTCACACACACAGGTCTATATATAACGACACACTCGCACGCGCTCACATGTGTATATTCACCTCGGGCTTGGAAGTAGCATCTTCCTTGTGAAACTGGTAACAGAAGGGATAGAAGGAGGAGCGCCCAGGAAGCACGAGAGGGGCCCAGCATCCTCATCACTATCTCTGTCTCTCTGCCTCTCTCCGTTTCTCGCTGTCTCTCTCTCTCTCGCTGTCTCTCTCTCTCTGTCTCTCTCTCTGTCTCTGTTTCTCTCTCTTTCCCTGTCTCTCTGCCTCTCTCTCTCTCTCTGTCTCTCTCTAGCTGTCTCTCTCTCTAGCTGTCTCTCTCTCTCTCTCTCTGCCTCTCTCTCTCTCTAGCTGTCTCTGTCTTTCTCTCTCTCTGTCTCTCTCTCGCTGTCTCTCTCTAGCTGTCTCTCTCTAGCTGTCTCTGTGTCTCTCTCTCTCTGTCTCTGTGTCTCTCTCTCTCTCTGTCTGTCTCTCTCTCTCTAGCTGTCTCTGTGTCTCTCTCTCTCTGTCTCTCTCTCTGTCTCTGTGTCTCTCTCTCTCTCTGTCTGTCTCTCTGTCTCTCTCTCTCTAGCTGTCTCTCTCTGATATTTATAGGACTCTCGCTGCCGGTCGGGGCCAGGACCTGGAAATCATATAAAAGCCATTTCCTGATTTGAAAGCAAAACACGGAGCCGGATGAAGGAGATTTTTGTATTTAACAAGGTGTGAAGATGTGACTCAGCGCCCCTTGGAGGGGTCCGTCCTGGGGCTGGCAGCCGGCCTGACAACCTGCTCTGGCACAGTGTCCCGCTCACTAGAGGGCCCCGGAGGGGAGAGAAGCCACTGATAATAACCACTTGTCATGGATGGTCGCCCATAGATAGCGTCGCTCCCCCCGAGCTGGTAACAGAGTCCCGTCCTTATTGTACCCTGGGCACGTTACCTGGCATCGGGGGCATTTGGCTATGTTGGTCCAGAGCAATTCTACAATACAACACGGGGGCATGGGTAGTCTAGCTAGCCTAGACCAGAGGGCAGTGGTTAATTCCAAAGTTCATTTACAGGTATAGACCGGTCTCCAGAAATTCCAGAAGGGACTCACCCACCTCAGCCAATCGGGATGGGGGCTCTAAGATTGTAAGCTCTCAAGACCAGGGCTCTCACATCTTCATGTACCAATGTGTGTATACAATGTGCTGTCTTGTCTTATTTATTCTGTACTTCAATGAAGCTGTGAGCTATACCAGGCATTCCCTGAGTGCTCGGCTACAACCCAATAAATGACAGAATGATTTAAATTCAATTTCAAGGCAAGCCCTTTAATATCACAGTGATCCAAGTCTATTCTCCAACCATGGATGCTGGAGATGCTGAAGTTGTTCAGTTCTACAAAGACATTCAACACGTCATAGATATAAACACCAAGAAAAGATGTTACTATCATCATAGGAGATTGGAGCTAAAGTAGGAACCAAAAGACACCTGGAATAACTGGCAAGTCTGGAGAACAAAATGGCGCAGAGGTCAGTGATTAGTAGAAAGGCAAGATAATTCTCTGGTCGTAGCAAACACCCTCTTCCAACAGCCTCCGAGGAGACTCTACACATGGACAACACAGAAATCAGAGTGACTATATACTGTGCAGACAAAGATGGAGGAGCTCTATACAGTCAGCAAAAATAAGACCGGGAGCTGACTGCGGAACTAGACATGGAAGATAGAAGGCCTGAGGAACTAGACATGGAAGATGGAAGGCCTGAGGAACTAGACATGGAAGATGGAAGGCCTGAGGAACTAGACATGGAAGATAGAAGGCCTGAAGAACTAGACATGGAAGATAGAAGGCCTGATGAACTAGACATGGAAGATAGAAGGCCAGAGGAACTAGACATGGAAGATGGAAGGCCTGATGAACTAGACATGGAAGATAGAAGGCCAGAGGAACTAGATATGGAAGATAGAAGGCCTGAAGAACTAGATATGGAAGATAGAAGGCCCGAAGAACTAGATATGGAAGATAGAAGGCCTGAGGAACTAGACATGGAAGATAGAAGGCCTGAGGAACTAGACATGGAAGATAGAAGGCCTGAAGAACTAGACATGGAAGATAGAAGGCCTGAGGAACTAGACATGGAAGATAGAAGGCCTGAGGAACTAGACAAGGAAGATAGAAGGCCTGAAGAACTAGACATGGAAGATGGAAGGCCTGAGGAACTAGACATGGAAGATAAAAGTCCTGAAAAACATTGGACCAAACTTTGCAACATAATCCAGAAAACAGCAACATAAAATATTCCCAAAAAATTGGGAACCTAAAAAAGGCACCTTTCATGTCAAAGTGGGTGTGATAAAATACAAAATGGTGGGGACTTAACAGAAGAAGATCAGATAAAGAAGAGGTGGCAGGACTACACTGACGATCTATATAGTAACAATCTTAAAAGCAGTGATGACCTCAATAGTTTGTCCAATGAGCTGGAGCCAGACATCTTGAAGAGCGAAGTGAGATGGGCCCTAGGATGTCCTGCTGATAAATAAGGCTGCAGGAGGTGATGGAATCCCAGCTGTGAACGTGTTACTTGCCTTATGCCAACACATTTGGGAAAACTCAACAATGGAAAAGGTCAGTCTACATCACAATCCCAAAAAAAGGCAGTGCCAAAGAGTGCTCCAATTATTATCTAACACATGCACTCATTTCACATGCCAGCACGGTGATGATCCAGATTCTACAAGCTCGACTCCATCAATATATGGACTGGGAACTACCAAATGTGCAAGCCGGGTTCCGCTGAGGAAGAGACACAAGTGATCAAATTGCCAATGTCCGCTGGGTTATAGAGAAAGCCAGAGAGTTCCAGGAAAATATTTACTTCTGCTTCATAGACTATTCTAAAGCCTTTGACTGTGTGGATCACAACAAAATGTGGCAAGTCCTTAAAGAGAAGGGAGTACCAGATCATCTCATCCTCCTCCTAAAGGATCTGTATGTCGACCAAGAAGCCGAGGTCAGAACCGAACATGGGACAACAGAATGATTCAAGATCAGGAAAAGGAGTGCGACAAGGTTGTATTTCTTGTTGTTTAGTCGTTCAGTGGCATCCGACTCTATGGACCACAGCACTCAGTCACTGCCCCACTGAGATCCATCAAGTTCATGTTCATTGCTTCAGTAACCTCATCTATCCATCTTCCCCTCTGTTATCCCCTTCTTCTTGTGTCTTCAATCTTTCCCAGTATCAGGGTCTTTTCTAGGGAATCCTGCCATCTTATGATATGGCCAAAATATTTGAGCTTCAGCCTCACAATCAAACCTTCTAGTGAGCAGTTTGTCGTGATTTCCTGTAGTACTGATTTATTAGATCTTCTTGCAGTCCAGGGGACTCTATGCAGCTTTCTCCAGCACCACAATTCTATGGCGTTCAGACTTCTTTATGGTCCAGCTCTCACATCCATATGTTACTACTGGGAATACCATAGTTCTGACTATGCAGACCTTTGTTGATAGTGTAATAATCTTTACGTCCTAGTGTGCCATAGCTTTCCTCACCAGAAACAAAAAAAAATGTATTTCATGTCTGCAATCACCATCTGAAAAGATCTTGGATCACAGGAAAACAATAAATCAATACTACATGAGGGTCTGAACATGAGGCTGGAGCTCAAATATTGATCACACGAGAAGACAGGGTCACCTAGAGAAGACTCTGATGCTGGCAAAGGCACAAAAAGAAGGGGACGGCAGCGGCGGAGGTGGATAGATGAGATCATTGAAGCAATTAACATGATTTTGTGGAATCCCAGAGGGACAGTAGCTGTCAGATGTGCCTGGTGTGCACTGAAGTGGCTTGGCCTGGTGATCAAATAGTCAATCTCAGGTATAAACTCTGTGATCCAACTGATTGTGACAGACGTAAAACCTTCGCATCGGTGTAGTCCCTGAGCACAAATTATTTTGTAAAGAAAATCTGGATGTTACAAACAGTTTTGGACCTTTAACGCTCTTATTGCTGGATAGATTATGAAGGGAAGGACAGTCTACTGGCCATTATACTTCCATTTAACCCATATGCGAGGGGCCGCAATTATGGAGGTGGACATAGACTGCAATGAGCCGAAGGCAAAGCGAGTTTCTGCATTTGCGGAGGTGGAGGCTCTACGGCACCTCAAACTCGACAAAAAAAAAAACTAGGAAAGCGGGACTTCGAAAAAAAATAAATACGAGGGATTGAGGTTGCACACAAATTTAACTCGCATTTAAGGAGTTTTTGCACTTGAAAATCGGCTAAGTAAGAAAAAAAATGGCGGACGAAAAAAATTAAAACAAGGCTAAAGGAGACACAGCCAGGAAAATCACCGCCAGGTACATACGAGTTACCAAGGAATGTGGGAGATACAAAATATATCATTACAATGGACGGAAAATGCTCGCGAGCCAAGTAATACATTTACAAAACTAACTTGCAAATAATAACATTTGGATTCTAAAATGGCGCTTTACACTCTTTAATCGCGCACGCAGCCTATTAACACTGCACACTTGGCACATTGCTGATACTTTCTCCTCATATGATCAACAGTCCAACTGGACATTATCAGATGCAGGAAAATCCAAAGAGATTTTTAGCTCTTCAGGATATTGATTGCTGCATATTAAATATAAATAGGTAAAGTATATTCATTTATTCATTCATATTAATTTATTAATTCATATTAATGTAATTCACTGTACTAAATATCACATATATAGTTGTGAGCTTGCGGCTGGAAGGCAAATTTTACGCTGGAACGCAAATAGCTCATACGTATTGCGTTCTAACGGTCTGAAGCACCTCAAAGTTTATAAATACTGCCTACTTTCCAGAAAATTCGCAATTTCTCCTCAGGTGATGCGCAGTGTGACTGGACATATCGCTGCTGCTGTTACTTCAGAAGATAATTATTTCCTAATTTCCAACTTTACACTCTGCAAATTCCAACTGAGAGGTAAGCCATAATATATTACATTTAGTAAGAAAGACACCAAAAAAAAAAAAAAGGGAAAAAAAAAACATTGCAAACTTTAACAATGAAAATGTGATTCATGTGACACGCACATATGTGTATAGGCCCTACAACAAATTAATGTTAACTCAAACTAATTAAACAAGTATATTCAACTGACATTAAGTCACAGCAACTCATAGCAAAAAATAATATGACACTAATACATATGGAACCTGAAGCTGAATCTTTCCCCTTTTTTCACAATTCAAACAGACTCTGCATCAACAGCGTCACTCAAGAATTTGCACCGTGCACTGTGAGAGAGAATTACTTTTAAAGAACACAAAGAAAGAAGAAGAGGTAAGATAGAAAAATACATTACATGCAGAAAAAGACCATGCTTTGCAAAAACCAAAACAAGAAATATACAATTAACCATTTAACTTTATTTTTCAAACAGACACTACAAGAAGACCAGCGGATTAAGATTGTCAGGAGGGGGCCCTCTGTCATTCGGACAAGAACAAGACTTCAATCAAGGTATAGTATAACAAGTAGAAAAAAAAAAAATATATATATATGTTTAATGGCCGCCAATAGGAAAATTAAAAGTAAAAAAAAACAAAAAACAATACAAATTCAATGAAGACCAAAACACCACAGTTCAACAAACTTCACAAAGACCTATACAGTTTACAAAGAAAGACAGTTTCACAGAAACAAAAAAAAAAGAGGTAGCCACAAAACAGGATAGCATCCGAAACATTAGCAACATACATAAAACAAAAGTATTCCTCCTCTTTACTGTAGAATAACCTCCAACCATCACCCACAAGCCAAATACAACAACTAAAAAGTGGTGAACACAAAACAGGATAGAACAAAAAAGCGCAACATGATATAGAAAAGGCAATTAACATTCCTTTTTACTGTCCAACAATATGTAATCCTCTCAAAGAACACTAATTAAGCAAATAAAGCATGCAAAATGTGGTGGACACAAAACAGGGTTGTACAAAAAAATCACACAAATAGATAGAAAAATAAATGTAATATTCTTCTTTACTGTTTAACAACCTATAAGCCTTACAAAGAAGCCTAAATAAGCATACCAAAAGTGGTGGACACAAAACAGGATAATGCTAAAAACATTACAATCATATCCAAAATGGGAAAAAGATTAATAATTACAGTAAAAAAAAAAGGATAACTGTAATATACAAATACAATTAAAGTATTTTAAAGTGTTCCACAAATAACAGCATATCAGAAAAATTCACCATAACAGATAGAGTAGACCAAAAAAATTAAATATGCTATTCATTACAAATACATTCAAATCAAATAACATTTTGCTTTTTCTTTTACAACAGACACTGCGTGAAGAGCCTCGTACGAAGACTTACAACAGCGGACAAAGAAATATTCTGCTTCAAATCAGACTTCAAACAAGGTACAGTATAACAAGTAAAAAAGAGAAAACTAAATAAACATGTTTGCTCTGCATCCATGTAAACAGAAAAAAAAGAAATCACCAACAACAATAAGAACCACTAATTATCACCTTTACCAAAATATTACTGACACATTTGTCATTTAACTGCTATTTGTCTTTTACAGACAACAATGTTTAACAGTAAACCCAAACTTCAATTTTGGCCAAAAAAAAATAAGCAACATAAAACAGCATAGTCCCAAAAATAGTGAAAACACAGACTAAATAACATTTTACATTCTCAATTCCCAGCCCTAATGTACAATATTAGGCATGAAACCTAACCACACACATAAAATAGAATACTAGAACAAATACTACAAACACCGAAAAAACAACAATACCTTTTCACAGCCCCAACATATAAGCCTTTAAGTAAAATATAAAAATATTATTACAACAATCCCCTGCAGGACAAATTACACAGAGTCATTTTTGCCCTCTACTATGCCTATAAACCAAAACTACAACAAAAAAAGGAATTAAGGAGGGGTTTGTCTTTTTAGAGCACTGGGCTGACTTCTCACTTCGGTACAATCTCTGCAGTAGGGATGGATTGCACCTTAATGTTGAGGAAGCTTTTTTACTAGGGGATAGGATGGTAGAAAGGCTGGAGGGGTTTTTAAACTAGTAGGTGGGGGGGAGGGACTAGATATAAGTAATGGGGTAGAAAGTGTAGAGGGTATAAGGGATGAATTAACAACTCATAGGGGAAGAGATGGGGGGAGGGGTAGTATAGTCAACAGGGAGGTAGTACTAAGTAATTCAAGTACAGTGGCAGGCACTTCAGAACTACAGACTCATAACATAAGGTGTTTGCTCGCTAATGCCAGAAGCTTGCCAGGAAAAATGGGAGAGTTAGAATTATTAGCAATTAATGAAAAATGGGATTTAATAGGCATTACTGAAACATGGTGGGATGATTCTCATGACTGGACTGTTAATCTGGATGGTTATAACCTATTTAGGAAAGATAGAGGCAATGGTAAACGAGGACGAGGGATTTGTCTGTATGTTAAGCCTGAATTTAAGGCTATAGTCAGAGAAGATATTTATGGTGGACCTAGTGATAAAGTTGAATGTTTGTGGGTAGAGTTAAATAGCGGAGCAGCAAATTCCAAAAGAATATTAGTAGGAGTATGCTATAAACCCCCATATATAGCTGAAAGTGAGGAAATACAATTATTGTTACAGATTAGAAATGCAGCTAAGCACGGGCAAGTTCTAATAATGGGAGATTTTAATTACCCTGAAATAAACTGGATAAATGAGACCAGCAGCTCATCTAAGGGGAGCAGGTTCTTGGGTACACTCAGGGATCATTATCTGGCCCAGGTTATACAGGAGCCTACTAGAAATGGGGCCATCTTGGATTTAGTCATTACAAATAATATTGATATTGTATCAAATGTTGAAATAGGGCAACCTTTGGGAAACAGTGATCACAACACAGTCTCATTTGAGATTGAATTAAAAAAAAAACATTTTAAGGGGCCAACAAAAACTCTTAATTTTAAAAGGGCAGATTTTAACGGTCTAAGAGCAGCAATACAAAGTATAGACTGGGACAGAGAACTGATAGGTAAAAATACTGACCATACATGGACAACATTTAAATCCTTACTAAATATACATACACATCGGCATATACCATGTGGGAATAAAAGTAAAGGAGTAAATCCTATCCAATGTGGCTTAACAATGATTTAAAGATCAAGATATGGAGTAAAAAACAGACATTTATATTATACACACAAGAGGAGACAGAGACGGCTTTACGGGAATACAAGGAAATCACCAAGACAGCAAAAGGGCAATTAGACTGGCTAAAATAGAAAATGAAAAATTAATTGCAAAAGAGAGTACGACTAACCCTAAAATATTTTTTAAGTATAATAATGGGAAGGAAGCTATAGGAACATTACAATGTGACACAGTCTGATAATTAGTGACCAGGAAAAGGCAGATGAGCTAAATAGGTTCTTTTCTTCGGTATACACAAGGGAGGTACCAGTGGTTGGGACACTGCAACATAATGGGGCTACACTACCTTTGCCAAATAATTGGTTAAAACAGGAAGTAATCCAAAAGAGGTTGGAAAAAATAAATGTTTATAAAGCCCCGGGTCCTGATGGAATACATCCAAGGGTACTAAGGGAACTGGGTTCTGTAATAGCCAAACCATTATATTTAATTTTTCAAGATTCACTCAACACAGGGTCTCTACCAGATGACTGGAGAAAAGCTGATTTGATACCTATATTTAAAAAGGGAGCAAGAGCAAATCCGGGGAATTATAGACCAGTGAGCCTCACTTCTGTAGTGGGGAAGCTTTTAGAAGGGTTAATAAGGGATAATATACAAGAATATGTCTATCTAAACAGGATTATAAGTAGGAGTCAACATGGGTTTATGAGGGATAGGTCATGTCAAACAAATCGAATTAGTTTCTATGAGGAGGTTAGTAGGAACCTGGATCAAGGCAACTCAGTGGATGTAGTCTTTTTGGATTTTGCAAAGGCTTTTGATACAGTGCCACATGGGAGACTATTGGGCAAACTAAGGGATACAGGAATTGCAGTAAATATCTGCTCATGGATTAAGAGCTGGCTAAAAGACAGGAAGCAAAGGGTTGTTGTAAATGGAACATACTCCGATTGGACTAATGTGGTAAGTGGGGTTCCTCAGGGTTCAGTATTAGGTCCTCTCCTTTTTAACATATTTATTAATGACTTAGAGGTAGGATTGGAGTGTGGGGTCTCCATTTTTGCTGATGACACAAAGTTGTGCAAGGTAATTAAATCAGAAAATGATGTGCTTTCCCTCCAAGGGTATTTACATAAAATTGAGGAATGGGCATCTAAATGGCAGATGAGATTTAATACGAATAAATGTAAGGTTATGCATCTGGGAAGGAAAAATAGCCATGCATTTTATAATCTTAATGGAGCAAATCTAGGTATATCAGATATTGAAAGGGATTTGGGAGTGCTTGTGGACAACCACCTAGGTAACAGTGCTCAAAGCCAAGCAGCAGCTGCAAAGGCAAATAAAATATTAGCATGTATTAAGAAGGGTATAGAAGCCAGGGAAGCAACTATAATTCTGCCACTATACAAATCTCTACAGGGAGTGCAGAATTATTAGGCAAGTTGTATTTTTGAGGATTAATTTTATTATTGAACAACAACCATGTTCTCAATGAACCCAAAAAACTCATTAATATCAAAGCTGAATATTTTTGGAAGTAGTTTTTAGTTTGTTTTTAGTTTTAGCTATTTTAGGGGGATATCTGTGTGTGCAGGTGACTATTACTGTGCATAATTATTAGGCAATTTAACAAAAAACAAATATATACCCATTTCAATTATTTATTTTTACCAGTGAAACCAATATAATAAAACAAATCAGTGACCAATATAGCCACCTTTCTTTGCAAGGACACTCAAAAGCCTGCCATCCATGGATTCTGTCAGTGTTTTGATCTGTTCGCCATCAACATGGCGTGCAGCAGCAACCACAGCCTCCCAGACACTGTTCAGAGAGGTGTACTGTTTTCCCTCCTTGTAAATCTCACATTTGATGATTGACCACAGGTTCTCAATGGGGTTCAGATCAGGTGAACAAGGAGGCCATGTCATTAGATTTTCTTCTTTTATACCCTTTCTTGCCAGCCACGCTGTGGAGTACTTGGACGCGTGTGATGGAGCATTGTCCTGCATGAAAATCATGTTTTTCTTGAAGGATGCAGACTTCTTCCTGTACCACTGCTTGAAGAAGGTGTCTTCCAGGAACTGGCAGTAGGACTGGGAGTTGAGCTTGACTCCATCCTCAACCCGAAAAGGCCCCACAAGCTCATCTTTGACGATACCAGCCCAAACCAGTACTCCACCTCCACCTTACTGGCGTCTGAGTCGGACTGGAGCTCTCTGCCCTTTACCAATCCAGCCACGGGCCCATCCATCTGGCCCATCAAGACTCACTCTCATTTCATCAGTCCATAAAACCTTAGAAAAATCAGTCTTGAGATATTTCTTGGCCCAGTCTTGACGTTTCAGCTTGTGTGTCTTGTTCAGTGGTGGTCGTCTTTCAGCCTTTCTTACCTTGGCCATGTCTCTGAGTATTGCACACCTTGTGCTTTTGGGCACTCCAGTGATGTTGCAGCTCTGAAATATGGCCAAACTGGTGGCAAGTGGCATCGTGGCAGCTGCACGCTTGACTTTTCTCAGTTCATGGGCAGTTATTTTGCGCCTTGGTTTTTCCACACGCTTCTTGCGACCCTGTTGACTATTTTGAATGAAACGCTTGATTGTTCGATGATCACGCTTCAGAAGCTTTGCAATTTTAAGAGTGCTGCATCCCTCTGCAAGATATCTCACTATTTTTGACTTTTCTGAGCCTGTCAAGTCCTTCTTTTGACCCATTTTGCCAAAGGAAAGGAAGTTGCCTAATAATTATGCACACCTGATATAGGGTGTTTATGTCATTAGACCACACCCCTTCTCATTACAGAGATGCACATCACCTAATATGCTTAATTGGTAGTAGGCTTTCGAGGCTATACAGCTTGGAGTAAGACAACATGCATAAAGAGGATGATGTGGTCAAAATACTCATTTGCCTAATAATTCTGCACTCCCTGTAGTACGCCCTAATTTGGAATATGGAGTACAATTTTGGGCACCACTTCATAAAAAGGACATTTTAGAGCTGGAAAAGGTACAGAGAAGGGCAACAAAACTAATAAGGGGAATGGAGGGGCTAAGTTATGAAGAAAGACTAACCAAATTAAGCTTATTTTCTCTAGAAAAAAGGCGTCTAAGAGGAGATATGATTACCTTATATAAATACATCCAGGGTCAGTATAAAGATTTGTCAGGGGAGTTTTTTGTGCCAAGAGGTTTTCAACTGACAAGAGGACATCCCTTGAGGTTAGAAGTAAAAAGATTCCACCTCAAAGAAAGAAAAGGGTTCTTCACAGTAAGGGTGGTTAATCTGTGGAATTCTCTACCAGAGGAGGTGGTGACAGCGGATTCGATAGATAACTTTAAAAGGGGACTAGATTTATTTCTAATTAAAAAGGGTATTCAGGGTTATCATGGATAATTAGAGAGACAGTAATGATCCAAATTTTTTACATTTCCCCTTGAGACAATTGGCTAAGTCTCGCTTGTTTTTTTGTTTTTTTTTCTATTTGCCTTCCTCTGGACTAATTAATAATAATAAAAAAAAAAAAAGATTAATAATTAATTAACAACTAATGAATTAATAGTTAATCCGCATATTGCAGATCAGAGGAGAACTTAAAAGGTTGAACTTGATGGACTGAAAGTCTTTTTTCAACCTTAAATACTATGTAACTATGTAACTATGTAATTAACAAAAAAACAAAAACTCAATTTAAATTAACACTATACACCTACTACATCTACAAGAAGCTATAATGTAATTAACCTTGAGTGTGGTATGCATGTAAGCCAAAACTACAACCTACGACAGAAAGTAAGAGCAAAAAAAGAAAACACACTTATTTAACAATAGAAAGAAAGTTCAGCTACAATGAACTACAATCACATAGAAACAAACTGTTACAAATCAAATATTTAAAAAACAAACTTAACATCTCAAACTAAACTAATGATACATTATTTTATTTTACAGATTAACATGGCTGATAACAGCAAACAAGAAAAGAGAAGACGTCAAGCTAGAGAAGGACAACAAAGATGGGCCAACCAGCAGACACCGGAACAGAAGGAAATTCGAGTAGAAAAAGAACGCAAAAGAATTGCAAGCAAAAGACTATCACCTGCAAAAATTTAAGATACACCAAAAAAAAGCTACTAAAGAAACAAGCATTTAGAACCTGGTCATGAAACAGCACATCACATGACATTTTACCTGAAAAAATAAAAGCTATACCAAAAAAGCCACCAAAAAAAACAAAGCATTTAGAACCTGTTCCTCAAACATCACATGACATTTCAACTGATGAATTTCAAACTGAAACTGATATATGCTTTGCAAATTGTCCTTTACTCAAGTCTTTAGCAGTAGAGGATCATAATTATGGGGACATGAATACTCAATGTCAGTTTTGTGAGGCTTATCATTTTAAACAGGAGAGACCCGGAGATGGCCAATTTATTAGTTGCTGTCAAAAAGGCAAGTTCAAACTTCCACAAAGAAAAGCATTTCCAATCTATTTACAAAACATTATGACTGAACCTACTTTTCAAAACTACAAACATTTTAAAACAAACATAAGATCATATAATAGTGCCATATCCTTTGCATCTATGGGGCAACATTAGCTGCTAATGTACCAGGACATGGCCCTACTGCGTTAAAGTCCAAGGCCAAATTTACCATCGTACTTCCCATTTACATCCAGAGGAAGGAGAGCAAAGAAAATTTGCTCAACTATATGTCCTAGATACAATGGAAGCTGTTGACCAACGTATGCAGCTGCAAGAAAATAAAAAATGCTTACCCAGTGTTTTTATAGAGCTAGATAACATTATGGCCAATAACTCCTACACTAAAGCTTATACAAAATTGGCAGAAGTAGAAAATGAACAACAATTTCATGCAGAAAGACATCAATTACCAATCCCAAAGGTCAATATGGTGCTTAAAAGAGACAGACATACTGATAAACGTTGTTATAACTTGCCAACATCAAATGAGGTTGCAATGGTGTTCCAAAATTATGAAGGAGAACCACCATTTCAAAGAGACATTAGAATATATCCCAGAAATGAGGAGCAACCATTAATTAATATAAGTATCTTAAGTCCAAATTTAGATCCAATGACATATCCTATTTTTTTCCCACACGGAGAAGCAGGTTGGCAACCAAAATTAACCCTTCCCAGTTACCCAAATGCTAAAGCCAGAATACAAAATAATGTTTGCACACTTAAAAGCATTAATGGAAATCCAAGAAGTATTTTTAACTCATAGATTAAGTTGTGCAAGTTTTAATTTGCCTGATCCAGGTCTTATAGATGACATAAACTTTGAAGATTATGATATTCAACTCCAGGTACAAAGAATAGAAGAAAGACTTGCAACTTTAAATACGTTACAATTGCAAGCATTTAATGCCGTTACAAATGCAATAGGTGATGACATGCTCAAAGAGCGTTATTTCTATCTTGATGAACCTGGCGGATCAGGAAAGACATATTTATATAATTTATTAATGTTTTGTATGAGCACAAGGTCAAATAGCAATGGCGTTTGCCACTACTGGAATTGCTGCACTTTTGTTAGAAGGTGGAAGAACTGTACATAGTGGCTTTAAACTGCCAGCCTATTTTAGAAACCTCTGTGTCAGATATTCGCATGACATCATTACAAGCAAAAAAATTGAAAAAAAGTAAATTAATTATAATAGATGAGGCCACAATGATGTCATGCCATGCCCTCCAATGTATTGAACGTTTGCTTCGTGAAGTCATGGATAACACTTTTCCATTTGGTGGAAAGGTGATGTTGTTAGGTGGCGATTTTAGACAAACATTACCTGTCGTTGTACATGGAAATGGAACTGACATTATCGAAACCTGTATAAAGTCAAATACACTATGGAAACATTTTACCCATCTTCAACAAAATATGAGATCCGAAAGGCAAAACTGATTTCAATGATTGGCTTATTAAAATTGGAGAAGGCAGAACAGAAAAAATACCACATTTACCTGACGACACTGTGCAGATCCCACCTCATATGATTTGTCACCAAGATATTATATCGGCTATATTTGAAGGTTGCATAAATAACCAGGAATATTCAGAGCTTGCCAACCAAGTCATACTAACTTGTAAAAATAATTAAATTAACCCTCAATAATGAAATCTTTAAAAAAAATTATGTACCACAAAGAAATGATCACAGTGCTGATTCTGTACTTGCTGATGACAAAGAAAGTCAGGCAAACTTTTCGACTGAGTTCATAAACTCATTCTGGAATGCCACCACATATTTTGCCGCGCAAGAAAGGTGCAATTGTCATGTTACTGCGAAATATGAACCGCAAAAAAAGGCCTATGCAATGGCACAAGATTAATTGTTCAACAATTAAAGGACCATTTCATAGATGCTGACATTTTAACTGGTACCCATAAAGAAGAGAGAGCTTTCATACCAAGAATAGATTTAGCACCAAGTGAAAGTAGTCTCCCTTTTACACTTCAAAGAAGACAATTTCCCATCATTATTGCATTTGCCATGACCATTAATAAATCACAAGGACAAACTTTCAAATCTGTGGGTATTTTCTTAAAACAACCAGTATTTGCACATGGCCAATTGTACGTTGCCTTATCACAGTGCAAAAATCCACAGGCTATTAAAGTTTACATTGAAAAGAATGAAAGTCAAGGTGATTTATTAGAAGATGGACGCATTTTTACTAAAAACATTGTCTACTATGAAGTACTGTAACTTTACATGAAACAAACAAAAGCCATGCAAAACCAATTTAAAAACGAACGCAAAAACATAAAAAAACACAATATAACCACCACATTTTGACAAAAAATACACATAAATGTCTGTTTCCTTCAAAAGGTCATTATTACGCAACACAAATTAGATTTACAACAACAATATTTTCCTATTAAACTACATTAAATTGTCAAACACATACAGAACAGTGCTTACACAGTGCGCAACAAGTTTAAGTTCTCGTGTTCTCTTTTTAGAGAACCACTTTTCCAGAGACTAAACTATATGTGCCATTTCAAAAAATGACTACAGCAACAAACAAAGGTCAACCATTGAAAACTACAAATCAATAAAGAATTCAGTCATAATTCATGGAAGTACTGTTTATGGATGATTAGACTCACAAAACACTTGCCTTGCATTATTTTGACAAATTCTGTTCAAATGTTAATTAACTATGTTACTGTTTATAATGTTACAAGTTTGAAAAAAATATTTTCAAGTTCCTTACTTAGACAGATAAGAAAGTTCATGTTAAGAGCACAACAACGTTTTAAGGTACAATGTAAATGTTGTCTTTTAGGTGAAACATTAATCCAGGGAGTAATCCGATCGGCAGTTAATGGGGTTTGGAAGGAATTAATTTTTTTCCCTATCTGATACAATTGGCTACGTTTCAAGGAGGGTTTTTATTTTTTGCCTTTCTCTGGATTCAATGTATATTTAAGTTACAATTCTTGAGATAGAACTTGCATATTAAAAAACCATTACCTCAAGTTTACAATACTGATTAATTTAAAGTTCAACTGTTCTTACATTGAAATGTTAATACTTTTACTACAAAATGCTTTAACAGTTATTGTTGAACAAAATAAAATGTTACAAAAATAAACATGTTTAATATCACAATAGTACTTATTTCATCATAACTAAAACCTTACAAGTTTCAAATACGTATATTAATAACTAAACAACTTTACAAACATACACATCTCATTGCCGTCATTTTTTGACGGGCAAGTCGCTAGTATTTTATATTTTACATTGTACTTATATATCTGTCTTCGTGATGAGCGCCAAAGGTGATCGTTGCAAAGCCGAACAATTGAAGTACACGAGGGGAGAGGCTCGCAATGAGCGCCAAAGGTCCTCAGAGGAGCAAAAGCCTCACATTGTGTGGCACACAGCATTGCCAGGCTTCAAATTTTATTACTGTAATTTTTGACGAGCAAGTCGCTAGTTACAAATAATAGCTGTGGATCTTGCGAGTTTGGATCTGGAACGTTACGATTTTGCTCATGTGCAATGCCCGCTGAAGGCAAGGCCCCTGCGATATAAGCTGCAATGAGCGCCGAAGGCCTGTTCATCGCGGGGCACGCTGGGCTTAGAGGCGGCTGCAATGAGCACCGAAGACGCTCATTGCAGGGCTCGCGATAAGAGCCACAGGCCCCTACGTCTTAGGCTGCAATGAGCCCGCAGTACTTAGAGGCAAATGACAAGGGCTGCAATGAGCGCCGAAGGTACTCATTGCAAGGCAAGCCAGTAGCGTCAAAGACGCTCATCGCGAGCCATTCAAGACTTTAAAACAGCCTACACATGAGCACAAAAGGCGCTTATGTCAATCACAAATCACAGATGAAACGCGTAGCACTTTCCCGCTGAACGCGAGGCACGCAACAGTTTACGATTTTAACGGCCAAAAATGTCTCAACCGTGTAACTTGAAAACCCCCCAAAACAAACAAAATAATTAAAAAAATCTACTAACACACAGCTCAGGTGGAAAGCCAGGATGCCTGGGGGTGCGGTTGCAAGATAATTTTAGCCATATTTGGCATTTTTCACAGGTCAAATTCAGCTAAGCAAGGAAAAAAATGGAGGCTGAAAAAATTAAAAAATTCTCAAAAAGGTTTAAAGCGAGGCCGAAGCCAGTAACACTTACACGACCAACGCCAAGCACGCAGGACTTAGAAAATACACGACGGCAAAGACACTAACACACCAACAACGCCAGGCACGCGTGACTTAGAAAATACACAACGGCAAAGACACTAACACACCAACAACACCAGGCACGCAGGACTTAGAAAATACACAACGGCAAAGACACTAACACACCAACAACGCCAGGCACGCGTGACTTAGAAAATACACAACGGCAAAGACACTAACACACCAACAACGCCAGGCACACAGGAGTAGAAAATACACAACGGCAAAGACACTAACACACCAACAACGCCAGGCACGCAGGACTTAGAAAATACACAACGGCAAAGACACTAACACACCAACAGCGCGAGGCACGCAGGACTTAGAAAATACACAACGGCAAAGACACTAACACACCAACAACGCCAGGCACACAGGACTTAGAAAATACACAACGGCAAAGACACTAACACACCAACAGCGCGAGGCACGCGGGACTTAGAAAATGCACAACGGGAAAGACACTAACACACCAACAACACCAGGCACGCGGGACTTAGAAAATACACAACGGCAAAGACACTAACACACCAACAGCGCGAGGCACGCAGGACTTAGAAAATACACAACGGCAAAGACACTAACACACCAACAGCGCGAGGCACGCAGGAGTAGAAAATACACAACGACAAAGACACTAACACACCAACAACGCCAGGCACGCAGGACTTAGAAAATGCACAACGGGAAAGACACTAACACACCAACAACACCAGGCACGCGGGACTTAGAAAATACACAAATGCAAAGACACTAACACACCAACAACGCCAGGCACGCGGGACTTAGAAAATACACAAATGCAAAGACACTAACACACCAACAACGCCAGGCACGCGGGAGTAGAAAATACACAACGGCAAAGACACTAACACACCAACAATGCCAGGCACGCAGGACTTAGAAAATACACAACGGCAAAGACACTAACACACCAACAGCGCCAGGCACGCGGGACTTAGAAAATACACAACGGCAAAGACACTAACACACCAACAACGCCAGGCACACGGGAGTAGAAAATACACAAATGCAAAGACACTAACACACCAACAACGCCAGGCACGCAGGACTTAGAAAATACACAACGGCAAAGACACTAACACACCAACAACGCCAGGCACGCGGGACTTAGAAAATACACAACGGCAAAGACACTAACACACCAACAACGCCAGGCACGCGGGACTTAGAAAATACACAACGGCAAAGACACTAACACACCAACAGCGCGAGGCACGCAGGACTTAGAAAATACACAACGGCAAAGACACTAACACACCAACAACGCCAGGCACGCGTGACTTAGAAAATACACAACGGCAAAGACACTAACACACCAACAACGCCTGGCACGCGTGACTTAGAAAATACACAACGGCAAAGACACTAACACACCAACAACGCCAGGCATGCGGGACTTAGAAAATACACAAATGCAAAGACACTAACACACCAACAACGCCAGGCACGCGGGAGTAGAAAATACACAATGGCGAAGCCCCTTTGCTCCCTCTCTCTATCCCTTTGCTCTCTCCAGCTCTGTCTCTTTGCTCTCTAGCTCTATCCCTTTGCTCTCTCTCTCTGCCCCTTTGCTCTCTCTCTCTGTCCCTTTGCTCTCTAGCTCTGTTCCTTTGCTCCCTCTCCCTTTCCTCTCTAGCTCTGTCCCTTTGCTCTCTAGCTCTATCCCTTTGCTCTCTCTCTTTGCCCCTTTGCTCTCTAGCTCTGTCTCTTTGCTCCCTCTCTCTGTCCCTTTGCTCTCTAGCTCTGTTCCTTTGCTCCCTCTCCCTTTCCTCTCTAGCTCTGTCCCTTTGCTCTCTAGCTCTATCCATTTGCTCACTCTCTCTATCCCTTTCCTCTAGCTCTGTCCCTTTGCGCCCTCTCTCTGTCCCTTTGCTCTCTAGCTCTGTCCATTTGCTCACTCTCTCTATCCCTTTCCTCTAGCTCTGTTCCTTTGCTCCCTCTCTCTGCCCCTTTGCTCTCTAGCTCTGCCCCTTTGCTCCCTCTCTCTGCCCCTTTGCTCCCTCTCTCTGTCCCTTTGCTCCCTCTCTCTGTTCCTTTTCTCTCTAGCTCTGCACCTTTGCTCTCTGCCCCTTTGCTCTCTAGCTCTGTCCCTTTGCTCTCTAGCTCTGCACCTTTGCTCTCTCTCCCTTTGCTCTCTAGCTCTGTCCCTTTGCTCTCTAGCTCTGCCCCTTTGCTCTCTAGCTCTGTCCCTTTGCTCTCTAGCTCTGTCCCTTTGCTCTCTAGCTCTGTCCCTTTGCTTTCTAGCTCTGTCCCTTTGCTCTCTAGCTCTGCCCCTTTGCTCTCTAGCTCTGTCCCTTTGCTCTCTAGCTCTGCCCCTTTGCTCTCTAGCTCTGTCCCTTTGCTCTCTAGCTCTGCCCCTTTGCTCTCTAGCTCTGCCCCTTTGCTCTCTAGCTTTGTCCCTTTGCTTTCTAGCTCTGTCCCTTTGCTCTCTAGCTCTGCCCCTTTGCTCTCTAGCTCTGCCCCTTTGCTCTCTAGCTCTGTCCCTTTGCTCCCTCTCTGTCCCTTTGCTCCCTCTCTCTGTCCCTTTGCTCTCTAGCTCTGTCCCTTTGCTCTCTAGCGCTGTCCCTTTGCTCTCTAGCTCTGCCCCTTTGCTCTCTAGCTCTGCCCCTTTGCTCTCTAGCTCTGTCCCTTTGCTTTCTAGCTCTGCCCTTTGCTCTCTAGCTCTGTCCCTTTGCTCTCTAGCTCTGTCCCTTTGCTCTCTAGCTCTGCCCCTTTGCTCTTTAGCTCTGTCCCTTTGCTCTCTAGCTCTGCCCCTTTGCTCTCTAGCTCTGCCCCATTGCTCTCTAGCTCTGTCCCTTTGCTTTCTAGCTCTGCCCTTTGCTCTCTAGCTCTGTCCCTTTGCTCTCTAGCTCTGTCCCTTTGCTCCCTCTCTCTGTTCCTTTGCTCTCTAGCTCTGCCCCTTTGCTCTCTAGCTCTGCCCCTTTGCTCTCTAGCTCTGTCCCTTTGATCTCTAGCTCTGTCCCTTTGCTCTCTAGCTCTGCACCTTTGCTCTCTCTCTCTGCCCCTTTGCTCTCTCTCTCTGCCCCTTTGCTCTCTATCTCTGCCCCTTTGCTCTCTAGCTCTGTCCCTTTCCTCTCTAGCTCTGTCCCCCTCCACCTCCTTTGGTACTTAATGACAGCAGCCTCCTTCACCTCCCTTTTCTGGGTTCAGCTCAGGATATGAGTTAGCACAGAGTGTTATACAAAGCTTTACTGAAGGGGTTGGAGTTGCAAGAAGTCCCCTAACCACGAAGTGGCCCTTCATTGCCTGGTAAGGACTGGCAAGCCCATAGCAATGGGGCAATTTTCTGGAAAGGGGGGGTCTTACCATCAAGGCTGTTGTTTATAGGCCCTTCCCTTTTCTGCTCCTGCTCATCTCCTTCTCTTATCTAGTGACCCTTCGATCTCCTTGCATGGTGCATTACTCAGACATGTTTCCTTAGTTGGAGGTTGGCGCAGGCGCTTCATACCCACAGGCAATTCTAGTTATGATAGCAGAGCATCTCATAGGTCCAATCACTCCAGATGACATGGTTCTTCTGATGTTAGTAGTGACCTAGAAAGATCCTAATGGGCCTAGGTATTATTCAACCAAACTTAATTAACAACTTAACTATAAATAATGACACAGAGACTTGGGTGGGAGTAAAGTTGGCCACAGCATATTTATTAACATACAAACAAACCAACAAATCCTAAGAGGAGGAGCCCGGCCAGAGGGAGCGACCTCCTGCTCGCGCCCAGGGCACCAATCCTGTCCTTTACCACGCCCCTGATATAAGGGGGGAAAGGACCCCCTTCTTAACTTCATGGCCCGGGGCCTCCCCCCGCCACAAAGCGGATCAGGGAATCTCTCACGAGGCCATGATCCCCCCTGCGCTGAAAGGGCCCGCTGTACTCCCCCCCTGAATTCCAGCATCATTAGCTGTAATCCCACACCCTTCAGGTGCACACCATCTGATAAGAACAACTATTTTGCCACCTCATCATCGAATTCCTTGTGGCTGAGTGCCACAAACCCCTGCTTCCTCACAAAACTAAACATCAGTCTATTGACCGTCTGTCTTGCCCTATCCAGACACGCGGGGTTCCTGGCACTCCGCCCACACCCTTCTTTTGATCACCTCTGGCCAAATGATGAATATACCCTTGAATGTGTGCAACCAATCCAAAACTTCATGCTTCATGCCCATAACCAACGTCTTCATAGGGACTGAACCCAAGTCATTACCCCCGGCATGCACTAATAACATGCTGGGATGCCCCCAACACCTGGCAGTGTATAACCACCAGTAGACATTGTCGGTCTCCCATATGTCAGAAAACCTCTGTATTCCCATCTCCCGATCCGCTTTATCATGACCTCTGGTAGTCCCAGCCACACTGCCTCTGTAGCAGCCCCAGTTCTAAACAAGTGGGTCCCAAACCCCGCCTGGTTGAGGCCCAAATGCCACAGACCGAACTTCAGTACCCTAGTAGACTGAAATCGAGTGCTGTCCCATCCTCGTGTACTAGGAGCGGACCTGTCACACCTGGACACCGCTGTAAAAATGTCCTCAAGCATTTACAAAATCAGCAGTCCGTGCCTACTTTCTTGAGGCTGATCTCCTTCCCCTTTCCAACCTGATCCACCTTGGATCTCCGTAACCAGACCGTTACTTTGTCATCCTGCAGACAGACATCCCCCATCTGTATGCCACCGAACCATGTTTACTTGCTGCCACTAGCTCCCCAATCTGGAACGCTCCGAAGAATACTAGTGAGAATGTGGTTTTAAACAGTAACGATTCGTAGGCCATATTACAGATCTACACCAGCACTGCTGACAACCATAGCAGTAATGAGAAGATGATTGGGCGCCTCGCGTCATGACTGTGTTCACCCTTGAACAACCATTGCACGACACACTTAACCACAAACTCCTTAGTCAGGTCCCTCAGCCCGGCTAGCTTAAACCTAAAGGCTCGGGCCGCTACCTGCCTCCTAACTGATGCCTCTGACTCTGCGGCGTCCCTGCATCGAATTAGGTACCATAAAAGGACACAAACCATCCTTTCCTCCGTATCGGCACCACCGGCCACATAGTTACATAGTATTTAAGGTTGAAAAAAGACTTTCAGTCCATCAAGTTCAACTTTTAAAGATCTCCTCTGATCTGCAATATGCGGATTAACAATTAATTAGTTGTATAAAAAAAAAAAATCCCTCCTGATCCCAGACACTGGCGACCGGACTTCTCCCTGGATCAATACTGCCTCTCTAATTATCCATGATAACCCTGAATTCCCTTTTTAATTAGAAATAAATCCAGTCCCCTTTTAAAGTTATCTATCGAATCCGCTGTCACCACCTCCTCTGGTAGAGAATTCCACAGATTAACCACCCTTACTGTGAAGAACCCTTTTCTTTCTTTAAGGTGGAATCTTTTTACTTCTAACCTGAAGGGATGTCCTCTTGTCAGTTGAAAACATCATGGCACAAAAAGCTCCCCTGACAAATCTTTATACTGACCCTGGATGTATTTATATAAGGTAATCATATCTCCTCTTAGATACCTTTTTTTTTAGAGAAAATAAGTTTTATTCGGTTAGTCTTTCTTCATAACTTAGCCCCTCCATTCCCCTTATTAGTTTTGTTGCCCTCCTCTGTACCTTTTCCAGCTCTAAAATGTCCTTTTTATGAAGTGGTGCCCAAAATTGTACTCCATATACCAAATGAGGGCGTACTAGAGATTTGTACAGTGGCAGAATTATATTTGCTTCCCTGGCTTCTATACCCTTCCTAATACATGCTAATATTTTATTTGCCTTTGCAGCCGCTGCTTGGCTTTGAGCACTGTTACCTAGGTAGTTGTCCACAAGCTCCCAAATCCCTATCAATATCTGATACACCTAGATTTGCTCCATTAAGATTATAAATTGCATGGCTATTTTTCCTTCCCAGATGCATAACTTTACATTTATTCGTATTAAATCTCATCTGCCATTTAGATGCCCATTCCTAAATTTTATGTAAATCCCTTTGGAGGGAAAGCACAGCACCTTGCACAACTTCGTGTCATCAGCGAAAATGGAGACGCCACACTCCAATCCTACCTCTAAGTCATTAATAAATATGTTAAAAAGTAGAGAACGTAATACTGAACCCTGAGGAACCCCACTTACCACATTAGTCCAATCGGAGTATGTTCCATTTACAACAACCCTTTGCTTCCTGTCTTTTAGCCAGCTCTCAATCCATGAGCAGATATTTACTGCAACTCCTGTATCTCTTAGTTTGCACAATAGTCTCCCATGTGGCACTGTATCAAAAGCCTTTGCAAAATCCAAAAAAGACTACATCCGCTGAGTTGCCTTGATCCAGGTTCCTACTAACCTCCTCATAGAAACTAATTAGATTTGTTTGACATGATCTATCCCTCATAAATCCATGTTGACTCCTACTTATAATCCTGTTCAAATAGACATATTCTGGTATATTATCCCTTATTAACCCTTCTAAAAGCTTCCCCACTACAGAAGTGAGGCTCACTGGTCTATAATTCCCCGGATTTGCTCTTGCTCCCTTTTTAAATATAGCTATCACATCAGCTTTTCTCCAGTCATCCGGTAGAGACCCTGTGTTGAGTGAATCTTGAAAAATTAAAAATAATGGTTTGGCTATTACAGAACCCAGTTCCCTCAGTACCCGTGGATGTATTCCCTCAGTACCCGGGGCTTTATTAACATTTATTTTTCCAACCTCTTTTGGATTACTTCCTGTGTTAACCAATTATTTGGCAAAGGTAGTGTAGCCCCATTATGTTGCCGTGACCCAACCACTGGACCTCCCTTGTGTATACCGAAGAAAAGAACCTATTTAGCTCATCTGCCTTTTCCTGTAATGTTCCTATAGCTTCCTTCCTCGCCTTCTTCCCATTAATATACCTAAAAAATATTTTAGGGTTAGTCTTACTCTCTTACATTTAACTTGCCGTGTTCTATTTTAGCCAGTCTAATAGCCCTTTTGCTGCCTTGGTGATTTCCTTGTCCTCCTGTAAAGCCGTCTCTGTCCCCTCTTGTTTGTATAATATAAATGTCTGTTTTTTACTCCGTATCTTGATCTATAAATCATTATTAAGCCACATTGGATGGGATTTACTCCTCTTACTTTTATTCCCACACGGTATATGCCAATGTGTATGTATATTTAGTAAGGATTTGAACGTTGTCCATTTATGGTCAGTGTTTTTACCCATCATGCCTCTGTCCCAGTCTATACTTTGTATTGCTGCCCTTAGACTGTTAAAATCTGCCCTTTTAAAATTAAGAGTTTTTTTTGGCCCCTTAAAATTTAGTTTTTTTAATTCAATCTCAAATGAGACTGTGTTGTGATCACTGTTTCCCAAAGGTTGCCCTATTTCAACATTTGATACAATATCAATATTATTTGTAATGAGTAAATCTAAGATAGCTTCATTTCTAGTAGGCTCTTGTATTACCTGGGCCAGATAATGATCCCTGAGTGTACTCAAGAACCTGCTCCCCTTAGCTAAACTGCTGGTCTCATTTATCCAGTTTATTTCAGGGTAATTAAAATCTCCCATTATTAGAATTGCCCGTGCTTAGCTGCATTTCCAATATGTAACAATGATTGTATTTCCTCACTTTCAGCTATATTTGGGGGTTTATAGCATACTCCTACTAATATTCTTTTGGAATTTGCTGCTCCGCTATTTAACTCTACCCACAAACATTCAGCTTTATCACTAGGTCCACCATAAATATCTTCTCTGACTATAGGCTTGAATTCAGGCTTAACATACAGACAAATCCCTCCTCCTCGTTTACCATTGCCTCTATCTTTCCTAAATAGGTTATAACCATCCAGATTAACAGTCCAGTCATGAGATTCATCCCACCATGTTTCAGTAATGCCCATTATATCCCATTTTTCATTAATTGCTAATAATTCTAACTCTCCCATTTTTCCTGGCAAGCTTCTGGCATTAGCGAGCAAACACCTTATGTTATGAGTCTGTAGTTCTGAAGTGCCTGCCACTGTACTTGAATTACTTAATACTACCTCCCTATTGACTATACTACCCCTCCCACCCATCTCCTCCCCTATGAGTTGTTAATTCATCCCTTATACCCTCTACACTTTCTACCCCATTACTTATATCTAGTTCCCCCCCCACCTACTAGTTTAAAAACTCCTCCAGACTTTCTACCATCCTATCCCCTAGTACAAAAGCTCCCTCATCATTAAGGTGCAATCCATCCCTACTGTAGAGATTGTACCAAAGTGAGAAGTCAGCCCAGTGCTCTAAAAACTCAAACCCCTCCTTAGTGCACCACATCTTTAGCCACGTATTAACCTCCCTAAGCTCCTACTGTCTCCCTGGGCTAGCATGTGGCACTGGTAGGATCTCAGAAAATACTACCTTGGAGGTCCTTGCCTTCAGCTTATTACCTAGTTCTCTAAAATCATTCTTTAGGACACTCCATCTTCCACTAACGTTGTCATTGGTTCCAATATGTACCAGTTGCCAGTTCATTTCCATCCCCTCACAATAATTTGTCTACCCGATCCACAACATGACGAACCCGAGCACCCGGGAGACAGCAAACTGTTCGATTGCTGGGATCTGGGTGACAAATCACCCTGTCTACCTTCCTAATAATAGAGTCCCCTACCACCAAAACCTGTCTGTTGTTCTGCCTATTCTGCCCTCCCTCCTCTCCAGTAGAGCTGTTCTCCCGGCTGTTAGAGGGAACAGCTCTATCTGGCATTGCCATTCCTGAATGGACATCCCTGACAGTTTCACTCAATCTGGCAAATCTGTTGGTGTTTGCCAACTCAGAACTGGCCTGCCTCCTCCTGATCCCACTGCTTCCCCTTGTAACTGTAACCCACTGTAAACCAACCCCCTTTCCAGTGGAGCAATATCACTAAGTGCTGCAATTCTCCTCTCCAGATCTCCAATTTGAGCTTCCAGAGAGGCAACATGCTCACACCTCTCACAGAGGTATGGACCCTGGATCATCTGTTCCAGTATTGCATACATAGGACAGGATGTACACTGAGTGAGGTTGCCACTGGACTGACTCATAATTATTATTATTGTCTACAAAATTTCAGTGGAAAAAATAAAGAATATAAAATAATATATTTGTATAAAGTTTTCCTCCTTTGCACTATAAATCTGCCCTCCCTTTTCTTTGAAGTCCCTCCTTTTATTTAAACTCCTACACTTTTACTAGAATTGCACTTGACACAAGTTCCCCTTCTCCTGTTTATATTAACTTCTGCCCTCTCACCTGGGCACAATTAGTGCACTCTGCAATTTATCAGCCTTTACTTGTAAGGTAAATCCATTTGTAAACATCCACCAGCTCCCTCTACTTGTCCCATACTTTCTTGTAGCTGTTCCTTGTCGCCAGCGCCAACGATATCCTGACCAAGGCAGCTATCTCTCTGCGCCAATCTCCCATAAGCACTGCGGAATCTCTTCTCCCTTCTCGCGTGCCTCCGGCGCCAACACCCTGAAGCGGTCCCACTGCGAACGGTATAGTGCGATCCCGTTTTCATAGCCTGGGACGTGTTTAGCTGTAAACCAGATGTTTAGATGCAGGCATCCTAGGACTAAGTACTGTATCAAGCGAATTACCGGTGTTGACGACACTGTTGTGTTGTTGACTGCTTGTACCACCGCCATGTTGTCCGAGAAAAAGACGACCTGCCTACGGGCCAACTCTGTGCCTTATATGTGCAGGGCCACCACTATGGGGAACAGCTCTAAGAACGCAAGGTTTTTTTAAGGCCCGCGGTTGCCCACTGCTCCGGCCACGGGCTAGAACACCATTTGCCACCAAAGTATGCCCCCATACCAGAGGTGTCTGACGCGTCCGTATACAGCTCCCACATTCTACTGGACTGTGCCTGCCGCTGTATCAGCGCCTTTCCATTAAATGTACTCAAGAATGCCAGCTAGACCCTGGCGTCCTCCCTCATAGCCTTCATGATGCTAATGAAGTGGTGCGGGCGCCTTGCGCCTACCGTTGACTGCGCCAAACTCCGACTAAAAATCCGTCCCATCAGGATTATACGACATGCAAAGTTCAGCTTGCCCAGCCCGAGTTCTGGCTTCAGATTCTCTACTTTTCCCATGGGCAGGCTACATTGCATCCTCTGAGAAACAATACATATCCCTAGGAACGCCAACCCTGTCATAGGGCCTTCTCATGTGCTAACAGCACGCCGAATTCCCCTATCACTCGGGTGAACGTCTCTAGGATAAATGCACACATGTCTCTCGCCTCTGGCCAAATGAACAGGAAATCATCCAGATAGTGGGTGATGCTGTTAAAACCCGACTCCCTCACCGTGACCCATTGCAAGAATGAAGGCCTCGAAATAAGCGCACATGGGCAAACACAGGTCCACGAAATACTCCCCCGCAAAGCGACAGCCCACCAAGTGCTGGCTATCTGGGTGCACCAGCAATAAACGAAAGGCGGATTCAATATCCACCTTGGCCATCAGTGCCCCCAGTCAAACGAAGCATATGACACTGAAGACAAGTTCTTGTCTATCCCAGCCGGGTACAACAAGTGATGTATTAACTTCCATTGTTCTTTCTTGGGATCTATTCCCAGAGGTGAAACCATAAGGTTGTTGATGGGGTGTGATCTGAATGGCCTGGCCATCCTCCCCAACTGTATTTCTTTATTCAGTTTGGCCCATACCATAACACGTCCGGGAATTCTTCAGCCGACTTTACGTTCCGCGGTTCCTTACAAGACCCCACCGTCTCGCAAGGAATCGCAAAGCCTTCTAGTGTCCGCACCTCTTCCATCAAGCGATGCGCTGTTTGTACGTTGACCTTTGGAGAAAGCAGTGTTAGTAGATCCGACCGCTCCCTGTGAAACCCTCCCATAGACTGCAGTTTGGGCTGTCGGAGCCTTGTTAGGACTCCTAATTTTTTAGCCTTGGTGGCGTATCAGGGATAACCTGTTGACTGAGAGGTGTGGTACACGGCATGTGCAGGTCACCCATACCTCTGCGCCTCCCAGCTCAACCCCTGCGCTCTCTAAAGGCACTAACCGTGGGGCTTCTGAGTCACTGCCTGTAACCTTTGTTTGATTGAAGGCCCCTTCAAGACTGCCAGCACCTGAGTGCTGCATGGCGTCCCTGTCGAAGGAGCCCGATGCCCCAGGGTTTTCCCGGGCAACAGCCACCTCAGACTGTGCGGGTTAAGCTTTGGGTGCCATCAGTGCACTCTGTGGTTTGTTCTTGGCTCAGGCTGTCCTCTAGCCACTTCACCCCTTGGCACAGCACTCTGGCCCTGACCATTTTTAGCAGCTGTTCCAACGCCCCAGCTTCTACCTGACTCATCGTGAGCTAGATCACAAAGGAGCACAATGACAATCACAAAACAGGACAAACAAAGAGACAGACAAATGGGGACACACAAAAAACAAAAAAATGCTGTAGCACAAAAGGAAATAGAAACAGAAAGCTGGATGAGCCTATACAACTAGGCAGACAGATAACACATCGTCTGCACCCACTGAGCCAGTAGGGCTGTACAAGTAATATATAAGATGACTAACAAATAATAAACATGCAGACAGAACAAGAAACAGACAAGCTGAGCAAGGGGACAAAAAACAACACGCACGCACACACCCACGGGTATACTTAATGAGACCAGTCGTGAATAGCCAGGAGCTGCTTCGGATGCGACCTGCTCCTCGTGATGGCGCCCATGGAGTGAGGCTAAAATGGTGCTCCAGTGCCCTTTACTTGAAGTCCCACCTAGACCACTGCGGCTGAGTCGATTTCTTATCACTCTACACCAGGGGTGTCCAAATTCGGTCCTGCTGGGCCACACACAGGCCTGGATTTGAGGATATCCAAGCTGCAGCCAGGTGAGACTATCACTTTTTCAGTCATCCTGATTAACTCACCTGTGCACAAAAAGGAAATCCTCAAATCCAGGCCTGTGTGTGGCCCAGCTGGACCGAACCTGGACACAACAGCTCTACACGACGGTGTAGTGGGGAGCGAATCCCATCCTACATAATGGTGCTCGCTTGTTGCCGGTGTGTTGCTGGATGTCGAGTTAAGAGAGAACAACTGGTGGACTTTGTGAGCGCAACCCAGTCCCTATTCCTGGTTAGTAGACAAAGTGAGGCCTCTCGTGGGTGGTAGGGACAGAAAAAGCCTTAAAGTCTTTCATTTGACCCATGGCTGTGGTCTTACATGCTGGGAGGAGTAAGGTCAGTGGGTCATGTAGGACTCTAGAGATATCCAGTACTTTGGGCAGGTCATTATTGTAGAGATTGGATAGGGAGGGTGAGGACTGGGGCCACGTCCATGTCTGCGTCACACCTCCATGATGGACACGCGCTTCTCATTAGATATAAAGGGCCGCACGCCAAATCAAATCAAAACGCGTTCTACAGTCCACGTAACGTGAACACTTCCCTGAGAGCGCGCTCTTCACATATTTATTAATTAATCATTTGTTTTATCTCAGTGAAGGACTTTGGGACAGATCACTTTCCTGATATTACACAGCCCTGGACTCATTTGGTTGGTGAGATCCCCATATTTATGAATTGGGGTGATCAGTCCTTCTACCAACTGTGACAGAAAGGGTTAACTCTCTGTGCACGCCTCGCCAGCGGGAGCAGACAGCCACAAACAGAGCCGGGAAATCCCATACAGCGCAGTCACTTAGGTCTTAACCCCAAGATACAGAGATGACTTTAACTTAACGGAACTAAACGGCGCCTTACTGTCACTTTAATTCATTGCTAAATGTCTCTCTGTCCCCTGCAGTTCCTTGCTGTCTCTTTCTCTCTGTGTCCCCTTGCACTCTCTCAGTATTCTTGTCGTCTGTTTTATCTCCCATTTTGTCCCCTTCTTCCCTCTCTGTCCCCTTGCTGTCTCTCTCTCTGTCCCCTGCAGTCTACATGACACGGTCTCATTCCTCTATTCCATTCCTTGCTGTCTCTCTATCTGTCCCCTTGCTGTCTCTCTCTCTATCTGTCCCCTTGCTGTCTCTCTCTCTATCTGTCCCCTTGCTGCCTCTCTCTCTCTCTATGTCCCCTTGCTGTCTCTCTGTCCCCTGCAGTTCCGTGCTGACACTCTCTATGTCCCCTTGCTGTCTCTCTCTCTGTCCTCTTGCTGTCTCTCTCTCTGTCCCCTTGCTGTCTACTCTCTGTCCTCTTGCTGTCTCTCTCTCTGTCCCCTTGCTGTCTACTCTCTGTCCTCTTGCTGACACTCTCTATGTCCCCTTGCTGACACTCTCTCTCTCTCTGTCCCCTTGCTGTCTCTCTCTCTCTCTGTACCTTTGTTGTCTCTCTCTCTGTCCCCTTGCTGTCTCTCTCTCTCTGTCCCTTTGCTGTCTCTCTCTGTCCCCTTGCTGTCTCTCTCTCTGTCCCCTTGCTGACACTCTCTCTGTCCCCTTGCTGACACTCTCTCTGTCCTCTTGCTGACACTCTCTCTGTCCCCTTGCTGTCTCTCTCTCTCCCCTTGCTGTCTCTCTCTGTGTCCACTTGCTGACACTCTCTCTGTCCCCTTGCTGTCTCTCTCTCTCCCCTTGCTGTCTCTCTGTCCCCTTGTTGACACTCTCCCTGTCCCCTGCAGTCTACATGACTCGGTCTCATTCCTCTATTCCATTTCTTGCTGTCTCTCTCTGTCCCCTTGCTGTCTCTCTCTCTGTCCCCTTGCTGTCTCTCTCTCTGTCACCTTGCTGTATCTCTCTCTGTCCCCTTGCTGTCTCTCTCTCTGTCCCCTTGCTGTCTCTCTCTCTGTCCCCTTGCTGACACTCTCTCTGTCCCCTTGCTGACACTCTCTCTGTCCCCTTGCTGACACTCTCTGTCCCCTTGCTGACACTCTCTCTGTCCCCTTGCTGACACTCTCTCTGTCCTCTTGCTGACACTCTCTCTCTCCCCTTGCTGTCTCTCTCTCTGTCTCTTTGCTGACACTCTCTCTCCCCTTGCTGTCTCTCTCTGTGTCCCCTTGCTGACACTCTCTCTCTGTCCCCTTGCTGTCTCTCTCTCTGTCCCCTTGCTGTCTCTCTCTCTCCCCTTGCTGTCTCTCTCTGTGTCCACTTGCTGACACACTCTCTCTCCCCTTGCTGTCTCTCTGTCCCCTTGTTGACACTCTCCCTGTCCCCTACAGTCTCCATGACTCGGTCTCATTCCTCTATTCCATTTCTTGCTGTCTCTCTCTGTCCCCTTGCTGTCTCTCTCTCTGTCCCCTTGCTGTCTCTCTCTCTGTCCCCTTGCTGTCTCTCTCTGTCCCCTTGCTGTCTCTCTCTCTGTCCCCTTGCTGTCTCTCTCTCTGTCCCCTTGCTGTCTCTCTCTCTCTGTCCCCTTGCTGTCTCTCTATGTGTCCCTTGCTGTCTCTCTCTCTGTCCCCTTGCTGTCTCTCTCTCTGTCCCCTTGCTGTCTCTCTCTGTCCCCTTGCTGTCTCTCTCTGTCCCCTTGCTATCTCTCTCTCTCTGTCCTCTTGCTGTCTCTCTCTCTCTCTGTCCTCTTGCTGTCTCTCTCTCTCTGTCCCTTTGCTGACACTCTCTCGGTCCTCTTGCTGACACTTTCTCTGTCCCCTTGCTGACACTCTCTCTGTCCTCTTGCTGACACTCTCTCTGTCCCCTTGCTGACACTCTCTCTGTCCCCTGCAGTCTACATGACTCGGTCTCATTCCTCTATTCCATTTCTTGCTGTCTCTCTCTCTATCCCCTTACTGTCTCTGTCCCCTTGCTGACACTCTCTTTCTCTCTGTCCCCTTGCTGTCTCTCTCTCTGTCCCCTTGCTGACACTCTCTTTCTCTCTGTCCCCTTGCTGTCTCTCTCTCTCTGTCCCCTTGCTGTCTCTCTCTCTGTCCCCTGCAGTCTACATGACACGGTCACATTCCTCTATTCCGTTCCTTGCTGTCTCTCCCTCTGTCCTCTTGCTGACACTCTCTATGTCCCCTTGCTGTCTCTCCCTCTGTCCCCTTGCTGTCTCTCTCTCTCTGTCCCCTTGCTGACACTCTCTCTGTCCCCTTGCTAACACTCTCTCTGTCCACTGCAGTCTACATGACTCGGTCTCATTCCTCTATTCCATTTCTTGCTGTCTCTCTCTCTATGTCCCCTTGCTGTCTCTCTCTATCCCCTTACTGACACTCTCTCCTTCCCCTTGCTGTCTCTGTCCCCTTGCTGTCTCTCTTTCTGTCATCTTGCTGACACTCTCTATGTCCGCTTGCTGACACTCTCTCTGTCCCCTTGCTGACACTCTCTCTGTCCTCTTGCTGTCTCTCTCTCTATCCCCTTACTGTCTCTGTCCCCTTGCTGACACTCTCTCTGTCCCCTTGCTGTCCCTCTCTCTGTCCCCTGCAGTCTACAAGACTCGTTCACATTCCTCTATTCCGTTCCTTGCTGTCTCTCTTTCTGTCCCCTTGCTGACACTCTCTCTGTCCTCTTGCTGACACTCTCTCTGTCACCTGCAGTTCCTTGCTGTCTCTCTCTGTCCCCTTGCTGTCTCTCTCTCTATCCCCTTGCTGACACTCTCTCTGTCCCCTGCAGTTCCTTGGAGTCTCTCTCTCTGTCCCCTTGCTGTCTCTCTCTCTGTCCCCTTGCTGTCTCTCTCTGTCCCCTTGCTGTCTCTCTCTCTGTCCTCTTGCTGACACTCTCTATGTCCCCTTGCTGACACTCTCTCTGTCCTCTTGCTGACACTCTCTTTCTGTCCCCTTGCTGACACTCTCTTTCTGTCCCCTTGCTGACACTCTCTTTCTGTCCCCTGCAGTCTCCATGACTCGGTCTCATTCCTCTATACCATTCCTTGCTGTCTCTCTCTCTATCCCCTTACTGTCTTTGTCCCCTTGCTGACACTCTCTTTCTCTCTGTCCCCTTGCTGTCTCTCTCTCTCTGTCCCCTTGCTGTCTCTCTCTCTGTCCCCTTGCTGTCTCTCTCTCTGTGTCCCCTTGCTGACACTCTCTCTGTCCCCTTGCTGACACTCTCTCTGTCCCCTGCAGTCTACATGACTCGGTCTCATTCCTCTATTCCATTTCTTGCTGTCTCTCTCTCTATCCCCTTACTGTCTCTGTCCCCTTGCTGACACTCTCTTTCTCTCTGTCCCCTTGCTGTCTCTCTCTGTCCCCTTGCTGTCTCTCTCTCTCTGTCCCCTTGCTGTCTCTCTCTCTGTCCCCTTGCTGACACTCTCTCTGTCCTCTTGCTGACACTCTCTCTGTCCCCTGCAGTCTACATGACTCGGTCTCATTCCTCTATTCCATTTCTTGCTGTCTCTCTCTCTATCCCCTTACTGTCTCTGTCCCCTTGCTGACACTCTCTTTCTCTCTGTCCCCTTGCTGTCTCTCTCTCTCTGTCCCCTTGCTGTCTCTCTCTCTGTCCCCTGCAGTCTACAAGACTCGTTCACATTCCTCTATTCCGTTCCTTGCTGTCTCTCTCTATGTCCCCTTGCTGACACTCTCTATGTCCCCTTGCTGACACTCTCTCTCTGTCCCCTTGATGTCTCTCTCTCTGTCCCCTGCAGTCTACAAGACTCGTTCACATTCCTCTATTCCGTTCCTTGCTGACACTCTCTATGTCCCCTTGCTGACACTCTCTTTCTGTCCCCTTGCTGACACTCTCTTTCTGTCCCCTGCAGTCTCCATGACTCGGTCTCATTCCTCTATTCCATTCCTTGCTGTCTCTCTCTCTATCCCCTTACTGTCTCTGTCCCCTTGCTGACACTCTCTTTCTCTATGTCCCCTTGCTGTCTCTCTCTGTCCCCTTGTTGTCTCTCTCTCTCTGTCCCCTTGCTGTCTCTCTCTCTGTCCCCTTGCTGTCTCTCTCTCTGTGTCCCCTTGCTGACACTCTCTCTGTCCCCTTGCTGACACTCTCTCTGTCCCCTGCAGTCTACATGACTCGGTCTCATTCCTCTATTCCATTTCTTGCTGTCTCTCTCTCTATCCCCTTACTGTCTCTGTCCCCTTGCTGACACTCTCTTTCTCTCTGTCCCCTTGCTGTCTCTCTCTCTCTGTCCCCTTGCTGTCTCTCTCTCTGTCCCCTGCAGTCTACAAGACTCGTTCACATTCCTCTATTCCGTTCCTTGCTGTCTCTCTCTATGTCCCCTTGCTGACACTCTCTATGTCCCCTTGCTGACACTCTCTCTCTGTCCCCTTGATGTCTCTCTCTCTGTCCCCTGCAGTTCCTTGGAGTCTCTCTCTCTGTCCCCTTGCTGTCTCTCTCTCTATCCCCTTTCTGACACTCTCTCTGTCCCCTGCAGTTCCTTGGAGTCTCTCTCTCTGTCCCCTTGCTGTCTCTCTCTCTGTCCCATTGCTGACACTGTCTCTGTCCCCTTGCTGTCTCTCTCTGTCCCCTTGCTGTCTCTCTCTCTATCCCCTTGCTGACACTCTCTCTGTCCCCTGCAGTTCCTTGGAGTCTCTCTCTCTGTCCCCTTGCTGTTTCTCTCTCTGTCCCATTGCTGACACTGTCTCTGTCCCCTTGCTGTCTCTCTCTGTCCCCTTGCTGTCTCTCTCTCTATCCCCTTGCTGACACTCTCTCTGTCCCCTGCAGTTCCTTGGAGTCTCTCTCTCTGTCCCCTTGCTGTCTCTCTCTCTGTCCCCTTGCTGTCTCTCTCTATGTCCCCTTGCTGACACTCTCTCTGTCCTCTTGCTGACACTCTCTTTCTGTCCCCTTGCTGACACTCTCTTTCTGTCCCCTTGCTGACACTCTCTTTCTGTCCCCTGCAGTCTCCATGACTCGGTCTCATTCCTCTATTCCATTCCTTGCTGTCTGTCTCTCTATCCCCTTACTGTCTCTGTCCCCTTGCTGACACTCTCTTTCTCTCTGTCCCCTTGCTGTCTCTCTCTGTCCCCTTGCTGTCTCTCTCTCTCTGTCCCCTTGCTGTCTCTATCTCTGTCCCCTTGCTGTCTCTCTCTGTCACCTTGCTGACTCTCTCTCTGTCCCCTTGCTGTCTCTCTCTCTGTCCCCTTGCTGTCTCTCTCTCTGTCCTCTTGCTGACACTTTCTCTGTCCCCTTGCTGACACTCTCTCTGTCCTCTTGCTGACACTCTCTCTGTCCCCTTGCTGACACTCTCTCTGTCCCCTGCAGTCTACATGACTCGGTCTCATTCCTCTATTCCATTCCTTGCTGTCTCTCTCTCTATCCCCTGCAGTCTACATGACTCGGTCTCATTCCTCTATTCCATTTCTTGCTGTCTCTCTCTCTATCCCCTTACTGTCTCTGTCCCCTTGCTGACACTCTCTTTCTCTCTGTCCCCTTGCTGTCTCTCTCTGTCCCCTTGCTGTCTCTCTCTCTCTGTCCCCTTGCTGTCTCTATCTCTGTCCCCTTGCTGTCTCTCTCTGTGTCCTCTTGCTGTCTCTCTCTCTGTCCCCTTGCTGACTCTCTCTCTGTCCCCTTGCTGTCTCTATCTCTGTCCCCTTGCTGTCTCTCTCTGTCACCTTGCTGACTCTCTCTCTGTCCCCTTGCTGACACTCTCTCTGTCCCCTTGCTGTCTCTATCTCTGTCCCCTTGCTGTCTCTCTCTGTCACCTTGCTGACACTCTCTCTGTCCCCTTGCTGACACTCTCTCTGTCCCCTTGCTGTCTCTCTCTCTGTCCCCTGCAGTCTACATGACTCGGTCTCATTCCTCTATTCCATTTCTTGCTGTCTCTCTCTCTATCCCCTTACTGTCTCTGTCCCCTTGCTGACACTCTCTTTCTCTCTGTCCCCTTGCTGTCTCTCTCTCTGTCCCCTGCAGTCTACAAGACTCGTTCACATTCCTCTATTCCGTTCCTTGCTGTCTCTCCCTCTGTCCTCTTGCTGACACTCTCTATGTCCCCTTGCTGTCTCTCTCTGTCCCCTTGCTGTCTCTCTCTGTCCCCTTGCTGTCTCTCTCTGTCCCTTGCTGTCTCTCTCTCTGTCCCCTTGCTGTCTCTCTCTCTCTGTCCTCTTGCTGTCTCTCTCTCTCTGTCCCCTTGCTGACACTCTCTTTCTGTCCCCTGCAGTCACCTTACTGTCTCACTCCTCTTTCCTTGCTGTCTCTCTCTCTTCCCCTTGCTGTCCTCTCTGTCCCCTTGCTGACACTCTCTCTGTCCCCTGCAGTCTACTGCTTCACATTCTCTATTCCCTTTGCTGTCTCTCTCGTCTGTTCTCTCTGACACTCTCTCTGTCCCCTTGCTGACACTCTCTCTGTCCCGCTTGCTGCACTCTCTCCTGTCCCCTGCTGTCTCTCTCTGTCCCCTTGCTGTCTCTCTCTCTTCCTCCCCATTCCCCTTGCTGACACTCTCTCTGTCCCCTTGCTGACACTCTCTCTGTCCCCTTGCTGTCTCTCTCTCTATCCCCTTACTGTCTCTGTCCCCTTGCTGACACTCTCTTTCTCTCTGTCCCCTTGCTGTCTCTCTCTCTCTGTCCCCTTGCTGTCTCTCTCTCTGTCCCCTGCAGTCTACAAGACTCGGTCTCATTCCTCTATTCCATTTCTTGCTGTCTCTCTCTCTATCCCCTTACTGTCTCTGTCCCCTTGCTGACACTCTCTTTCTCTCTGTCCCCTTGCTGTCTCTCTCTCTCTCTGTCCCCTTGCTGTCTCTCTCTCTCTCTATCCCCTTACTGTCTCTGTCCCCTTGCTGACACTCTCTTTCTCTCTGTCCCCTTGCTGTCTCTCTCTCTCTCTGTCCCCTTGCTGACACTCTCTCTGTCCCCTTGCTGACACTCTCTCTCTGTCCTCTTGCTGACACTTTCTCTGTCCCTTGCTGACACTCTCTCTGTCCTCTTGCTGACACTCTCTCTGTCCCCTTGCTGACACTCTCTCTGTCCCCTTGCTGACACTCTCTCTGTCCCCTGCAGTCTACATGACTCGGTCTCATTCTTCTATTCCATTTCTTGCTGTCTCTCTCTCTGTCCCCTTGCTGTCTCTGTCCCCTTGCTGACACTCTCTCTGTCCTCTTGCTGACACTTTCTCTGTCCCTTGCTGACACTCTCTCTGTCCTCTTGCTGACACTCTCTCTGTCCCCTTGCTGTCTCTCTCTGTCCTCTTGCTGACACTTTCTCTGTCCCTTGCTGACACTCTCTCTGTCCTCTTGCTGACACTCTCTCTGTCCTCTTGCTGACACTTTCTCTGTCCCTTGCTGACACTCTCTCTCTGTCCCCTTGCTGTCTCTCTCTCTCTGTCCTCTTGCTGACACTTTCTCTGTCCCTTGCTGACACTCTCTCTGTCCTCTTGCTGACACTCTCTCTGTCCTCTTGCTGACACTCTCTCTGTCCTCTTGCTGACACTCTCTCTGTCCTCTTGCTGACACTTTCTCTGTCCCTTGCTGACACTCTCTCTGTCCTCTTGCTGACACTCTCTCTGTCCCCTTGCTGTCTCTCTCTCTGTCCCCTGCAGTCTCCATGACTCGGTCTCATTCCTCTATTCTATTTCTTGCTGTCACTCTCTCTATCCCCTTACTGTCTCTGTTCTCTTGCTGACACTCTCTCTCTGTCCCCTTGCTGTCTCTCTCTCTCTGTCCTCTTGCTGACACTCTCTATGTCCCTTTGCTGACACTCTCTCTGTCCCCTTGCTGTCTCTCTGTCCCCTTGCTGTCTCTCTCTGTCCCCTTGCTGTCTCTCTCTCTATCCCCTTGCTGACACTCTCTCTGTCCCGTTGCTTACTTCTGTCTCCTTCCCCTTGCCGTCTCTCTCTCTCTGTCCCCTTGCTGTCTCTCTCTCTCTGTCCCCTGCAGTCTACATGACACGGTCACATTCCTCTATTCCATTCCTTGCTGTCTCTCCCTCTGTCCCCTTGCTGTCTCTCTCTCTGTCCCCTTGCTGTCTCTCTCTCTGTCCCCTTGCTGTCTCTCTTTATGTCCCCTTGCTGTCTCTCTCTCTCTGTCCCCTTGCTGACACTCTCTCTGTCCTCTTGCTGACACTCTCTCTGTCCTCTTGCTGACACTCTCTCTGTCCCCTTGCTGTCTCTCTCTGTCCCCTTGCTGTCTCTCTCTCTATCCCCTTGCTGACACTCTCTCTGTCACCTGCAGTTCCTTGCTGACACTCTCTCTGTCTCCTGTAGTTCCTTGCTGACACTCTCTCTGTCCCTTTGCTGTCTCTCTCTCTGTCCCCTTGCTGTCTCTCTCTCTCTGTCCCCTTGCTGTCTCTCTCTCTCTGTCCCCTGCAGTCTACATGACACGGTCACATTCCTCTATTCCATTCCTTGCTGTCTCTCCCTCTGTCCCCTTGCTGTCTCTCTCTCTGTCCCCTTGCTGTCTCTCTCTCTGTCCCCTTGCTGTCTCTCTCTCTCTATCCCCTTGCTGACACTCTCTCTGTCACCTGCAGTTCCTTGCTGACACTCTCTCTGTCCCCTTGCTGACACTCTCTCTGTCCCCTTGCTGACACTCTCTCTGTCCCCTTGCTGACACTCTCTCTGTCCCCTTGCTGTCTCTCTCTCTGTCCCCTGCAGTCTACATGACACGGTCTCATTCCTCTATTCCATTCCTTGCTGTCTCTCTTTCTGTCTTCTTGCTGACACTCTCTCTGTCCCCTGCAGTTCCTTGCTGTCTCTCCCTCTGTCCCCTTGCTGTCTCTCTCTGTGTCCTCTTGCTGTCTCTCTCTCTCTGTCCCCTGCAGTTCCGTGCTGTCTCTCTCTCTCTGTCCCCTTGCTGTCTCTCTCTGTGTCCTCTTGCTGTCTCTCTCTCTCTGTCCCCTTGCTGACACTCTCTCTGTCCTCTTGCTGACACTCTCTCTGTCCTCTTGCTGACACTCTCTCTGTCCCCTTGCTGTCTCTCTCTCTATCCCTTTGCTGACACTCTCTCTGTCACCTGCAGTTCCTTGCTGACACTCTCTCTGTCCCTTTGCTGACACTCTCTCTGTCCCTTTGCTGTCTCTCTCTCTGTCCCCTTGCTGTCTCTCTTTATGTCCCCTTGCTGTCTCTCTTTATGTCCCCTTGCTGTCTCTCTCTCTCTGTCCCCTTGCTGACACTCTCTCTGTCCTCTTGCTGACACTCTCTCTGTCCTCTTGCTGACACTCTCTCTGTCCCCTTGCTGTCTCTCTCTGTCCCCTTGCTGTCTCTCTCTCTATCCCCTTGCTGACACTCTCTCTGTCACCTGCAGTTCCTTGCTGACACTCTCTCTGTCTCCTGTAGTTCCTTGCTGACACTCTCTCTGTCCCTTTGCTGTCTCTCTCTCTGTCCCCTTGCTGTCTCTCTCTCTCTGTCCCCTTGCTGTCTCTCTCTCTCTGTCCCCTGCAGTCTACATGACACGGTCACATTCCTCTATTCCATTCCTTGCTGTCTCTCCCTCTGTCCCCTTGCTGTCTCTCTCTCTGTCCCCTTGCTGTCTCTCTCTCTGTCCCCTTGCTGTCTCTCTCTCTCTATCCCCTTGCTGACACTCTCTCTGTCACCTGCAGTTCCTTGCTGACACTCTCTCTGTCCCCTTGCTGTCTCTCTCTCTCTGTCCCCTTGCTGACACTCTCTCTGTCCCCTTGCTGTCTCTCTCTCTCTGTCCCCTTGCTGACACTCTCTCTGTCCCCTTGCTGACACTCTCTCTGTCCCCTTGCTGTCTCTCTCTCTGTCCCCTGCAGTCTACATGACACGGTCTCATTCCTCTATTCCATTCCTTGCTGTCTCTCTTTCTGTCTTCTTGCTGACACTCTCTCTGTCCCCTGCAGTTCCTTGCTGTCTCTCCCTCTGTCCCCTTGCTGTCTCTCTCTGTGTCCTCTTGCTGTCTCTCTCTCTCTGTCCCCTGCAGTTCCGTGCTGTCTCTCTCTCTCTGTCCCCTTGCTGTCTCTCTCTGTGTCCTCTTGCTGTCTCTCTCTCTCTGTCCCCTTGCTGACACTCTCTCTGTCCTCTTGCTGACACTCTCTCTGTCCTCTTGCTGACACTCTCTCTGTCCCCTTGCTGTCTCTCTCTATCCCTTTGCTGACACTCTCTCTGTCACCTGCAGTTCCTTGCTGACACTCTCTCTGTCCCTTTGCTGACACTCTCTCTGTCCCTTTGCTGTCTCTCTCTCTGTCCCCTTGCTGTCTCTCTCTCTCTGTCCCCTTGCTGTCTCTCTCTCTCTGTCCCCTTGCTGACACTCTCTCTATCCCTTTGCTGACACTCTCTCTGTCACCTGCAGTTCCTTGCTGACACTCTCTCTGTCCCTTTGCTGACACTCTCTCTGACCCTTTGCTGTCTCTCTCTCTGTCCCCTTGCTGTCTCTCTCTCTCTGTCCCCTTGCTGTCTCTCTCTCTCTGTCCTCTTGCTGACACTCTCTCTGTCCTCTTGCTGACACTCTCTCTCTCTGTCCCCTTGCTGACACTCTCTCTGTCCCCTTGCTGACACTCTCTCTGTCCTCTTGCTGACACTCTCTCTCTCTGTCCCCTTGCTGACACTCTCTCTATCCCCTTGCTGACACTCTCTGTCACCTGCAGTTCCTTGCTGACACTCTCTCTGTCCCCTGTAGTTCCTTGCTGACACCCTCTCTGTCCCTTTGCTGTCTCTCTCTCTCTGTCCCCTTGCTGTCTCTCTCTCTCTGTCCCCTTGCTGTCTCTCTCTCTCTGTCCCCTTGCTGACACTCTCTCTGTCCCCTTGCTGACACTCTCTCTGTCCCCTTGCTGACACTCTCTCTGTCCCCTGCAGTCTACATGACTCGGTCACATTCCCCTATTCCATTCCTTGCTGTCTCTCTTTCTGTCTTCTTGCTGACACTCTCTCTGTCCCCTGCAGTTCCTTGCTGTCTCTCCCTCTGTCCCCTTGCTGTCTCTCTCTCTCTGTCCCCTGCAGTTCCGTGCTGTCTCTCTCTCTCTGTCCCCTTGCTGACACTCTCTCTGTCCTCTTGCTGACACTATCTCTGTCCCCTTGCTGTCTCTCTCTGTCCCCTTGCTGTCTCTCTCTGTCCCCTTGCTGTCTCTCTCTCTATCCCCTTGCTGACACTCTCTCTGTCCCCTGTAGTTCCTTGCTGACACTCTCTCTGTCCCTTTGCTGTCTCTCTCTCTGTCCCCTTGCTGTCTCTCTCTCTCTGTCCCCTTGCTGTCTCTCTCTCTCTGTCCCCTTGCTGACACTCTCTCTGTCCCCTTGCTGACACTCTCTCTGTCCTCTTGCTGACACTCTCTGTCCCCTTGCTGACACTCTCTCTGTCCCCTTGCTGACACTCTCTGTCCCCTTGCTGACACTCTCTCTGTCCCCTTGCTGTCTTTCTCTGTCCCCTTGCTGACACTCTCTCTGTCCTCTTGCTGTCTCTCTCTGTCCCCTTGCTGACACTCTCTCTGTCCCCTTGCTGACACTCTCTGTCCCCTTGCTGTCTCTCTCTCTGTCCCCTTGCTGTCTCTCTCTGTCCTCTTGCTGACACTCTCTCTGTCCCCTTGCTGACACTCTCTCTGTCCTCTTGCTGACACTCTCTGTGTCCTCTTGCTGACACTCTCTCTGTCCCCTTGCTGACACTCTCTCTGTCCCCTGCAGTTCCTTGCTGACACTCTCTCTGTCCTCCTGCTGACACTCTCTCTGTCCCCTTGCTGACACTCTCTCTGTCCTCCTGCCGACACTCTCTCTGTCCTCCTGCCGACACTCTCTCTCTTTGTCCCCTTGCTGACACTCTCTCTGTCCTCTTGCTGACACTCTCTCTGTCCTCTTGCTGACATTCTCTCTGTCCTCTTGCTGACACTCTCTCTGTCCCCTTGCTGACACTCTCTCTGTCCCCTTGTTGTCTCTCTCTGTCCTCTTGTTGTCTCTCTCTGTCCTCTTGCTGACACTCTCTCTGTCCTCTTGCTGACACTCTCTCTGTCCCCTTGTTGTCTCTCTCTGTCCCCTTGCTGACACTCTCTCTGTCCCCTTGCTGACACTCTCTCTGTCCTCCTGCTGACACTCTCTCTCTCTGTCCCCTTGCTGACACTCTCTCTGTCCTCCTGCTGACACTCTCTCTCTCTGTCCCCTTGCTGACACTCTCTCTGTCCTCCTGCTGACACTCTCTCTCTCTGTCCCCTTGCTGACACTCTCTCTGTCCCCTGCAGTCTACATGACTCTGTCCTCTCTCTCTAAGTGTAAGGTGCACCCCCTGGGGACTCTGGATCCCGCCAGCGCCACGGGGGAGGGTCAGCATGCCAGCGCTGCAGCTGGGGGTCCAGCAGGTGCTTCCCAATCTGAGCCCTGGGAGGGCATGCCATTCCAATGAGGGCACAATACAGCCTGGCACCAAGTCAGCCTGGCGCACGCAGCCTGTCTAATATCCAATTATCACTGCTTTCTGTAGCACTGAACGGGTTAATGACCCAGAGGTTATCTAGTGCAGCGCACTGTAGTATTAATACACACCTAATAATGCACAATAATTATAGTATTATATGTAATAAGAGTATAATCATTTATTACATTACTACGCAGGGCGCCGAATAATACGTATCCAGTGCAATAAAAAGGATATAGGAGTGATATCTAATACCATCATTAGTTTATAGTATTATTATCTAACAGTCGTCTCAATATCCTATTCAGCTACTCGCACAATCATTACCTAACACCTATGAGTCACATCAATGGCTGCAATTATACTGGCTCCATTACTGCTACGCTAGCATCATGTGATCTCCTACGCTACAGGAATAATAACATAAGGTAAGATCTACAACCATATACAGACTACTCTGGCCTCTATTCCATGTTGTCTTGTACATCATCACCGAGCTCTCACATCACACACCCTGAGAGATGCTGTCCGAGTGCTTGAGATGTTCCTAATAACCTAAGACCCGAGAGCCTGTCCAGATGCCTCCTGGAATGATATTGAAGCATGCTGACGTGTACTTGGAAGACTCCTGGCATCTTCTTTATAAGAAGCCTCCAGATACTTGCTTTCAGCCCCAACACTCCACTGAGACAGCTCTCACCAAAGTCACTAATGACCTGCTCACCGCCAAGTCAAAAGGTCACTTCTCAATTCTACTTCTCCTAGATCTCTCTGCTGCCTTTGACACAGTGGACCATCCACTTCTACTCCATATCCTCTTCTCCCTCGGTATTCGAGACACTGCTCTCTCGTGGTTCTCATCATTCCTACAAAATCGATCATTCAGTATCTTCTCCTCTGACACCTCTTCTTCTCCTCACCGAATGTATGTTGGTGTACCCCAAGGATCTATCCTAGGCCCCCTCCTCTTCTCCATCTACACTTCCTCACTTGGTACCCTCATTAACTCTCTATGCAGATGACACCCAAATCTACCTCTCCGCATCAGATCTATCCCCCTCTCTTCTAACACACGTCTCCAACTGCCTCTCTAGTATATCCTCTTGGATGTCCACCCACCATCTCAAACTCAACATGTCTAAAACTGAACTCCTAATCTTCCCTCCCTCTCTCAGTGTCAATTCCTCACATCTCTCTCACTGTCAGCAACTAAATCATCATTCCCTCCTCTCAAGCCCGTTGTCTTGGGGTTCTAATGGAACCCGCTCTGTCTTTCATCCCTCACATACAATCACTAACTAAATCTTGTCTTCTCCATCTAAAAACATCTCCAGAATTTGTCACCATCTTACACAAGACACAACTAAAATCCTTATACACTCTCTCATCTCTCGACTAGACTACTGCAACTCGCTTCTTGTTGGCCTACCCACCACCCGACTGTCTCCACTTCAATCCGTTATAAACGCCTCTGCTAGACTCATCTTCCGTACACAACGCTCAGTGTCGGCGTCACCTCTCTGTCATCGCCCCACTGGCTTCCCTTAGCCTCAAGAATAATGCTCCCCCTACATCTCTGCTCTCATCTCCAAATACTCCCCCAACCGCCCTCTTAGTACTGCTTATAAGCTTCTTCTTTCTACAACTAGTCACCTCCTCTCACTCCCGACTCCAGGACTTTTCTCGTGCTGCCCCAAGTCTTTGGAACTCCTTGCCTTGCTCCACCAGATTATCCTCTTGCCTCAAAACATTTAAAACCTCACTTAAAACGCATCTCTTTAAAGAAGCGTCTCACCTTCCACCCTAACACGCTCATCACCTCTCTCTCCCTCTTTTACCACTCACTATACCTTAGATTGTAAGTCTGTGAGTTTCTATCCGAAGTACTTTGGGCGCACACCATGGACATTGGATCCAAGGCTCAAACACAGGGCCCTCCTTGCTTTGCTATTTGTTAATCTGTATTTATCATTGTCTGAACCTAATTTATGTACAGCGCTATGGAATATGTTGGCGCGTTATAAATAAACTATAATAATAATAATAATAATAATAATAATAATAGATACCTTCAACCCCCTAATGGCAGAGCAATGCTTCCAAGAAACATGTTTTGCTAAAAAAAAAGTACCATGAAGGAGCTCCCTAATTTAGTTTTGTTGGATTTGAGGAGCGTCTACCAGCTATGACCACTGCCTACTATGAGCCTAGATATCCCCCAGAATCCCCTTCAAAATATACTACTACCAATTAGCTAGGGTATCCACAGATTCCCCTCAATACCCACTACCTCCTATGAGCCCGGGATCCCCCACAACACCCAGGGGGTCATTCGACCCCCTTCCCCAACACCTTGTGTTTTGGATCCCCATGGCACCGACCATTAAGATAGAGGCCTATGTGGTCATAGTGGAAACTCATATACGAGAAGGACTTGGAGAAGGATCTAAAACAACCCTAAAGTATGGAAATGGATTTGAGATTGGTTGCCTCTTCCTCGATTTCTGCATCATTTATGAAGCCTGACCACAGATGAAATCACATTTATCCTCAATTATGGTCTGATTGATGGGGGAGAAAAAGCTCAGAGGCGGGTACCATATTACAAATTACGTTTGTAACGGAACCCATCACTGTTTTACCCTGTTTTATGGTTATTTAATTCTTGGTTAAAATATGATCCTACTGTTATACTGTATGTATGTTGGTTTATGCTCTGCAGAATATTAGCCCAGACTATTGCAGACCTTGGCATGGGAGATAATCCTATTACAGAGACTCCTCATAAGATAAGGAAGTCTATTGTATAAAGTGTTTTCATTCTCAGACATAAGAACAAAGAAGGATGATCTAATCCATGTCTGATTGTATCAAAGTTGCCAGGTAGCCTCAGGGAGGTGTGACCCAACTATTGTCCCTATATGTGTATTGTGTGGCCAACTATGGGGGATATGTGAAATGTCTGTGTGTTATGTGTAAAAGATACTTTTACTAACTTTTGAACCCCTGGTCTGATTCATTCCATTTTTTAATATGTTGTTCCACAATTTATGTTTTTCATAAAAATGTAAGATTTATTTATGTACTATGTAAAATCATAAAGTTATAAAAATGTATAAAAATGTGTAAGTTTTAGCTGGGAGATAATTGAGTAGATACAGTAATAAGCAGAGGGGAGGGACTGTGGGCGTTACTATTGTGTTATTGATTGTTCTATACCTCCCTCTGGGTGTGTTCTGTTTGTACCTGACTGTAATAAAAACCAGGCTGGGTGTGCCAGCAAGAGAGTTCTACTTGACCCTTCAAAGCGTAGCCTCGTCTCGTTCTTGGAGGGGATTGCACTATCACACTGGGGATTGCTATGCTTTGCATACTCCCTTGAGCTGTAAATACTGAACCCTTGTTCCTGATGTACGCTCCTTGGAGGAGAGGTCTTTCCCACACGGTCCTGGATGCTAGAGATTCATACAGGGTGGAAGGAAGACAGCGCGGCTCCAGTTAAGCTACGGCGGTCGTGGAGTCTGTGGTGGTTGTGGTGTCCGGAGCGGTGCTTGTAGTCCTCGGCGCAAGCTAGGACGCGTCCATAAACGGAGGTACCCAGTCGGGGTGCCAGGAGATCCGTTACAATGGATTGCACCTTAATGATGAGGGAGCTTTTGTACTAGGGGATAGGATGGTAGAAAGGCTGGAGGAGTTTTTAAACTAGTAAGTGGGGGGGAGGGACTAGATATAAGTAATGGGGTAGAAAGTGTAGAGGGTATAAGGGATGAATTAACAACTCATGGGGGAGGAGATGGGGGAAGGGGTAGTATAGTCAATATGGAGGTAGTACTAAGTAATTCAAGTTTAGTGGCAGGCACTTCAGAACTACAGACTCATAACATAAGGTGTATGCTTGCCAGGAAAAATGGGAGAGTTAGAATTATTAGCAATTAATGAAAAATGGGATTTAATAGGCATTACCGAAACGTGGTGGGATGAATCTCATGACTGGACTGTTAATCTGGATGGTTATAACCTATTTAGGAAAGATAGAGGCAATGGTAAACGAGGAGAAGGGATTTGTCTGTATATTAAGCCTGAATTTAAGGCTATAGTCAAAGAAGATATTTATGGTGGACCTAGTGATAAAGTTGAATGTTTGTGGGTAGAGTTAAATAGCGGAGCAGCAAATTCCAAAAGAATATTAGTAGGAGTATGCTATAAACCCCCAAATATAGCTGAAAGTGAGGAAATACAATTATTGTTACAGATTGGAAATGCAGCTAAGCACGGGCAAGTTCTAATAATGGGAGATTTTAATTACCCTGAAATAAACTGGATAAATGAGACCAGCAGTTCAGCGAAGGGAGCAGGTTCTTGAGTACACTCAGGGATCATTATCTGGCCCAGGTTATACAGGAGCCTACTAGAAATGAAGCTATCTTAGATTTACTCATTACAAATAATATTGATATTGTATCAAATGTTGAAATAGGGCAACCTTTGGGAAACAGTGATCACAACACAGTCTCATTTGAGATTGAATTAAAAAAACAACATTTTAAGGGGCCAACAAAAACTCTTAATTTTAAAAGGGCAGATTTTAACGGTCTAAGGGCAGCAATACAAAGTATAGACTGGGACAGAGTAATGATGGGTAAAAACACTGAACATAAATGGACAACATTTAAATCCTTACTAAATATACATACACATCGGCATATACCGTGTGGGAATAAAAGTAAAGGAGTAAATCACATCCATTGGGGCTTAATAATGATTTAAAGATCAAGATATGGAGTAAAAAACAGGCATTTAAATTATACAAACAAGAGGGGACAGAGACTGCTTTACGGGAATACAAGGAAATCAACAAGGCTTGCAAAAGCGCGATTAGACTGGCTAAAATAGAAAATGAAAAATTAATTGCAAAAGAGAGTAAGACTAACCCTAAAATATTTTTTAAGTATATTAATGGGAAGAAGGCGAGGAAGGAAGCTATAGGAACATTACAATGTGACACAGTCTGATAATTAGTGACCAGGAAAAGGCTGATGAGCTAAATAGGTTCTTTCCTTCGGTATACACAAGGGAGGTACCAGTGGTTGGGACACAGCGACATAATGGGGCTGCACTACCTTTGCCAAATAATTGGTTAACACAGGAAGTAATCCAAAAGAGGTTAGAAAAAATAAATGTTAATAAAGCCCCGGGTCCTGATGGAATACATCCAAGGGTACTAAGGGAACTGGGTTCTGTAATAGCCAAACCATTATATTTAATTTTTCAAGATTCACTCAACACAGGGTCTCTACCAGATGACTGGAGAAAAGCTGATGTGATACCTATATTTAAAAAGGGAGCAAGAGCAAATCCGGGGAATTATAGACCAGTGAGCCTCACTTCTGTAGTGGGGAAGCTTTTAGAAGGGTTAATAAGGGATAATATACAAGAATATGTCTATTTGAACAGGATTATAAGTAGGAGTCAACATGGGTTTATGAGGGATAGGTCATGTCAAACAAATCTAATTAGTTTCTATGAGGAGGTTAGTAGGAACCTGGATCAAGGCAACTCAGTGGATTTTTGGATTTTGCAAAGGCTTTTGATACAGTGCCACATGGTAGACTATTGGGCAAACTAAGGGATACAGGAATTGCAGTAAATATCTGCTCATGGATTGAGAGCTGGCTAAAAGACAGGAAGCAATGGGTTGTTGTAAATGGAACATACTCCGATTGGACTAATGTGGTAAGTGGGGTTCCTCAGGGTTCAGTATTAGGTCCTCTCCTTTTTAACATATTTATTAATGACTTAGAGGTAGGATTGGAGTGTGGGGTCTCCATTTTCGCTGATGACACAAAGTTGTGCAAGGTAATTAAATCAGAAAATTATGTGCTTTCCCTCCAAGGGGATTTACATAAAATTGAGGAATGGGCATCTAAATGGCAGATGAGATTTAATACGAATAAATGTAAGGTTATGCATCTGGGAAGGAAAAATAGCCATGCAATTTATAATCTTAATGGAGCAAATCTAGGGGTATCAGATATTGAAAGGGATTTGGGAGTGCTTGTGGACAACCACCTAGGTAACAGTGCTCAAAGCCAAGCAGCAGCTGCAAAGGCAAATAAAATATTAGCATGTATTAGGAAGGGTATAGAAGCAAGGGAAGCAAATATAATTCTACCACTATACAAATCCCTAGTACGACCTCATTTGGAATATGGAGTACAATTTTGGGCACCACTTCATAAAAAGGACATTTTAGAGCTGGAAAAGGTACAGAGAAGGGCAACCAAACTAATAAGGGGAATGGAGGGGCTAAGTTATGAAGAAAGACTAACAAAATTAAACTTATTTTCTCTAGAAAAAAGGCGTCTAAGAGGAGATATGATTACCTTATATAAATACATCCAGGGTCAGTATAAAGATTTGTCAGAGGAGCTTTTTGTGCCAAGAGGTTTTCAACTGACAAGAGGACATCCCTTGAGGTTAGAAGTAAAAAGATTCCATCTCAAAGAAAGAAAAGGGATCTTCACAGTAAGGGTGGTTAATCTGTGGAATTCTCTACCAGAGGAGGTGGTGACAGCGGATTCAATAGATAACTTTAAAAGGGGACTAGATTTATTTCTAATTAAAAAGGGTATTCAGGGTTATCATGGATAATTAGAGAGACAGTAATGATCCAAATTTTTAACATTTCCCCTTTAGACATTTGGCTAAGTCTCGCTTGTTTTTTTTTTTTTTTTTCTATTTGCCTTCCTCTGGACTAATTAATAATAATAAAAAAAGAAACAAACAAAAAAAAAACATTAAATAATTGATTAATAATTAATTAACAACTAATGAATTAATAGTTAATCCGCATATTGCAGATCAAAGGAGATCTTAAAAGGTTGAACTTGATGGACTGAAAGTCTTTTTTCAACCTTAAATACTATGTAACTATGTAACTATGTAACGTTTATTAAGTTTGTTCTGGTGTGAAATCCAAAAAGTATCAAAGGCCACGGGAATCCTGATCATACAAAAAACCAACATGAAATCAATAAAACTACCATCTTACAGAAAAAGGGCAAGTACTCTCACGCCAAAGATCTAATACAGTCTAATCACATATATAGTTGTGAGCATGCGGGTTGTTGCTAACGCTGCGGGCTCGCGTAGCGAGCCTGCAGCCCTCGCGAAGGCGCTCCTTGCCAGCAACTAAGGTGGAGGCTCTACGGCCTCACATGCGGTTCCAAACACCCACACAAGCGGCACTACCACGGACTTACACAAAAAAAATACGAGACGCAAAAATACAACCTTAACGGAAAAAATACGACCTTAACGGCCAAACCGCGCGCACAAAAAAAACACATTAAAAACACAATAAATATCCACAAAAAAGACATAAAAAGCTTACCCACAGTAAGGGGGTGGGGGGACCCAGGACCTCTGAAAGTGAAGTTACAACTCCATTTAAGTCCAAATTCTCGAGTTCAGACACACGAAAATCCCCTAAGCGAGAGAAAAAATGGCTGCCGAAAACGAGGCTCCACGATCCCGGACCGCTCAGCCACGTACAACTTACCCAAGAAGGGATCCGAGATAAGCTCAGAAACCCGCATTAACCTCACGGGATCCGAGATAAGCTTGCAGACCCACATTAACCCCACATTAACCACCGCTGCAATGAAAATTCAAAATTCCTGTGTTACGGGTCCTTAAAGGATCCGTAACAATAAAAAAAAAAACTTGTCACTCATGGGGGTCAATAAAGACCCCCATAAGCCCATAAATAACCCTGGCACTCATGGGGGTCAATACAGACCCCAATAAGCCCTTCATTAACCCTGTCACTCATGGGGGTCAACACAGACCCCCATAAGCCCTTCATTAACCCTGTCACTCATGGGGGTCAATACAGACCCCCATAATACATATTATTAACCCTGTCACTCATGGGGGTCAATACAGACCCCCATAAACCCATAATTACCCTGTCACTCATGGGGGTCAAAACAGACCCCCATAAACCCTTCATTAACCCCATCATTCATGAGGGTCAATACAGCCCCCCATCAGCACTTAATTAACCCTGTCACTCATGGGAGTCAATACAGACCCCCATAAGCCCTTCATTAACCCTGTCACTCATGGGTGTCAATACAGACCCCCATAAGCCCTTCATTAACCCTGTCACTCATGGGGTTTAATACAGACCCCCATAAGCACTTAATTGACCCCCTCACTCATGGGGGTCAATACAGAACCCCATAATACATATAATTAACCCTGTCACTCATGGGGGTCAATACAGACCCCCATAAACCCATAATTAACACCATCACTCATGGGGGGTAAATACAGACCCCCATAAACCCATAATTAACCCTGTCACTCATGGGGGGTCAATACAGACCCCCATAAACCCCTATTTAACCCTGTCACTCATGGGGGTCAATACAGAACCCCATAATACATATAATTAACCCTGTCACTCATGGGGGTCAATACAGACCCCCATAAACCCATAATTAAACTCGTCACTCATGGGGGTCAATACAAACCCCCATAGACCCATAATTAACCCTGTCACTCATGAGGGTCAATAAAGGCCACCATAAGCCCGTAAATAACCCTGGCACTCATGGGGGTCAATACAGACCCCCATAAACCCTTAATTAACCCTGTCACTCATGAGGGTCAATACAGCCCCACATAAGCATTTAATTAACCCTGTCACTCATGAGGGTCAATATAGACCCCCATAAACCCATAATTAACCCCCGTCACTCATGGGGGTCAATACAGACCCCCATAAACCCATAAGTAACCCTGTAACTCATGGGGGTCAATAAAGACCCCCATAAGCCCATAAATAACCCTGGCACTCATGGGGGTCAAAATTCCAGAGTTACGGGTCCTTAAAGGACCGTAAAGATCCTTAAAGGACCCGTAATAAAAAAAAAATACCCTATCACACATGGGCCTCTATATTGAGCCCCATCATCCCCTAAAAAACCTTGTCACTCACGGGGGTCAATAAAGACCCCCATAAGCCCATAAATAACCCTGGCACTCATGGGGGTCAATACAGACCCATATAAGCACCTAAGTAACCCCCTCACTTATGGGGGATCAATAGAGACTCCCATAAGCACCTAAGTAACCCCCTCACTCATTGGGGTCAATGCAGACCCCCATAATACATATCATTAACCCTGTCACTCATGGGGGTCAATACAGACCCCCATAAACCCTTCATTAACCCCGTCACTCATGTGGTGAATTCT
>CM050163.1:566236096-566534959 GCA_027410445.1 Discoglossus pictus | reverse complement strand
GAGGGTCAATATAGCCCCCCCATAAGCACTTAAGTAACCCTGTCACTCATGGGGGTCAATACAGACCCCCATAAGCCCTTAATTAACCGTGTAACTCATGGGGGTCAATACAGACCCCCATAAGCACTTAATTACCCCCCTCACTCATGGGGGTCAATACAGATCCCCATAAACCCATAACTAGCCTTGTCACTCATCGGGGTCAATAAAGACCCTCATAAACCCTTAATTAACCTCGTCACTCATGAGGGTCAATACAGCCCACCATAAGCATTTAATTAACCCTGTCACTCATGGGGGTCAATACAGACCCCCATAAGCACTTAATTAACTCCCTCACTCATGGGGGTCAATACAGACCCAAATAAACCCCTAATTTACCCTGTCACTCATGGGGGTCAATACAGACCCCCATAAACCCATAATTAACCCTGTCACTCATGGGGGTCAATAGAAACCCTCATAAGCCTCTATTTAACCCCATCAGTCCCATAAGGGTATATTATGACCATTATGGGCCTGCTACAAACCAACATTAACCACATAAGTGCCATGACGGTCCTCAAGGACCATCCTGACACTAAGTATAAACACTAAACTGCACTATACCCCCAATAAAATATTAAATATCAACTAAACACCCTCTACACTAATCTATTAACACCTACACTACCTATACTACCTACCCCCTATTAACCCCCCACCACTCTAATTACAGAAAACAAAAAAAATAAAGTCACCAAAAATAAAAAATCTACATTACATAAAATAAAAAAACCTCAATCACAAAAAATAAAAAAATCTACATTACAGAAAATAACCCAAGTAACAAAAAATAAAAAAAACATTACAGAAAATAAAAAAAATACATTACAACCTCCCCCCACTACAGAAAAAAATAAACAATTACACACCTGAAAAGGAAATACATACAATACAAATAAAATGAAATACAATACAATACACCCCAATCTAATATACAATACATCCTATCTATCTAATATACATACCCCAGTCTGTCTAATATACATCCCCCAATCTATCTAATATACAATAAATACGATCTATCTAATATACATCCTATCTATCTAATATACATCCCCCAATCTATCTAAATAAATACCACAATCTACCATACAATAAATGCTATCTATATAAAATAATCTAAAATAAAATAATTAAGACCACTTACCTTTGCAGATGTCCCTTCAGATCAGCCACCGAGGGGAAAAATAAAAAAAATGAGTGCAACACATTTACAGTAAATAAATAAACATTATAAACATTTTAAATATTCTACTCACCTTTCCAGCATGTCCCCATCCTTCTTCTTTTCTTCTTCTCCGGTGCGGCCCCTGTTAAAACAAACATAACATTAGGACACATACATAAACATAAAACAAATTGTACCTACCTCCCCGCGATGTCTCCGGCCTCCTCCTCTTCTGCCCCGCCCTGGAACCGCGCTCTAAAAATAAAAAAAAGAAAACAGGCAATGGCGCCTTCTGATTGGTTGAAAACGCTGTCTATCAAATTCACCCAATCAGCCAATGTGTGATTGGATAATGCATCTGTCAATCTGTATTTAAACCAATTACAAGGCGCAGATGCCTTCAGCCAATCACAATGGAATATACCCCCACAGGGTGATTGGCTGGAGGAATCAGCGCATTCTGATTGGTTGCACTGACAATAGCCAATGAAAATGGGATACACCCCCACGTACTGATTGGCTGAAGACATTTGCGCCTTCTCATTGGCTGTTGTCAATTTCAATCAGTATTACAGCCAATGGGAAGGAGGAGATGTCTTCAGCCAATCACCCAGGGGGGTGTATCCCATTGTGATTCGCTGATGGCAATAAAGCCTTCTGATTGGTTCAAATAAAGATTGACCGGTGCGTTATCCAATCAAAGTGGGATTTTGGGGTGTATCCCTTTCTCATTGGCTCACAATTGGCGTCTTCTGATTGGCTGAATTTGATAGCGTTTTCAGCCAATCGGAAGCCGCCATTGCCAATTTTATTCTGGAACACTCCGTAGGAGGCTCATTAACGTTGGGGAGGTCCGCAAGTGCGGACCTCCTTTAGTTTTTTGACCATTTTTTTTTAAAGCGCGGATTGTTCCAGGGCCCAGCCGGGGCAGAAGAGGAGGAGGCCGGGGACATCGCAGGGAGGTAAGTACAATGTAGATTATGTTTATTTTACTTTGTTTTATGTATGTGTATTAATGTAATGTTTTTTTTTTTAACAGGGGCCGCGCCGTAGAAGAAGAAAAGAAGAAGGACGGGGACATGCTGGGAAGGTGAGTAGAATATTTAGAATATGTACTATGTTTATTTATTTTATGTAAATGTTGTACTAATATATATATTTTTTTCCCCTAGGTGGCTGATCTGAAGGGACATCTGCAAAGGTAAGTGGTCTTAATTAATTTATTTTAGCTTAGAATTAGGGTTTATATATAGAGATAGCATGTACTGTATATTAGATAGATAGGATGTATTGTATATTAGATAGGAGTGTATTGTATTGTATTTCATTTTATTCGTATTGTATTACATAGTTACATAGGGCCTCATTCAATTGCGATTTGGCCAATTGAATAGGGCTCTAAATAAGCACATAGCATATTTTTTTTAAAGAAGTTTTTAGTTAGTTAAAACCTTGCTTTTGGATAGATGCTTGCTAACTAAAAATGTCTTTAAAAAATATACGTTATGTGCTTATTTAGAGCCTTATTCAATTGGCCAAATTGCAATTGAATGAGGGCCATAGTAATTAAGGTTGAAAAAAGACTTTTAGTCCATCAAGTTCAACCTGTTAAGATCTCCTCTGATCTGCAATATGCAGATTAGTTATTAATTCATTTGTTGATTAAATAATTATTAATACTATAGTATTGGAGGATGAATAAAGAGTTAGTCCATCAAGTTCAACCTTTTTAGATCTCTATTGATCTTTTTAATGTGCATTATTTATTATTATCTGTTAATTGATCCAGAGGAAAACAGAAAAAAAAAAACATTGAAACTTTGCCAATTGTCTCATAAGGGTAAAAAAAAGCTAAATTCCTTCCTGACCCCAGAAACTGGCGATCAAATTTCTCCCTGGATCAATACTCCTTCGCTAGTTATCTAGGATAGCCTTGAATGCCCTCTTTATTCAAAAATATATCTAACCCCTTTTTGAAGTTGTCTATCGAATTCGCTGTCACCACCTCCTTTGGTAGAGAATTCCACAGTTTAACCACCCTAACTGTGAAGAACCCTTTTCTTTGTTTAAGGTGAAATCTTTTTTCCTCTAACCTCAAAGGATGTCCTCTTGTCAGTTGAAAATCTCTTGCTACAAAAAGTTCCCTTGACAAATCTTTATATTGACCCTGGATGTATTTATATAACGTAATCATATCTCCTCTTAGACGCCTTTTTTCTAGCGAAAATAAGTTTAATTTGGTTAGTCTGTCTTCATAACTTAGCCCCTCCATTCCCCTTATTAGTTTTGTAGCCCTTCTCTGTACTTTTTCCAGCTCTAAAATGTCTTTTTTTATGAAGTGGTGCCCAAAATTGTCCTCCATATTCCAAATGAGGGCGTACTAGAGATTTGTATAGTGGCAGAATTATATTTGCTTCCCAGGCTTCTATACCCTTCTTAATACATGCTAATATTTTATTTGCCTTTGCAGCTGCTGCTTGGCACTGAGCGCTGTTACCTAGGTGGTTGTCCACAAGCTCCCAAATCCCTTTCAATATCTGATACACCTAGATTTGCGCCATTAAGATTATAAATTGCCTGGCTATTTTTCCTTCCCAGATGCATAACCTTACATTTATTCGTATTAAATCTCATCTGCCATTCAGCCGCCCATTTCTCTAATTTATGCAAATCCCCTTGGAGGGAAAGCACATCACTATCTGATTTAATTACCTTGCACAACTTTGTGTCATCAGCAAAAATGGAGACACTACTTTCGAGTCCTACTTCTATATCATTAATAAATATGCTAAAAAGGAGAGGACCTAATATTATTGACCTAATAGTGTTGTATGTATTGTATGCCTTTCCTTTTCAGGTGTGTAACTTTTTTTTTTTTCTTAGATTTTTTTCTTTTATGTAATGTAGATTTTTAATTTTTTGTGATTTAGGTTTTTTTCTTTTATGTAATGTAGATTTTAGATTTTTGGTGACTAGTTTTTTTGTTTTCTGTAATTAGAGTGGTGGGGAGGAGGTTATTAGGGGGTAGGTAGGTAGTGTAGGTGTTAATAGGTTAGTGTAGAGGGTGTTTAGATGATATTTAATGTTTTATTGGGGGGTATAGTGCAGTGTGGTGTTTATACTTAGTGTCATGATGGTCCTTGAGGACAGTCATGGCACTTATGTGGTTAATGTTGGGTTGTAACAGGCCCATAATGGTCATAATATACCCTTATGGGACTGATGGGGTTAAATAGAGGCTTATGAGGGTCTGGATAGACCACCATAATAGACCGGGTTAAAATGGTGTAGTGCTTACACTTTGGGTCATGAGGGTCCTGGATGACCCTCATGGCACTTATAGTGTTATTACATGGGTTCATTAATGTGTTAGAGGGGTCTATATAATTGAGGCACCAAGTACACTCACATTGTGCGGCAAACAGCATTTCAACACTTTCTTTTATTGACCGTCATTTTTTGACGAGCAAGTTGCTAGTAGTTTATAATATTCATATAGAACACTCATTTATTGTAGTCATATAATACAGTAGATTTGCTTATAGTGGTAATATCCAAAACAGAACAATAGATTATACTATTATTATCTAATATCGTACACAATGTATATATTCTTATTGTAAACAGTACAGCAGTCTATACGAGTAATATCCAATACTACCCACTAATGTACAGTAGGCTATAATATTAATATAGCATTAACATATATTGCGTGAATTGTGCACCAATATCTAAAATGGGAACATGAAAATGAATTATTCACGTGCACTTTCCTAGCTGTGAGTGATCTGTTTGTTCTACCTGCTCAGGGTATAAATAGACTGGTGTAATAACTGGCACCCAACTGGTTTCCGGGACTCTTGATAAATCCGATGCCGGTGTCACGATGCAAGACGTTGGCAGGAATTCTTTGATAATGTTGGCAAGTGAAGATATCAGATGATGTATATTTATGTTCAACAATGATGGTGCCATCTCAGTCTCTGACAGTACTTCAGATCTATTAACGTCTCGTGCTCTCTCACATTTTTTTATAACCTGGCTGTGAATGTTTTCTACTTGTAGTTTATCCCTCTGCAGAATAAAAATCCTTATTTTACGAGTTTTCCTTGGACCGGTATTTTATTTGTTTTTCTTGGCAGTCTGGGCCGCCCTGTGACTTCCAGTTGGCCTTGACAGATGGCAGCCTGAGTAGATGACAGATGGCAGCCTGAGTAGATGACAGTTTCAGCCTGAGTAGATGACAGTTGGGCATTTCCAGAATATTTCCAAATGATAATGTTTAGAAAAGTTACAAGGAATCGAACCTCACAATGGGATAAACACATACGTCTGGGGAACTCACACAGAGACCTGTCCATCAGAAGGTTCAGTATCAAGAACCTTTTCCACAGATTTAATATTAAGTGATCTTATTATCAAAGGGATTAAAAAGTGGAATAAAAAAGGTGAACTTAAGTACTCCAATTTCTATCTTATTCTGTGGAGACTATTTATCAAATGTAGGCAAGACTCCAGTTTTTTTAGCAGCATTTGGATCCTCAGGACATATCATAAGGACAGTGAGTTTGTAGAGTACCTTGCTCAATACTCAAGATACCTTGGGCAGGATTAACTTTTAGTCACTATAGTATAAATGCTAGGGCAGGTAGGAGGTCCTAGAGTAGAATAACATACTCTGTAGAGTGGTGTCTATCATGAGGGCCCCCCTAGCTGAATCCATCAGTTTGCTCCATAGGTAGGTCTCTCTCAGGAAACTTGCCTATTGCTGTCAGTAGACAATATGTCTCAGGAACACAGATTACTAGCTCTAGAATGTGCTAGAACACTGGAACAATAAGGAAATACATAACTTAGTAATAGCTCTGTTTATTGGAGTCTCTGGTATATTTTTGAAATCAAATATTATAATTTATATTATTTTTCTTGAGAATGAGAACTTGGTTGGAAAAACATGTGTGAGAGGAGCCTACAGGCAGTGACCAATCGGAACAACTCTGACATTAGTTACCAAACTACTGTCTATAGCATATAAATGAGGAGGACGCTTTGCCGGTGGTCTTGTTGTATCTGCTTCATGGTCCCCACTAAACCCTAGCTATGAAAGATATGACGACCAAGCAGTAACTCACCTCCACATTCCCACACCATGTTTCATACAACACAATGCTGTTTCTTCATCTACCGTATTATCCAACTCTTATTCAATTCATTTGACACACCTCCATTTTCCTTATATTTTATGTGATCTAACACTTCTTCATTCTTGCATTGCTGGCATTTACATTATTAACCACCTCTGAGACGTTCTGATATATAGCCAGGTGTACACATGGAAGTTGTGGGAGGGAACTTCTCTCCTCCCCCTTTAAAAACTCCCTCCTCCCGCTTCATTCCTTACCTGTGCGATCTTCTTACCCGTCATTTAAGACCTTCACTTCTATCCCTATGCCCTCAAAGCAGGCAAAAATGGGTCCAGTAGCAATTGCCACCCACCAGCTACTATCCAAGCGAAGGTCCCGACCATAATCTACACCATATGACCGATCCCGGACCAGTTGGACTTGACTCCAGTTTCTCGGTAACTGATGCATGCGCTGGTTTCAGGTTGACGCAATAGGAGGATTCTATTTTACAAAAAAGAGTACAAAAAAGTGGTGATGGTCGATAATGTGTCACCGAGGTAGGCATCAATGTATTGTCTCATGTCATATTAACAATACTCAAACAGTGGAATGAGATAACAAATGAATGTCTTAAAAACTGGCTTGTATAAGAGAGCATGCTTCTGGGTTCATACTTGGTGAAAGTACTGTTTGCCCAATTACAACCTTGAGATACATCTCTACAAGTTGTTCAAGGTCACTCAGACCGTGTGGTAACTGTCCACGGACTGCCCTCCACAAGTCATTCCACTTAAGCCAGCTCCCCTCTATTCTGACAAGTGCCCCCGTCCAAGCTGAAGAGAACCCCTCCACCAGAATGATATCACTTACTGTAGGAATAGTGTACTCTAGATGGTAAAATGTATTGGGTTTTTGCCATGCCATTTTGCATTCTGCAGCACCTTTTTTCACTTAGCCACACAATCTTCAAGGTGCTTTTTAGCAAAACATAAGACTGGATGTAGCACTTTTTTATGTAGCTTTTTTTTAAAGGAATGGCTATTTTCTTGCCATCCTCTCATACAGGTGTGGAAGGCTCGTGATATTGTTGTCATCTTTACCATAAGCTCCTTCCAAGTTGCCATCTGCCTCTTGGTAGCCTCTCTGATCAGTTTCCTTCTCGCTTGGTCTATGTTGGAGGGGTGGCTTGGTCTAAGCAAGGTCTGGGTGTCACTTTCAAAAAAGGCTTTGAAATCTGTTAAAAGCACCTTTGTGAAATACCCTCCCAAGCCTTGGAATTCTCTAGAAACAGTCGACAACTGTTCACAGCTGGGAAATATTTTGTTTGTTGGTCTGTTGCCTGGTTATACCATTATGGCTGGTTTCTTCTGGCTTTCACAATCCCTACATTTGCATATTTGTTACCAATATCTACTAAGCAGTAACCTTGCTCAAGCCCAAGGACATGCCTTTCTCATTGCCCCGTGGCTTGCAACAAGCCCTCATTGCAGATTGTTGGCCCATATCTACTAAGCAGCGTCCTTGCTCATGTCCAAGTACACATCCCTTTTTTGATTACCATGCAGCTTTCAACAAGCCCTCATTGCAGATGTTGGGCCCATATCAAGTTGATCTCATAAGTTATTACGTTCATTGGAAAACCAATTTTGCTCTCATAAAATAACAAAGGAATATTGATCCAGGGAGAAATTTGATCGTCAGTTTCTGGGGTCAGGAAGGAATTTTGCTTTTTTTCCCCTCATGAGACAATTGGCAAAGTTTCAATGGTTTTTTTTTCTGTTTCTTCCTCTGGATCAATTAACAATTAATAATAAATAGTGCACATTAAAAAGATCAATTGAGATCTAAAAAGGTTGAACTTGATGGACTAACTCTTTATTCATCCTCAAATACTATTCTATTAATAATTATTTAACAACTAATTAATTAATAACTAATCTGCATATTGCAGATCAGAGGAGATCTTAACAGGTTGAACTTGATGGACTGAAAGTCTTTTTTTAACCTTAATTACTATGGGCCTCATTCTATTAGCGGCCGCAGCCGTTGCGGGGCCGCAAGGACCGGCCGCAAGCTATTCGGCTATTCTATTCCCTTATGGCCGGGGGCTCCGGCAGGCTTGCGGCCGGCGCCTTGCTATCTCTTGCGGCCGCTCGCGCCGGAGGAAAGCCTTTGATCTAAAACGGCCGCAAGAGTTTCGGCCGTAAGAAATTCCTATTTGCAATTCAATTGCTCCGGGAACCCTGTCTGCAAGGCTAAAAACGAGCCGCTGCTTACTTGCAGGAAAGAGGTCCCGCTAGCACCAATTAAGCACATAAAATAGCTCAAATAAAGCCATCCTGCACTTTGAGAAGACTATAAAGGGATTTTAGGTGTTAGAAAAAATAGCACATAATTATCCTATACTCAAATCCGTAAAATATTTTATTTTTAATATCCGTAAAATATCCATGTAAAAAGTCCAGAGAGCTTGGAGCACCTCAGACCCGCCCACGCCGCAGCCGGAAAATAAACAGTTAATTTGAACTCGGGTTTGGGCTGATGTGCAAGCTTGAGAGTGGGTTACTTTTAATCCTCATGTCCCCCAATATGATCCCTAGCATTTACAGAGCTGTACAGTGCAGGCTTGAATTTATTTTTGCGTTTTTATATTTCAGAGCTTACGGCCGCTTCCAAGATATGCGGCCGGCGTAAGAGGAGATCCTTGCGGGGCCGTATAATAGAATCGCGAGTTAACAGAACCCCCGCAAGGAATCGCAGCCTTACGGCCGATTTACGGCCGCTAATAGAATGAGGCCCTATGTCACTATGTATAAATCATTTCATTCAAACACAGAGTCGCTCTCATACATCACTTTCATCTTCCCTTGGCCCTCATTTCACGTGACAACCTGGTCCCCCAAGCAGGCTAAGATCTCACTATCAGTAAAGTGGAAGTAAAACCTAATCTTTATTAGGTATCTTACAAATCAGTCCAAAAATTGTATAATTTAGTTTTCTCAACAATAAATATGTAAGTAAATATAATAAACAAGTGTACCCTAAATATCAGCTGGCTAGGACCTCATTGGGTACCTCCTGCCCTTATGGCATGCCCCGGTGCTATCTTGAAGACCACCGAGCCAACAACTTAGTTAGTACACAAAGTGTAAAAATATATCAACACAAGAGTGGAGCACTATTGAGTTAAACAACCAGTCCAAAAGCCTACAGGGTTAACCATGGTTACTTTCCAATAGGTAAATAACATCAAATAAATGTAATATTATAGGAAAATGTCCCTGAGTGGTAAAACTAAGGGTATCCATCAAGATATCAGCACTGACTGCACTCTACATAGCCACGCCATAGCTAGCGTGGGCTCCCTGACCAGTAGTGGGGCATGCAGAAACGTTGTCAACGCGGGTTCTGGAGAGATTCTGTTACTACCTCAGAGGAAGTGGAAGCAACCTGTAAACGGCACGTGAATAATTCATCTTGTGTTATGCCTGAGATAAAAAGAAGTGACCAGCTAAAAGCCTGAGGAGTCTGAGGCGGTGTAGTAAAGGTCGGTCCATAAGCCAAGCATTGAGACACAGCAAAGGTAAGCTACAATATATGATTATAGAGACTGTGTAAAGAGGAATAAGTGGGAGTAAGCCCACTAAACGCTATGACTATATAAATATCAAATAAGCCCCAACCAAAATTGGACATTAATTAGATAGCAAATTTGCAGTGACATCATTTTGGAGTGAAGGAGGGACTGCTGTGCAATTGTGCTTATTAAGTTAATAGTAACCCTTTTAATGCTGTGTATAGAGAGATATAACCAGCCCTACCCTGGAAATAAAATGACAAAACAGAGTTACACATTTAGTCACATCAAAGTAATGGCAGAGTAATAGCAGAGTAATGGTGGAGTAATGGCGGAGTAATGGGAGAAGAGAGACACATGGATTGCCTTTCTGTGCTTTTACAGAGAAAAAGGTAGAAAGATCTTCTATGATTATAATATACACCTATTAATTACTGTGACTATTTAATCGCTGGAGCCCGCATTCAACTGATTAAATAAGCACATAACATTTTCCCAGAATAATTTTCAAACAATTAAATTTTTAACTACATAATTACCTTTTTCCATTCAGTGGTAATTAAAAATAATTAGAGGGAAAACATTTTTTTAACATCCATATGATACATTATCTATTTCCTAAACCTGTCAAGTGGGACACTGCTTAAAAGAAAGGAATATAGAGAAATGACTAAGTCTTTGAGAAATAACAATATTGTGTATTCCTGGGGATTTCCAATGAAATTATAGATTTCAAGATATGATCAAAAATATGTGATTAGATCAGTCAATAAGGGGGGAAAATTGTTAGAAAAGTGGAGTATTCCATTAACCCCTAGTGGGAAGTATTTTATAGCAACCATGATTGACAAATCCCATACCTGGACTAAAGTATTGTACTAGGATAGAAATTCCCAAGTTATATGTAGTTAAGATGGAAGTTGTTGTGGTAATATATAAATATTCATACATTTTTAGTGTATATATTGTAACAGAGCGCCCCCTTCTGGCGGGGTTTGCGTCCTGTTTTCTTTGCTCTTTTACTTAATTAGGGAGGAAGACACAGTAGGCTTGTCAGAGGTTTAGTTTGACTGCTGTTTATTTGTCAGCGCCAACAGAAAGAAAACAGTGCTTATCTTCAGCAATAAAATAAAAATCTACATGAACGGGTTTACTATGACCTGGAACGCCCTGACTACTCCTGTGCAGCTTCTCTGCAACAGGGAAAAAAAAACACTAAACCCCTGTGTCTTCTGGAAGGAGTAGTTTTCCTACAATAGCGCCACCTAGTGGCCAGGATACAGTCAGTCTCTTACAAAGGTTGTATTGCCACCTTGTGGCCTGGATACAAAGAACCTCTTCTTTCAGTTATATTGCCACCTTGTGGCCAGTATACACATAATATCTAGTAAATCTGGAAGTCTCTTCCACGGTACTCTTTACCCCGTCGCGGATGAAGCATAGGGCCCGCCCGTCTCTCCTGTATGCTTCACCCCAGGGACCCTTGGATATCACTACAGTAACTTGCATTCACTTCACTGGTCAAAACTCAGCCTCTTCCCTGGGGCATAATAAGTCTTGGTACCTTCATTCAGAGGCCTCTGTCAGCTTCACACACGCTTAGGCCTTTAAGGCAACTCTGTCTGGGGATCCTCACTAATCCCTTCACTTACTTGGCGTCCTGAGGCTGTATTCACTCTTCCAGCTCACAACGTCCTGCGACTGCAAACAGCCCACACTTCTTGCTGTTGTCCCAGTACTCGCAGCCACAGTAAATCAGGTGATCTCTTACAGGCTTGCTTCCAAAGCTTCCAACTGCAGTTCCACACAGCTCACAGCTCTTAGGCCCAAGCCTAAGTGAGAGAGACTCCACCCATCTCTCTGCTGCTTTTAAAGGCAGTTCACAGCTGGGCTTCCATTAGCCTCCGATAACTGCCTGGAGTTAACTCTTTTCATTATATATAGCAGTTATCACTTTTTTCAGTAAGTGTGATATTTGACTAAGATGTAAGCTGTGAACCAGTAAATTTTCAATTGTAGACTTAAAGGTAGAAAACAAAAAAACGTTAATTATGTACTCTTAAAAATTAATTTATTTTATTTTATAAGTGTATACAAGTCCCTATTTCTCATAATAAATCTGTTCTAGAGACAGTAAACAACTTTTTTAGGATACCCAAAATATGTGTTTGTTGCCCTATGTGCAGAAGATAAGAAATACAGTTTTTTTTGCAAATTTAGTGTGATGTACTGAGATATGCTTGATAAGAGCTGATCACGTGTTATACCTTATAGGATACAATAATGTAAATAATCTTTCATTTGTTGTTGGTAGGTTGTACCATGTTTCTAAAGGGTGAGGATCCCATTGTCTTTATGTAAACAGTATAAAAGCTGTGTTTATTTGTGTTTCTCTCAGTCACTGAGCCAGTAGCAGCCATTTTGGATATTTTTGCTGCTGACCCACATTTTTGATCAGAGGACTCTGTGTTTTAGTATCATTACTGGGTTTCGGAGTAAAAAGTGGTATGTGAGTATGGTTTTTCCCAAACAAAGTCTTACTTAGTTAACTGGGAAATTAAATTAGTATATATCTACAGAGTATTAGATACTTTCTTATACATATATTAAATAAAACATTTTGAGATATTACTTACTTGGAATAAATACTAAAATGTTTTTAGATACGTGCATATTTAAAGACACGTAATACAATATAAAGTAAAAGAATACCTTGTCACAAAAGTTGGTTAATTTGGATTAATTTATAACACCGGGATAGGAACCTGCCATCTACAGTGCCTTGCAAAAGTATTCACCCCCTTGGCTTTTTTTTGTGTTTCGTTGCCTCACAACCTGGAATTAACATGGATTGTTTGAGGATTTGCATCATTTAATTTACAGAACTTGAAACAGCTTTGAAGATGTTTTTTTTTTTTTCTGTGAAGCAAACAACAAATAGCACAAAATAACAGAAAAAAGTCCCTGTGCATAACTATTCACCCCCTAAAGTCAATACTTTGTAGAGCCACCTTTTGCGCCAATCACAGCTCCAAGTCGCTTTGGATACGTCTCTATGGGCTTGCCACATTTTACCACAGGGATTTTTGCCCATTCCTCCTCCCATTGCTCCAGCTCCTTCAAGTTGGATGGTTTGCACTTGTGAACAGCAATCTTTAAGTCTTACCACAGATTTTTTTATTGGATTGAGGTCTGGGCTGTGACTCGGCCATTCCAACACATTTACATGTTTCCCCTTAAACCCCCAAGTGTTGCTTTAGCAGTGTGTTTGGGGTCATTGTCCTGATGGAAGGTGACCCTCTGTCCTAGCCTCAAATCACACACAGAGGGGTACAGGTTTTGTATTTAGCACCATCCATCTTTTCCTCAACTCTGACCAGTTTCCCAGTCCTGGCTGCTGAAAAACATCCCCAAAGCATGATGCTGCCACCGCTATTCACTGTGCGGATGGTGTTCTTTGGATGATGTGATGCGTTCAGTTTGCGCCAGACATAGCGTTTTCTCTGATGGCTGAAAAGTTAAATTTTAGTCTCATCAGACCAGAGCACCTTCCTCCACACATTTTGGGAGTCTCCCACACGCCTTTTTGCAAACTCAAAACACACCATTTTGTTTTCTGCTGAAAGTAATGGCTTTCTTCTGGCCACTCTGCCATAAAGCCCTCTATGGAGCGTACGTCTTATTGTCGTCCTATGTACGGATACTCCAGTCTCTGCTGTGGATCTCTGCAGCTCCTCCAGGGTTACCTTAGGTCTCTGTGCTGCCTCTCTGATTAATGCCCCCCTTGCCTGGTCCGTGAGTTTTGGTGGGCGGCTGTCTCTTGGCAGGTTTACTATTGTGCCATCTTCTTTCCATTTGGTTATGATAGATTTAATAGTGCTCCTGGAGATCATAAAATATTTGGATATTTTTTTATAACCTAACCCTGACTTGTACTTCTCAACAACATTGTCCCTTACTTGTTTGTAGAGTTCCTTAGTCTTCATGGCAGTGTTTGGTTAGTGGTGCCTCTTGCTTAGGTGTTGCAGCCTTTGGTGCCTTTCAAAAAAGGTGTGTATATGTAATAAAAGATCATGTGACACTTAGATTGCACACAGGTGGACATAATTTCACTAATTATGTGACTTCTGAAGGTAGTTGGTTGCACCAGAGCTTTTTATGGGCTTCATAACAAAGGGGGTGAATACATACGCACATGCCAATTTTCTGTTTTCTATTTCGAAAAAATAGGTTTATGTATATATTTTTCTCATTTCACTTCACCAACTTAGACTATTGTGTTCTGATCCACGACATAAAATTCAGATTAACAAAACATTGAACTTAAGGCTGTAATGTAAAAAAAAAAAAAAGGTAACAAGTCAAGGGGGGTGAATACTTTTGCAAGGCAATGTATATATACAGTGGATATAAAAAGTTTACACACCCCTGTTAAAATGTCAGGTTTCTGTGCTGTAAAAAAAATGAGACAAAGATAAATCATTTCAGAACTTTTCCACCTTTAATGTGACCTATAAACTGTACAACTCAATTGAAAAACCATCTGAAATCTTTTAGGTAGAGGGAAGAAAAAATATAAAAATAAAATAATATGGTTGCATAATATGCACACCCTTAAACTAATAATTTGTTGAAGCACCTTTTGATTTTATTACAGCACTCAGTCTTTTTGGGTATGAGTCTATCAGCATGGCACATTTTGACTTGGCAAGATTTGCCCACTCTTCTTGCAAAAACACTCCAAATGTGTCAGATTGCGAGGGCATCTCCTGGGCACAGCCCTCTTCAGATCACCCCACAGATTTTCAATCGGATTCAGGTCTGGGCTCTGGCTGGGCCATTCCAAAACTTTAATCTTCTTCTGGTGAAGCCATTCCTTTGTTGATTTGGATGTATGCTTTGGGTCGTTGTCATGCTGAAAGATGAAGTTCCTCTTCATGTTCAGCTTTCTAGCAGAAGCCTGAAGGTTTTGTGCCAATATTGACTGGTATTTGGAACTGTTCATAATTCCCTCTATCTTAACTAAGGCCCCAGTTCCAGCCCCAAAGCATGATGCTGCCACCACCATGCGTCACTGTGGGTATGGTGTTCTTTTGGTGATGTGCATTGTTGTTTTTGCACCATACATATCTTTTGTAATTATGGTCAAAAAGTTCAACCTTGGTTTCATCAGACCATAACACCTTTTCCACATGCTTTTGGGAGACTTCAGATGTGTTTTTGCAAAATGTAGCCTGGCTTGGATATTTTTCTTTGTAAGAAAAGGCTTTTGTCTTTCCACTCTACCCCATAGCCCAGACATATGAAGAATACGGGAGATTGTTGTCACATGTACCACACAGCCAGTACTTGCCAGATATTCCTGCAGCTCCTTTAATGTTGCTGTAGGCCTCTTGGTAGCCTCCCAGACCAGTTTTCTTCTCGTCTTTTCATCAATTTTGGAGGGAGCTTCAGTTCTTGGTAATGTCACTGTTGTGCCATATTTTCTCCACTTGATGATGACTGTCTTCACTGTCTTCCATGGTATATCTAATGCCTTGGAAATTCTTTTGTATCCTTCTCCTGACTGATACCTTTTAACAATGAGATCCCTCTGATGCTTTGGAAGCTCTCTCTGGACCATGGCTTTTGCTGTGGGATGCGACTAAGAACATTTCAGGAAAGACCAACCAGAGCAGCTGAACTTTATTTGGGGTTAATCAGAGGCACTTTAAATGATGGCAGGTGTATGCTGACTCCTATTTAATACGATTTGGAATGTGATTGCTTAATTCTGAACACAGCTACATCCCCAGTTATAAGAGGGTGTGCAGACTTATGCAACCACATTATTTTTATTTTTTATTTTTCTTCCCTCCACCTAAAAAAATGCAGTTTGTTTTTCAATTGATTTGTACAGTTTATAGGTCACATTAAAGGTGGAAAAAGTTCTGAAATGATTTATCTTTGTCTCATTTTTTTACAGCACAGAAACCTGACATTTTAACAGAGGTGTGTAGACTTTTTATATCCACTGTATATAAACCCCAATAATCAATGCAGACAACTCGATAAATCACAGGCCACAGCATTTATTAGAAATACACAGTGATGGGTTGTCATGCCCAGGGCCTGACTGGATTGTTGGGGACTGTGGCCTGGGCCTGGGCTAGCAAGAGTTACCCTGTTTATTAATATGGTTATGCATTTTTTGTTGCTTATGGTTAAAATTACATCTGTGTTCCGTGTATTATGATTATGATGTGTTACAGTGTAAATATGGGTTTCTCAGGGATAAGAGAGCTATGGGGTACCATAATAACTTACATGGGCAGTAACAGGGAGGTCATACACTGTTGTTAGAGGATCTGAGTTAGATCACACAGGCACAGAGCCATATGGCCCCCTACATCAAGGAGAAATTATCCTAAGTTCATTACCAGATAAGAGACCTTGACATCATTTGATATTCATGTTCCCCCTACATGGGCAGTCACCATTGGTAGATCATGTATGTACCCAAGGATAGGGCTTAGTGTAATTGGCAAGCCTGTGGCCAGAAAAGTGTATATATTTTAAGAGTCTCAATAAAGGAGTGGCAGATTTTTTGGACTTACATAATCAAGGTGTAAGTATCATTCTGTGAATTAATCCTAATATTCTAAGGGATTGTATGGTGTATCCAGTGGTGGAGAACAGTCACAGACGGTGGCTATTGTGTTCCTGATATTCTCGTCTGTTGAAGCAAGCTCCTGGGGTGTATTATTTGGTTCTATTCCATTTTCTGCTACCAGAGGTGTAAAATGACTGTACGATTCTGCTGGGTAGATTTGAACCAGGTTCTTACCAAGCCCAACAACAAATAGACAACTGAGGAGGAGCCAGGCCAGGGACAATCCCTTCATGCTTTGAACCTTCATTCAGGCCTTCTTTGATGATACAGCCATACTCCCGGGAGGTAGGGACTCACCAACTTCACCACTGGCCTAGCGACTCACCTCACCAACCGCCACTGCGCAACAACAGTAAACCTCCTGCAGTCCAGCTCCCTTAAATTCTATGGCCTACTGCACACTTTCCTTGAAAGAAAGCATCATGAGCTCAAGGCCAACCTCATTAAGGTTCACCTTATCTGGAATAGACAAGCAAACAGCATTCTCAAACTCATGATGCCTCAAGGAAGTAAATCCTAATTTCATAATGAAACTAGTTTGACAGATTCACTGTCACTCTCAGGATCCGTGCCTTGTTTTTACATAAAATGGCCTTTAAATGTTTAACCACACTACTAATAAGTGTTTGACAGCATACAACATAAAACTGAAGGCAGAAACAAAACCCTAGCTTCTCATTGAAGCCCTGCACAACTAAACTGTAGTTCTCTCACTGTCTTACATATAAGTGCAAACATACAGTCCAAACATAGGTAGCAGAGGTGTCTTTCTTTCTCACCTCTCTCTCAGGCTCTGTATCTCCGGCCTCTGTTTCCTAAGCAGATCCCTCCTTCGGTCATCACCTTCAGGGACTTTCTGTTCCTCTTATCTGCAGGCTCTCTCTTCAAAGCTTCTGGCTTTGGTCTATCCATCTTTCAGTGCGGCCACGGGCAGCAGCCATGCACTTTTCCAAAACACTCCAGCTCTGTCAAACAAATCTCCACATAGAGGCATCAGCAGCCTTGATTGCAGCCACACCCCTGCCTTTTGAGCAGGTTGTTAACTGTCTTACTCCAAGTCTTGAAGAGCTCTCTTCTGACCTCTGGTGGCACTTCACCACACTAGCCATTAGTTTATTTACTTTCAACCTGGCCTTATTTATCTTCCCTGGATGCTCTTCTTTCCTACAAAATCTTCGCTTTATCATTTCGGGACATATTACATATATACTTGGGTAAAGTTGCAGCCAATATAAGATATCCTTTTACATCTTACGAAACAATGATTTTATTGATGTCACGCCCAAATCATTACCCCAGCATGTGATAGTATAACAGCAGGTAGCCCGAAGCGAGTGGTATAACTGACTACCTGCTCACTTACTTGAGACCAGAGCATGTCCCTGAAAACCAGACAACGTCCTATGCCAGGATCCCGCTAGACACCTAGCCATTTTCGTCAGCCAAGGCAAATTTACAGGCCCAGTAGATGTACGAATGGCCTATAATCAAGTGCTGAGTATCATCTGAAAAAACGAAACCGAAAAGCTGTATTGGTATGCATTAGTATGCAGCACACTTTGGTATTACATACTATTTAAAACGCTATGACTCCCATGTCCAAATTCTACGAACTACCTCCTCAGAAAGCTTCAGTCTAGCAGCTTCGGTGGCTGCCCCTATCCTTAAGGAATGTGTACCAAATTCAGACTCCGAAAAACCTAAATGCTGCAAACAATTTACTAGTAATTTTTAGAATCCGAAGCGTGACAAGGCTAAGCTTGAGTTATGCACCAAAAAGGGGCCATTGATAGCTGGGTGGTGGGTCAAGAAAGCTTTTATGCCAGATACTGGGCAGCAATCGGTACCTATTCTGTAAAGTACTAACTCCTTTCAACTGCCCACTTGATCAGCTTTCGATCTTCTAAACCATGAATTGCTACATTTGAATATCTGATACCACCATTAGCCCTTCTGTTTTTCACAACCAACTCGCCTACCCTGAATGCTCCAAAAAAGGTAAGAGAGAAAGCTGTATGGAACAGTAAGGATTCATAAACACTGGAACACTCTTCCTTCAGTACCACTTCCATACAGAGGATAAGACAATGGAGGTGTTATGGTTTCTTTTAAGGTGTAAGGAACAAGGAGTGTCCTCTTTATCAGTTGGGAGTCAGGTAACCGCTCTGGCTTTTTATTTTAAACTAGCAGGGTTCAAGGACCTGACAAAGGCGTTTGTAGTTAAACAATTAATAAAGGGTTTAACCAGAATTATGGCCAGAAAGGATGGTAAGCTGCCTATAACTTTTTTCCCTCCTGTTGTGGGTCAAGGTGCTCCTCCTCCTAATCCAGTATCCTAGAAGTGATTCATAGCCCTACCATACCAGTGGCACTTAAGACAGATGAGGATGACAGCCACTGCTACCCTTAAATTATCATGTAGTCCCTCCTTCTCCAGAGGCAGGTCATGCCCCTTGATGTCCATGCTGCTCCATCAGTGGCTGCTTTGCATGCAAAATTTGTACACACCCCAAACAGGATCTTCCCTTATCTAAAATACCCTCTCACACTTATCCCCACTTGTCATCAATGCTGAATGGCCCCATTTTGTTAGTTTTACAGTGGCTCTTTTAAACCTGTGCATGCAAACAATAATTGGACGACAGCATATGAACCACAAAACTACATAAAAAAACATATACCATCATTGCCAACATCAGGCATATTCAACATGAACACAATCAGTATAACAAGCTGTTGGCCACACAATTGACCAAAACACACAGACACACGTTGTATTCACTGGAGATGAGGATCTCCAGACCCTAGCCAGTCCGAACAGGGGAATCCATGGTTATCATAGGGGTAGCCCTGGGTTGGAAACAAAAAAGCACAGAAGAGTCATGTCTATCTTGGGCTGACAGAATTAGGCTCCTTTGGGGAAGAAATAGACCACAGTACTTTATATCAGGCTTTTCCCTCATCAGGACTGTAGTCACAGAGACACTTAAAGGGAAACTAATATCAAGGGAGGGGGACTACATTCCCAGTGTTTAAAAATATTTAAAGTGCTGGGCATTAGCTAGAAGATATGATGTGAGCAGCTGCATTATTCTCCAATCCATCCATTCCACAGGCTGGTAAATGCCTGCTTAATTATCCAGGGAAATAAACTCTCCCACACTGCTTAAAATACTGCCTACCCCTCACTACCTCTGCGCTCGTGTGCTGGTTCGCTGTTTTCATTTATCTTTGTCTCCGCAGTCGTCTTGCTTTGCCTGTATCTGCCTCTATCGTGAGTCTTCTCGCTTTCCTACTGCCATGCCCCATTCCTCTAGCCTCTTTCCCGCTTGAACTAGCTGCTTGGACCTGGCTGTGCCATCTCCTGGTGGCCCCGCGCTCTCATACCCCTTTGTTGCCCTGCGCTTTCAGGACCTCCTGTGGCTCTTTGGTTTTGTGGCAAGTCCCTGCTCTGTAGTAGTCCTCGTCCGGCATATTCCTCCTACTTTCCCTCCATCCGTTTCTACCCTTATCAGTGTTCTGCTGCTTGTTTTTGGCCTTCAGCTACTCAGCCTCGATCTCTGACGCGGTTTGCCAGATAAGTGCTCTGGAAGGCTCCCTCTATCTGAATTTCCTGTTTTCCACTTCACGTTTTCAGTAATACCAATAGCACCACTAGTATATTACTGTAATTTCTAATAGATTATTATGGCTTCAATTTAATTGATCCAAGATGCTGCTTTACGTTTCCAATGATACCACTTGTCCCACCTTTATACTACTGCCCCCAACCTATGGTGTGCCTCCATGTACCGGGAGCAAAACCACACACACACTATGTGCAGTGTATGCCTTACCCACAGTGTACGCATACCAAATCATATTATGCCAGAATATTGTTGTGGAAAATACCCATACTCACATACTCAGAAAACAGTCATGATAACAAAACAGAGTGCTCTGGTTCTTTTCTCATGATTAGAGTTTATTTAGAAATAGATCAGCAGCAAAACCCAACATGGCTGCTGCAGACCGGCTGGAAAATGGACTACTCCTTGTCTTCTGCATGAAGATATGCACATGACGGCCTATTACTTTGACCAGACGATCTCACCATACAGAAGCAAGTGATCCACCTGTTTACCGTATAGACAAAGAGGAGCCTACCGGAGTGTGATGTGTAAGACTGGGCCTGTATGAAGTTCATCTGAGTATATGTCTTCATTGTTTTATCTTTATGCTCTTTCCTATACCTGTCTTTCTTTTTATTGTTCTTTGGCTTCTAATATTTTTGCACCTTGTTCTATCACCTTGCTAGGATCTAGTACGTACTAACATCTCATAAGGAATAGTAATTAGGGAAAGAAGAAGTTATCATGCATACACTCTGGGTTTGTAGTAATACTCACTGCAAACTTTTTTGGTTATTAAATTACATCCATCATCTAAATGCCTCATAAGACAATAAGTATAAAGGGAAATTCATTCTGTGGCCTAGGTATTGGTAATTGGTTGAAGAATTAAGTGAGATTATTTTCTGTGGACTATCTCTGTTGGTGTTGTAATCCACCCCATTGGATTATTTCTTTGTTCTATGCATTGTTTTACCATCAAGATTTAATCCTTTCCTGCTCCCGCTTTATAATCACTAATTGAAAAGCTTTCATTCAACAGATATCTGGACTGTGAAACTTCTGCTATGGATCTCATTTTTGACAGACTTTTTATATTATTCCACGGATCATATCGGTTTATTAAACTTGCGATTTTCTAATGTATATATATTGATGTTCTATGTATAATTATGTATTCTTTTGAAATGTTCTTGTTGGGAATGTATTAAGGTAAAAGGTGCAAAGGACTCCGTGATATAAGATCTAATATCTCCATGTTGTAGGAAACTCATCAGACTGACTTTTTAAGAGACCAAGAGTCTCTTTAGATATCAGTCTCAAGGATCTTACTTCTACTTCCTAATAAGTTTGTTTTTTATTGTTTAGCTATATTTGTGAAATTTATGATAATATTATACCGTTATATTTGTATTCTTTCCTTAGCACTCTTTCCAGTTAGTGTGATATTTGGCTGGGATATAAGCATTAAACCAGTAATTTTCCATTGCAAGGCATTAGGTATGAAATAGTTAAGTCTACATGACCCATGACTTGGCAATTTCATTTACAGGCAGTAAACGGGCTTTTATACATAATACATTTTTTTTTAATTATCCCCAAGGTCTAATTAGTGTTATGTACTGCGCACAAGTGTATCATATAAAGTAGATGTACGCACAGATATCTCCAAAGTATGTGTTATATTCTGATTGGGTATTATATATAAATAAAATATAATTGGCTGTTAGTGGGATTGTTATGTAAACAATTATAAAAGGCTGTGACTGGTTATATTTTAGTCAGTAGTCAGTTTTCCAGCAGGTCAGCAGCAGCTATGTTGGGTTTTGCTGCTGATCCACATTTTATTCCTAATAGATCCTAATAATGACAAAATTACCAGAGGACTCTGTTTTGGTGTCATGCCTGAGTTTCGGAGTGAGAAGTGGTGTGAGTATGAGCTATTTTCTACAACAATATATAGTCATATCATACCATACCAAGTCATGTCTTACTGCACACCTAGCATACCACGTAGCACCCCTAGCATTCAAGTCTTTTCATGCTATACCATACTTCTAGAGTACTAAAGCTTACTATGCTGTACCACCTAGTATACCATTTGATACATCACACCGCTTAGCACTCCGGGACATTTCATACCATATCGTACTCCGTGGAAATCGACTCATGCCATACCGTATCGTTTCTCCTGTATTAAAAAGCCAAATCATACTTTAATCACAACTTATAATACCAAGTCCTATCATACCATATTGCACCCTTAGCATACCCTACAATACCGATAGCGCACTAGACCATTCCTTATCATGTCATTCCACTAGTTTACCAAGTCATATCTTTTGTATCTTAGGCCTTGCATACCGTATCTTAGTCATAACGTACCAGTCATGTCATATCGTTTTACATACCTAGTCTACAAGTCATATCATACTGTATTATACTCCTAGCATACCAAGTCTTATCGTACTATATCGTTCCCCTTGCCCAAAAAGCCATATGTTACTATACCTTACCCCTCATACAACAAGCCATATTATGTTGTATCACACCCTTGGCGTCCAAGTCACATTATGCCGAGTCATATCATACCATATCATACCCCTCACATGCTGAGTCATGTCATACCTTTTCATATCCCTTGCAAGCGAGTCATGTCATACCATATCGCACCCCTGCTTTCTAGTTCTATCACGCTATACTGTCCCCTTGCATACTAAGTCATATCATACCTTTCTGTATTTCCAGTGTACCAAATCGCATCAATACTCCTTGAGTTTCAAGTCATATATCATATCATATACCACCAGTGTGCCAAGTCGTGTCATATTGTATTGTACTAATATAGTACCAAATCACGAAGAGCAGTTGTCTTTGCGGTTCTATCTTCCGTATCTCCCCCAATACATATATTTTTGTAGAAGCATCCCATTTTCCAGCAGGGTCTACAAAGAATTTGCAACCATTAGTACTAGTTGCACATCTCCTGATACCAAGGATCTCTAAATAATCTAAGAAGATCTAGGGTCGCGCATGGTGCCTCTTTTGTATTTTTTAAAGCCATCTACATATTCTAGTTGTCTTATGATCTTCGCACATTACGGGGCCCACCACCATACTCATCTTTCACCTACACACCCATCTAATCTGGACACCTGTAGTATCTCTACTCTGATGACACAGGTGACTGTTTATCAATCAGTATAGTAGAATGCAATCAATTACTCTAGGATATATTCCACCTTACTGTATTTACCACTGTATTTATCTAATAGTCAGTGTGGCTTAACACCATTCAATACGTCTGAAATCATGGATATATCTGATTCAACAGCATAAGGGGTGGTGAGCATCTTAAAATATCTACTGATACTACAGCAATAATATTCTTAAACACATTTGTGCAAATTAATTTTTAAGCTGCAAGGCGTAAAGATTAGAAACAATGGGAATATCATTTTTCAAAATGTAAAATTAAAGTTTCTGATAGTAAAAATATGAATATTATCACATATAGCTGTCAAACTGCGATTCGTCGTCAGGCTTGCGACAAATCGCAGTTTGATGACGCAGATTGATCACAACCCCCGCGCATGCGAATTGCGGGGCATAAGCTGCGCATGTGCATTGCGTCAGGGGAGCGCACGTGTGCATAGCATCGGGAGCACACGCAAGCGCATTGGGTCGGGGGCGTTCATGCACATTGCCTGGAAGGAGCGCACACGAGCGGGCAGCCGTGCATACACTCGTTTGAGCGTCACGGGAGAGAGACACAGGGGAGGAGGAGGAAGAGATACAGGAGGGGGGAAGAGACACAGGGGAGGGATAGGGGGAAAGAGACACAGGGGATGCCGAAAGAGACATAGGGGAGGGAGATACAGGAGGGGGAAGAGACACAGGGAGGGCAGAGAGACACAGGGGAGGGGGGAGAAAAACATGGGAGGGAGAGGGGAGAGACACAGGGGAGGGAGAGGGAGGAGAGACGCAGGGGAGGGGGGAAGAGACACAAGGGAGGGAGAGAGGGGGGAAGGAGACACAAGGGAGGAGAGACTCGAAATGAGCGCCTTTGGCCAAAGGCGCTTATCGTGAGGACAGTAATGTAGAGAGGGGAGAGGCTCCCATTGTGTGGCAAACAGCATTGGCAGGTTTCACTTTTTATTGCTGTCATTTTTGACGGGCAAGTTGCTAGTTAATAATAAATGTAATAATAGTAATATTATAGTAAATTATAACAAACCATTATTGTAATATTTTCTGTTTTGAGCACCAGCAGACTCTATATGCATATTCTAATGGGCATTTACATACATTAGAAGGCAGATCAGACAAGACATTACATTTATTCATACAATTTGGAATTTGATGAGATGAGAGTCCTACAATCTGAGAGATAATAGAAGATAGAAATGTGAGATAAGAAGACTGCTGAATGGATCAATATTCTAACCTGATGATGGAAAAGTCTGTAAAATAGAGAGTACACTCACTGATCAGTGCACTCAGTTTATGTCAGAGCTAGTGCAGTCTATTGGAGACTGGTGTGGAATAACATCACTCTTTATCACCCCCATACAGTTTAATGGGATCCTGAATTGCATGTTTTGCACATTTGTAGAGTCCAGATATAGAGACTGAGTGACCCGACACACCGACTCTTTGCTTATGAGTTTACTGGGTTCTCTCCCTTTGAACTTCTCTATGGTTGCAAGGTCCGGGGAACTGGGAGGAGTAATTCACCACTTCTAAAACTCGTGTAGTGGAGTATGTGGTGAAACTGTGGGACTGGTTGTAGGGTTTAATGGGGTTTGTAGAGAGCAAGGAGATGCAGTCCAAGCAGTATGCTAAGGTTAGGTAGTTTGTCGAGAGTCAGAAGGTGCTTGTTCTGGTGCAAACTTATCAAAACAAACTTCAGGCTGCATTGGCCGGACTGTACCGGGTTAAGGTGGCAGGCTTTGAAGTAATGAGATGCACTGGGGAAGACAATGGTACTACACAGACAGATCATGGAGATATAAGTCTCTATGAGCTTGCCACATCTTACCACTGGGATTTTTGCCCATTCCTCCTTGCAAAACTGCTCCAGCTCCTTCAAGTTGGATGGTTTGCACTTGTGAGCAGCCATCTTTAAGTCTAACATGTTTCCCCTTAAACCACCCAAGTGTTGCTTTAGCCTTGCCGATTCCGTGAGTTTTGGTGGGAGGCCATCTCTTGGCACGTTTGCTGTTGTGCCATCTTCTTTCCGCTTGGTTATGATAGATTTGATGGTGCTCCTGGGGATCATCAAAGATTTTGATATTTTTTATAACCTAACCCTGACTTGTACGTCTCAACAACATTGTCCCTTACTTGTTTGGAGAGTTCCTTGGTCTTCATGGTAGTGTTTGATTAGTGGTGCCTCTTGCTTAGGTGTTGCAGCCTCTGGGGCCTTTCAAAAAAGGTGTGTATATGTAATGACAGATCATGTGACACTTAGATTGCACACAGGTGGACACCATTTCTCTAATTATGTGACTTCTGAAGGTAATTGGTTGCAACTGAGCTTTTTATGGTCTAGATAACAATGGAGGTGAATACATACGCACATGACCATTTTCTGTTTTCTAAAAAAAAAAATGTTTATGTTTTTTCTTATTTCACTTCACCAACTTAGACTATTGTGTTCTGATCCACCACATAAAATTCACATTAACAAAACATTGAACTTAAGGCTGTAATGTAACAAAAAATAGGTAAAAAGTCAAGGGGGTGAATACTTTTGCAAGGCACTGTATATTTCTTCTTAATATTCCACCAGATTGGATGTATATTCTCAAAATCTTAATTACAGCTGCTAGATGCTTAGGACTGGATTAATAGAGTATCTAATATTATATTACTGAATCTGTTGATGGCCATGAACAAGGGGGACAGTACTCATTGTAGATGCAGGAGTGGGAAAGGTATCTTGAAGATGGAAATGTTTTTTTGTTTGCAGTCATGACTTTGTATTCATACTTGACCTGGCAACAATCATTTCCTGCATCATTGTTATTTGCACAGATATGAAATGACTGTTTTACTTAGATATGGACTGCACAGGCAATTAGTAAGAATCTGTTTTGTGTTATCAATAAGCTGAACACTACATTAGGTCAAAAGTGAGGCTAGTACATTTGGCCACAACACAAAAAGGAATAAGCATCAACTTAAACCTGTTACTGTTTAGTCTCCTTACTTCTCCATCTGCTCTTCCACTTTTCACTGAAAGGATCCATCTATTTTTAACGTTAACAGCACTTTTAACTTCTCCTTACTTCAATAAGCAGTTATCATAATGTCCTAATTATACACTAGAACATAAGTGACACACACAGATGAGTAGAGTGCCCTATGGGCTGGTACACACGGGCAGTTACCGCTATATGTTTCAACACTTCTCCTTTATTCTTCATTGACCGTCCACTTCATTTTCTCATAATTATACCCCCCCCCCCTTCTGTACTTTTATTTTAAGCTGCAAAAGATGAGAAAAAACTGTCTGGCAGGAAATGCATCTAAGATTGCTCCTACTGGGATGGATGCAACATCTTGAGCTTTGGACGTATATCACTGGAAGCTTTCTTCAGCTGATGGGAAATGTTGCCTAATCTTGATCTCTCGATGTATCACTGTAAGATTAACTTGGGTGGAATTTGTTGCAAAAACACTGAGCAGTGAGAGATTATTTTCTCTCGATCCTTCCATGACCCAATGCTTTCCTTTATTTGGTGCATAAACTTTTCCTCCATTGATTTTTACAGTGGAGAATTTTGGGAGGAGGAATCATAACGGGTTCTCATATCAAGACCGATTCCCTCTCTGCTTAAGTTCTCTTCTTCTTTCGCCTTACTCAAGCCATTCAGCCAATTTGGGAAGGTGTAAAGGGAACCAGGAGCTTAGTGGGCTACTTCATAGACGCCCAAAAACGCAATATTAAGATTACTTCAGCATGACTAACTTAGTTTCCCAGTGGAAGTAGTTACAGTGTTCTGCTGCAGTGAAGTAAACTTAATAACCCTATTGCTTAGTTGGGCAGAGAGGTCAGAGTTACGTGACATTACATATTATTATTATCATCCTTTATTTGCAACATATTGCGTAGCACATGCACTCATGCTCCACCTGACAAAAGATTCTCTATCATTGTACAAATTATTTTGCACTTCTTATATCCCTTATAGCCTCTAATTTTTAACATTCACTATGGAGTCACTGTCCTACGTCTTCTTTAATATCTGTATTCACATTCTGGCATCCTTGGGTCCTTAATGCCAAGCTGTGAAAGATGCCTTTCTGACCTCCGCCTCACCCAGCCCAAGTTATTTCTTCACCTCTGGCGTTAAGATATAGATCGGAAGCTCTTTGGCCCAGGGATTATATGTCCCTGTTACAGTTTACAGAGTGATATGTACATTGGCACCATGCCATGAAAATAATAAATGCAGAACTAAGAATGTTAAAAGGAACAGGGCTTAAGAGTTGAGGTGTTAAGGATATTCCAAAGGCCATTTTTACCTTCCAAGAAATCTAGCTAAACTCAGCTGTCTCTCAAAGCCAACAGGAAGAGGTGCGGAGCTGGGGTTAATCTGTATGACCTTGAGTAGTAGGCAGACCCTTTAACTTCTGGCGCAATCTGTGGTGGGACCTTGGAGTAAACCGTTTGAAGTTATGGGGTGCAGGAAGAGAGCAGAGGGTTAACAGTAAAAATTAAGAGAAAAAAATGGATGAAAAAGAGAGAGAGAGGGAAAGAGAAATACAGGACAGGTGGGGGTGGGAAGGACAAGGAAATAAATCATATGAGGAAAAAAGGAGAGTTTGGGGCCAATCATAAGGAGAGAAGATCCCATAGTAACATGATGTCACATATAATGTTCAGCACTGGCCTGACCATCATCCTGACCACAGACATTACTCAAAGTACTTCTTTATCTCAGTTTCTACCCACCTTCTATATCCTCCTCTCCTTCTCTCCCTCATGAACCTCTCTCCCAACCTGTTTCTCTCCCTTATTCACCACCATAACTATTGGATAAGCCCAAACGAGGTGTTTGGCCACATTCTCTAAAACATACATTCTATGGAGATATTTTCTGTTAAAGAAGCATTTCTACTACCATGAAATGTATTTTCAAAAATGTCTGACCATTCCGCTGTCTCAAGCTCTATCTAAAAATCCTCTTGCCATGAACACATACAATTATTTTTTTTAGACGTTTGCTTCATGGAAGAAAAATAATGGCAAGCTTGGACAAGCTAGTAAAAAGTAACAAAGGTCCTCATGGTTAGAACTCTGGTATTCCCAGTAAACACATACCTATGTGAGAGCTTTGAATTGTAGTGTTGGAGAAAACTGCTTAGAGACCCTTGGACTGCAAGAAGATCTAATAATAAGTACTTCAGGAAATCAAGAAGGTTTGATCATGAGGCTGAAAGTCAAATATTTGGGCCAGGATTCCCTAGAGAAGACTCTGGGGCTGGGAATGATTGAAGGCACATAAAGAAGGGGACGGCTGAGATTGATAGATGAGATAATTGAAGCAATGAACATGATGTGCCTGGTGTACAGTGGTCCATAGGGTCACAGAGAGTCATGCACGACTGAACAAATAAACAACAATGTCCACTTATAACTGGGCCATAATCCAATCTGGGCATTTTTTGCCCCTTGTCTCTTAAAATACTCCAGCAGGCTCCCCATAATAACTATTTATTATACTGGGAAAAATTAGTGACTCGAGTATAAGCCGATGAAATATGCTGCCCCCTGTGTCCCTCTTGTGTCCCCCCCCCTCTCTCCCCTGTGTCTCTTCTCCCATCTCCCTCCCCAGTGTCTCTTCCTCCTTCCCCCTCTCCCTTCCCTGCGTCTCTTCCCCCCTTATCACCCTCCTCCTTCTCAACCTCCCTTCTCAACCTCCCTCCTCAACGCCCTTCCTCATCCCCCCATCCTCAACCCACCCTCCTCATCCTAAACAACCCTCCTCATCCCCTTATCTCAACCTCAACCCCCCATCCTCATCCTCAACCCGCCTCCTCATTCTAAACCCCCATCCTCAACCCTCCTCCTCATTCTAAACCCCCTCCTCAACCCCCTTCCTCAACCCCCCATCCTCAACCCCCCATCCTCAACCCCCCTCCTCATCCTAAACCCCCCTCCTCAACCTCAACCCCCCTCCTCAACCTCAACCCCCCTCCTCAACCTCTCCTCAGCCCCCTCCAAAACCGCTCTCCTCAGCCCCCCTCCTCGACCTCAACCCCCCATCCACCTCCTCAACCCCCCATCCTCATCCTCAATCCCCCCTCCTAAACCCCCATCTTCAATCCCCCATCCTCATCCCCCCCTCCTCATCCTAAACCCCCCTCCTCAACCTCTCTCCTCAGCCCCCCTCCTCAACCTCCCATCCTCATCCTCAACCTCCCATCCTCAACCCCCATCCTCATCCTCAACCCCCCATCCTCAATCCCCCATCCTCATCCTCAACCCCCATCCTCAACCCCCATCCTCAACCCCCATCCTCAACCTCCCATCCTCAACCTCCCATCCTCAACCCCCATCCTCATCCTCAACCCCCCATCCTCAATCCCCCATCCTCAATCCCCCATCCTCATCCTCAATCCCCCCATCCTCAACCCCCCCATCCTCATCCTAAACCCTCCCATCCTCATCCTAAAAGCCCCTCCTAACTTTACCACTCCTCATCCTAAACCCCCATCCTCATCCTAAACCCCCCCATCCTCATCCTAAAAGCCCCTCCTCACTTTACCACTCCTCATCCTAAACCCCCTCCTCACTTTACCCCTCCTCATCCTAAACCCCCCTCTAAATACCACCCCCTCTCCCTTTCCCCTCACTTACCTCCATCTGTAGCTGCTCCTCCGCTCCTCCACTCTCCTTCCTGCATCTTGACCCGGCCAATGCTAATGACTTGGCGTGCATGTGACGTCACGTCATTAGCATATGCCGGGTCCCGACACAGGAAAGAGCGTGGAGGAGCGGAGGAGCAGCTGCAGATGGAGGTAAGTAAGGGGAAAGGGAGAGGGGGAGGTATTTAGAGGGGTAAAGTGAGGAGGGGGGTTTAGAATGAGGAGGGGGGTTTGAGGATGAGGAGGGGGGGTTGAGGAGGGGGAGGGAAAGAGACACAGGGGGTTCGAGAGACACGGGGGGGTAGAGAGAGACACTGGGGGGTAGAGAGAGACACGGGGGGGGGAGAGAGAGACACAGGGGGGGGAGAGAGAGACACAGGGGGGGGTAGAGAGAGACACGGGGGGGGTAGAGAGAGACACAGGGGGGGGTAGAGAGAGACACAGGGGGGGTAGAGAGAGACACGGGGGGGGTAGAGAGAGACACGGGGGGGTAGAGAGAGACACGGGGGGGTAGAGAGAGACACGGGGGGGGTAGAGAGAGACACGGGGGGGGGGTAGAGAGAGACACGGGGTGGTAGAGAGAGACACGGGGGGGTAGAGAGAGACACGGGGGGGGGTAGAGAGAGACACGGGGGGGGTAGAGAGAGACACGGGGGTAGAGAAACACAGGGGGGTAGAGAAACACGGGGGGTAGAGAAACACGGGGGGTAGAGAAACACGGGGGGGTAGAGAAACACGGGGGGGTAGAGAAACACGGGGGGGTAGAGAAACACGGGTGGTAGAGAAACACGGGTGGTAGAGAAACACGGGGGAGGGTAGAGAGACACGGGGGAGGGTAGAGAGACACGGGGGAGGGTAGAGAGACACGGGGGAGGGTAGAGAGACACGGGGGAGGGTAGAGAGACACGGGGGAGGGTAGAGAGACACGGGGGAGGGTAGAGAGACACGGGGGAGGGTAGAGAGACACGGGGGAGGGTAGAGAGACACGGGGGAGAGTGACTTGAGTATAAGCCGAGGGGGCCCTTTTCAGCCTTAAGGCTGAAAAACTCGGCTTATACTCGAGTGTATACAGTATTTAACTTGTAAAATACTTATATATATATACACACATACCCGCTACTAGTGGGAATAAAATTTTAAGCCTGGCAATGCTGTTTGCCACCCAATGTCAGTACCTTCAGCACTCATTGCGAGCAACGCACTGAGCGCCTTCGCAGTAAGCGCCCTTATGTCTGCTTTCCCCCTCCTCTCCCTCCCTTGTGTCTCCTTTTCCCCCTCCCTTGTGTCTCCTTTCCCACCTCCTCTGCGTCATTGGTCCGCTGAACCACCAATGAAAAAGCAGGTACGGGTCCGTAATTCTTGGGACCTAAGTTCTCGTAAGGCTCCCCCCATCAACTTCCTCTCAAGGCCTCCCTCACCACTCTCTCAGGGCCTCCCAGTAACCTCCCTCTAAGGGCCTCCCAGTAACCTCCCTCTAAGGGCCTCCCAGTAACCTCCCTCTCAGGGCCTCCCGGTAACCTCCCTCTCAGGGCCTCCCGGTAACCTCCCTCTCAGGGCCTCCCTCACCACTCTCTCAGGGCCTCCCTCACCACTCTCTCAGGGCCTCCCTCACCACTCTCTCAGGGCCTCCCTCACCACTCTCTCAGGGCCTCCCAGTAACCTCCCTCTCGGGCCCCCTCACCACTCTCTAGAGCCTTCCTCACACTCTCTCTTGGCCCCCTTCAACTTCCTGTCAGGGCCCCCCTACATGCCCTCTCAGGGCCCCCTCACTAACCTCCGAGTGCCCCCTCACCACTCTCGAGGGGCCGCCCTCACCAACCTCTTTCGGGCCTCCCTCACCACTCTCTCTTGCCCCCCCCCACACCACTCTTTCTTGGCCCCCCCTCACCACTCTCTCTTGCCCCCCCCCGACCACTCTTTCTTGGCCCCCCCTCACCACTCTCTCTTGGCCACCCTCACCACTCTCTCTTGACCCCCCCCTCACCACTCTCTCTTGGCCCCCTTCAACTTCCTGTCAGGGCCCCCCTTACACGCCCTCTCAGGGCCCCCTCACATAACGCTCAGTCCCCTCCTCAACTGCCTCTCAGCCCCCTCCTCAACTGCCTCTCAGCCCCCTCCTCAACTGCCTCTCAGCCCCCTCCTCAACTGCCTCTCAGCCCCCTCCTCAACTGCCTCTCAGCCCCCTCCTCAACTGCCTCTCAGCCCCCTCCTCAACTGCCTCTCAGCCCCCTCCTCAACTGCCTCTCAGCCCCCTCCTCAACTGCCTCTCAGCCCCCTCCTCAACTGCCTCTCAATCCAAAAAAGCAAGACTTTAAAAAAAAAAAAAAAAAACATGCCGCGGGATTTACAAAAATATGAGGTCCCAAAAATACGAAGTTAACAGCCAAAACGGGTACATCAAAAAACAATAAAAACATCTCACACAGCCCGGGGGGACAGCCAGGAGGCTTAAGGACACAGAAAGGACACAGAGGCGCGAAAATCACAGCCAGGCACGTATGAGTCAGCCAGGAACGTAGCACATAGCAAATATACCATTACAACGGACGGAAAATGCTCGCGAGCCAAGTAACACATAGAAAAAAGACGCCATTTTACAACACTTGCTTTCAACTCATAACATTAGGATTCTAAAATGGTGCTTTACACGCCTAAACAAATGGTTTGGCCTCGCGCACACAGCCTATTTACACTGCACACTTGGCACATTGCTGACACTTTCTCCTCACATGATCAACAGTCCAACTGGACATTATAATATGCAGGAAAATCCAAAGAGATTGTTAGCTCTTCAGGATATTGATTGCTGCATATTAAATATAAATAGGTAAAGTATATTCATTTATTCATATTAATTTATTAATTCACTGTACTCACATTTTTTGGCCATTTTACATTGTACTTATATATCTATATATATATATATGTCTTCACGATGACCGCCAAAGGTGATCGTTGCAAAGCCGGACAATTGAAGTACATGAGGGGATAGGCTCACAATGAGCGCCAAAGGCGCACATTGGAGCGTGTATTTATTTGTGTGTTATATTTATAGAGTAGAAATTATAATTACTAGATTAATTGGACAGGGAGTGTGTATATTTTGTTTGTGTGTGCAAAATAACTAAAATGTAGAGGCTAGAAAGATTTTTTTAGGAGCCAGGTATGACACAGTCTATTTTAGGAAAAGTTTAGGAGATTCCCAACACTGTGAATGTGTAATATGTGTGTGTATCACATATTGTAATTGTCGAACTACGAGACGACGTCGCGCTTTGCGTAAAGTGTACGACTTAGGCGAAGCGAGGTGAGCCGTTAACTCGGAGCACTTTGCGTAGCCAGGTGATCCCTTAAGGCACTAAAACTCGTAGCACAGCACTTAGGCAATGAGCGCCAAAGGCTCTCATCGCCTGAGAGCTTCGCTTAGCAAGGCGAGCCATCAAGATACTAACACGCACAGCACTTGGGCGATGAGCGCCAAAGGCAATCATTGCCTGTGAGCCTCGCAAAGTGAGACAAGCAGTGGAGGCAATGAAACACGCAGCCCTTAGCGTACAAACACTTAGGAAACACGGGATCGCCTTTCAGCCTTAAATTGCCATTCGCCCAATTGAATAGGGCTCTATATAAGCACATAGCATCTTTTTTTAAAGAAGTTTTTAGTTACTAAAGACCTTGCTTTTGCATAGTTTACTAACTAAGCACTTCAGTAAAAAAAAAATATGCTATGTGCTTATATACAGCCATATTCAATTGCCCGATTCGCAATTCAATAAGGCTTTTAGGCTGCAAAAAAAAAAATAAGAGGTCGAAAAAATACAAAGTTAATGGACGAACCCGTGAAAAAAAAAAAATCACTCACAGCACGGGGGAACAGCCAGGACGTCTGGGAGTGAGGTGGGACGCGAATTTAAGTCTACAGTAGCGCTTTACACAAATATACCACGGTTTGCCCTCGCGCACGCAGCCTACTTCTAATGCACAGTCAGGACATTAATAAATCTTTCTCCACGTGCCGGCAACAGTCCAACTGGACATTATAAGCTGCGGGAAAATGAAAAAAGATTGTTAGCTCTTCAGCCTATTGATTGATGGATATATTAATTACAAAAAGGTAAAGTATATTATTCTATTAAGTAAATAATTAATTGATTATTTACAAAAATATAAACATATGTATGTCTTTGAGATGAGCGCAGAGGCTGCTCAGAGGAGCAAAAGTACACCAGAGAGGCTCGCAATGAGCGCCGAAGGTCCTCACAGTACAAAAACCTTCACATTGTGTGGCAAACAGCAGTGCCAAGGCTTCAAATGTTATTGGCCGTCATTTTTTGACGGGCAAGTCACTAGTATATATATACGGTTTATATGTATTATACATGTTTTTTTATTAGAGTAAAAAAAGATATAACATAATAAATATGTTATACTGTAGTGAGAGCAAATCCTGGCATTGGACCTTTCCTTAGATTTGTGATGATCCTTCCTCTCAGGGCCCACTTGCCTAAGTTTAAGTGTCCCCTTCACCACCCTCTCAGTGCCCCACCCAACTTCCTCTCAAGACCCCTCACCTGCCTCTCAAGACCCCTCACCTGCCTCTCAGTGACCCTCATCTTCCTCTAAACTCCTCACCTTCCTCTCAGGGCCCCATCATCTTCCTCTAAACTCCCCACCTTCCTCTCAGGGCCCCCTCATCTTCCTCTAAACTCCCCATCTTCCTCTCAGGGCCCCATCATCTTCCTCTAAACTCCCCATCTTCCTCTCAGGGCCCCATCATCTTCCTCTAAACTCCCCATCTTCCTCTCAGGGCCCCCTCATCTTCCTCTCAGGGCCCCCTCATCTTCCTCTAAACTCCCCATCTTCCTCTCAGGGCCCCCTCACCTCAATCTCAGAGTCCCTCTCAAAAAACTCTTAGGGCCCCCTCAACCTCACTATTATGCCCCCCCTCACTCTCAGGGTCCCCCCCTCAACCTCACTCTCAGGGCCCCCTCACTTTCCTCTCAGGCCCCCCTCACTTTCCTCTCAGGGCCCCTCACTTTCCTCTCAGGGCCCCCTCACTTTCCTCTCAGGGCCTCTCTCAACCTCACTCTCACGGGACCCCTAGACCTCCTCTCAGCCCCCCCTCACTTTCCTCTCAGGCCCCCCTCACTTTCCTCTCAGGGCCCCCTCACTTTCCTCTCAGGGCCCCCTCACTTTCCTCTCAGGGCCCCCTCACTTTCCTCTCAGGGCCTCTCTCAACCTCACTCTCAGGGTCCCATCACTTTCCTCTCAGTGACCTACTCACCACCGTCTCAGGGCCCCTCACTTTCCTCTCAGGGCCTCTCTCAACCTCACTCTCAGGGTCCCCTCACTTTCCTCTCAGGGCCTCTCTCAACCTCGCTCTCAGAAGACCCCTAGACCTCCTCTCAGCCCCCCCTCACTTTCCTCTCAGGGCCTCTCTCAACCTCACTCTCAGGGCCTCTCTCAACCTCACTCTCAGGGCCTCTCTCAACCTCACTCTCAGGGCCCCTCACTTTCCTCTCAGGGCCTCTCTCAACCTCACTCTCAGGCCCCCCTCACTTTCCTCTCAGGCCCCCCTCACTTTCCTCTCAGGCCCCCCTCACTTTCCTCTCAGGCCCCCCTCACTTTCCTCTCAGGGCCCCCTCACTTTCCTCTCAGGGCCCCCTCACTTTCCTCTCAGGGCCCCCTCACTTTCCTCTCAGGGCCTCTCTCAACCTCACTCTCAGGGCCTCTCTCAACCTCACTCTCAGGGCCCCCTCACTTTCCTCTCAGGGCCTCTCTCAACCTCACTCTCAGGGCCTCTCTCAACCTCACTCTCAGGGCCTCTCTCAACCTCACTCTCAGGGCCTCTCTCAACCTCACTCTCAGGCCCCCCTCACTTTCCTCTCAGGCCCCCCTCACTTTCCTCTCAGGCCCCCCTCACTTTCCTCTCAGGGCCCCCTCACTTTCCTCTCAGGGCCCCCTCACTTTCCTCTCAGGCCCTCTCTCAACCTCACTCTCAGGCCCTCTCTCAACCTCACTCTCAGGCCCTCTCTCAACCTCACTCTCAGGCCCTCTCTCAACCTCACTCTCAGGCCCTCTCTCAACCTCACTCTCAGGCCCTCTCTCAACCTCACTCTCAGGCCCTCTCTCAACCTCACTCTCAGGCCCTCTCTCAACCTCACTCTCAGGCCCTCTCTCAACCTCACTCTCAGGCCCTCTCTCAACCTCACTCTCAGGCCCTCTCTCAACCTCACTCTCAGGCCCTCTCTCAACCTCACTCTCAGGGCCTCTCTCAACCTCACTCTCAGGGCCTCTCTCAACCTCACTCTCAGGCCCCCCTCACTTTCCTCTCAGGCCCCCCTCACTTTCCTCTCAGGCCCCCCTCACTTTCCTCTCAGGCCCCCCTCACTTTCCTCTCAGGGCCCCCTCACTTTCCTCTCAGGGCCCCCTCACTTTCCTCTCAGGGCCCCCTCACTTTCCTCTCAGGGCCCCCTCACTTTCCTCTCAGGGCCTCTCTCAACCTCACTCTCAGGCCCCCCTCACTTTCCTCTCAGGGCCTCTCTCAACCTCACTCTCAGGCCCCCCTCACTTTCCTCTCAGGCCCCCCTCACTTTCCTCTCAGGCCCCCCTCACTTTCCTCTCAGGCCCCCCTCACTTTCCTCTCAGGGCCCCCTCACTTTCCTCTCAGGGCCCCCTCACTTTCCTCTCAGGGCCCCCTCACTTTCCTCTCAGGGCCCCCTCACTTTCCTCTCAGGGCCCCCTCACTTTCCTCTCAGGGCCCCCTCACTTTCCTCTCAGGGCCCCCTCACTTTCCTCTCAGGGCCCCCTCACTTTCCTCTCAGGGCCCCCTCACTTTCCTCTTAGGCCCCCCTCACTTTCCTCTCAGGGCCCCCTCACTTTCCTCTCCGGGCCCCCTCACTTTCCTCTCAGGGCCCCCTCACTTTCCTCTCAGGGCCCCCTCACTTTCCTCTCAGGGCCTCTCTCAACCTCACTCTCAGGGTCCCCTCACTTTCCTCTCAGGGCCTCTCTCAACCTCGCTCTCAGGGGACCCCTAGGCCTCCTCTCAGCCCCCCCTCACTTTCCTCTCAGGGCCTCTCTCAACATCACTCTCAGGCCCCCCTCACTTTCCTCTCAGGGCCCCCTCACTTTCCTCTCAGGGCCCCCTCACTTTCCTCTCAGGGGCCCCTCACTTTCCTCTCAGGGCCCCCTCACTTTCCTCTCAGGGCCCTCTCACTTTCCTCTCAGGGCCCTCTCACTTTCCTCTCAGGGCCTCTCTCAACCTCACTCTCAGGGCCTCTCTCAACCTCACTCTCAGGGCCTCTCTCAACCTCACTCTCAGGGCCCCCTCACTTTCCTCTCAGGGCCTCTCTCAACCTCACTCTCAGGCCCCCCTCACTTTCCTCTCAGGCCCCCCTCACTTTCCTCTCAGGCCCCCCTCACTTTCCTCTCAGGCCCCCCTCACTTTCCTCTCAGGGGCCTCTCTCAACCTCACTCTCAGGGGCCTCTCTCAACCTCACTCTCAGGGGCCTCTCTCAACCTCACTCTCAGGGGCCTCTCTCAACCTCACTCTCAGGGGCTTCTCTCAACCTCACTCTCAGGGGCCTCTCTCAACCTCACTCTCAGGGGCCACCTCACTCTCAGGGGCCACCTCACTCTCAGGGGCCACCTCACTCTCAGGGGCCCCTCACTTTCCTCTCAGGGCCACTAAGTACCCTCTCAAGACTTCCCCACCTCCCTCTCAGTGTATATCTTCTCCTTCTCAGTGCCCCCTCACCTTCTTGTCCCGGCAGCCATTACAGGATACAGTTTCCTGTCCCAGGTTACCCGCCATTTCATCTCCTGCCTCAGTATCACAGACCAGACTGAGGTAAAACTCATGATATCTCTAATCTGTTTTATCCTATGTGTAAAGTGCAGGCGTGTGGGGCCTATGTGTATAAATATATATATATATATATATATATAATGTCTGTATAAAGTATATACACATTACAGGGAGTATGTATATTATATACTGTATATTACTCAGTGACACTGTATGTATATTATATACTGTATATTACTCAGTGACGCTGTGTGTATATTATATACTGTATATTACTCAGTGACGCTGTGTGTATATTATATACTGTATATTACTCAGTGACGCTGTGTGTATATTATATACTGTATATTACTCAGTGACACTGTATGTATATTATATACTGTATATTACTCAGTGACACTGTATGTATATTATATACTGTATATTACTCAGTGACACTGTGTGTATATTATATACTGTATATTACTCAGTGACGCTGTATGTATATTATATACTGTATATTACTCAGTGACACTGTATGTATATTATATACTGTATATTACTCAGTGACACTGTGTGTATATTATATACTGTATATTACTCAGTGACACTGTATGTATATTATATACTGTATATTACTCAGTGACGCTGTATGTATATTATATACTGTATATTACTCAGTGACACTGTATGTATATTATATACTGTATATTACTCAGTGACACTGTGTGTATATTATATACTGTATATTACTCAGTGACACTGTATGTATATTATATACTGTATATTACTCAGTGACGCTGTATGTATATTATATACTGTATATTACTCAGTGACGCTGTGTGTATATTATATACTGTATATTACTCAGTGACACTGTATGTATATTATATACTGTATATTACTCAGTGACGCTGTATGTATATTATATACTGTATATTACTCAGTGACACTGTATGTATATTATATACTGTATATTACTCAGTGACGCTGTATGTATATTATATACTGTATATTACTCAGTGACACTGTATGTATATTATATACTGTATATTACTCAGTGACACTGTGTGTATATTATATACTGTATATTACTCAGTGACACTGTGTGTATATTATATACTGTATATTACTCAGTGACACTGTATGTATATTATATACTGTATATTACTCAGTGACACTGTATGTATGTTATATACTGTATATTACTCAGTGACGCTGTGTGTATATTATATACTGTATATTACTCAGTGACACTGTGTGTATATTATATACTGTATATTACTCAGTGACACTGTATGTATATTATATACTGTATATTACTCAGTGACACTGTATGTATATTATATGCTGTATATTACTCAGTGACACTGTGTATATTATATACTGTATATTACTCAGTGACACTGTATGTATATTATATACTGTATATTACTCAGTGACGCTGTGTGTATATTATATACTGTATATTACTCAGTGACACTGTATGTATATTATATACTGTATATTACTCAGTGACACTGTATGTATATTATATACTGTATATTACTCAGTGACACTGTGTGTATATTATATACTGTATATTACTCAGTGACGCTGTGTGTATATTATATACTGTATATTACTCAGTGACACTGTGTGTATATTATATACTGTATATTACTCAGTGACACTGTATGTATATTATATACTGTATATTACTCAGTGACACTGTATGTATATTATATGCTGTATATTACTCAGTGACACTGTGTATATTATATACTGTATATTACTCAGTGACACTGTATGTATATTATATACTGTATATTACTCAGTGACGCTGTATGTATATTATATGCTGTATATTACTCAGTGACACTGTGTATATTATATACTGTATATTACTCAGTGACACTGTGTGTATATTATATACTGTATATTACTCAGTGACACTGTATGTATATTATATACTGTATATTACTCAGTGACGCTGTATGTATATTATATACTGTATATTACTCAGTGACGCTGTATGTATATTATATACTGTATATTACTCAGTGACACTGTATGTATATTATATACTGTATATTACTCAGTGACGCTGTGTGTATATTATATACTGTATATTACTCAGTGACGCTGTATGTATATTATATACTGTATATTACTCAGTGACGCTGTGTGTATATTATATACTGTATATTACTCAGTGACACTGTATGTATATTATATACTGTATATTACTCAGTGACACTGTATGTATATTATATACTGTATATTACTCAGTGTCGCTGTATGTATATTATATACTGTATATTACTCAGTGACGCTGTATGTATATTATATACTGTATATTACTCAGTGACACTGTGTGTATATTATATACTGTATATTACTCAGTGACACTGTATGTATATTATATACTGTATATTACTCAGTGACGCTGTGTGTATATTATATACTGTATATTACTCAGTGACGCTGTGTGTATATTATATACTGTATATTACTCAGTGACGCTGTGTGTATATTATATGCTGTATATTACTCAGTGACACTGTGTGTATATTATATACTGTATATTACTCAGTGACACTGTGTGTATATTATATACTGTATATTACTCAGTGACGCTGTGTGTATATTATATGCTGTATATTACTCAGTGACACTGTGTATATTATATACTGTATATTACTCAGTGACGCTGTGTGTATATTATATGCTGTATATTACTCAGTGACGCTGTGTGTATATTATATACTGTATATTACTCAGTGACACTGTGTGTATATTATATACTGTATATTACTCAGTGACGCTGTGTGTATATTATATGCTGTATATTACTCAGTGACACTGTGTATATTATATACTGTATATTACTCAGTGACGCTGTATGTATATTATATACTGTATATTACTCAGTGACGCTGTGTGTATATTATATGCTGTATATTACTCAGTGACACTGTGTATATTATATACTGTATATTACTCAGTGACACTGTGTGTATATTATATACTGTATATTACTCAGTGACACTGTATGTATATTATATACTGTATATTACTCAGTGACGCTGTATGTATATTATATACTGTATATTACTCAGTGACGCTGTATGTATATTATATACTGTATATTACTCAGTGACGCTGTATGTATATTATATACTGTATATTACTCAGTGACGCTGTATGTATATTATATACTGTATATTACTCAGTGACACTGTATGTATATTATATACTGTATATTACTCAGTGACGCTGTGTGTATATTATATACTGTATATTACTCAGTGACACTGTGTGTATATTATATACTGTATATTACTCAGTGACGCTGTATGTATATTATATACTGTATATTACTCAGTGACGCTGTGTGTATATTATATACTGTATATTACTCAGTGACGCTGTGTGTATATTATATACTGTATATTACTCAGTGACACTGTGTGTATATTATATACTGTATATTACTCAGTGACGCTGTATGTATATTATATACTGTATATTACTCAGTGACACTGTATGTATATTATATACTGTATATTACTCAGTGACACTGTATGTATATTATATACTGTATATTACTCAGTGACACTGTATGTATATTATATACTGTATATTACTCGGTGACACTGTATGTATATTATATACTGTATATTACTCAGTGACGCTGTATGTATATTATATACTGTATATTACTCAGTGACGCTGTATGTATATTATATACTGTATATTACTCAGTGACGCTGTGTGTATATTATATACTGTATATTACTCAGTGACACTGTATGTATATTATATACTGTATATTACTCAGTGACACTGTATGTATATTATATACTGTATATTACTCAGTGACGCTGTGTGTATATTATATACTGTATATTACTCAGTGACACTGTATGTATATTATATACTGTATATTACTCAGTGACACTGTATGTATATTATATACTGTATATTACTCAGTGACGCTGTGTGTATATTATATACTGTATATTACTCAGTGACACTGTATGTATATTATATACTGTATATTACTCAGTGACGCTGTGTGTATATTATATACTGTATATTACTCAGTGACACTGTATGTATATTATATACTGTATATTACTCAGTGACGCTGTATGTATATTATATACTGTATATTACTCAGTGACACTGTATGTATATTATATACTGTATATTACTCAGTGACGCTGTGTGTATATTATATACTGTATATTACTCAGTGACGCTGTGTGTATATTATATACTGTATATTACTCAGTGACACTGTATGTATATTATATACTGTATATTACTCAGTGACACTGTATGTATATTATATACTGTATATTACTCGGTGACACTGTATGTATATTATATACTGTATATTACTCAGTGACACTGTATGTATATTATATACTGTATATTACTCAGTGACGCTATGTGTATATTACTCAGTGACACTGTATGTATATTATATACTGTATATTACTCAGTGACGCTGTGTGTATATTATATACTGTATATTACTCAGTGACGCTGTGTGTATATTACTCAGTGACACTGTATGTATATTATATACTGTATATTACTCAGTGACACTGTATGTATATTATATACTGTATATTACTCAGTGACACTGTATGTATATTATATACTGTATATTACTCAGTGACGCTGTGTGTATATTATATACTGTATATTACTCAGTGACGCTGTGTGTATATTATATACTGTATATTACTCAGTGACACTGTATGTATATTATATACTGTATATTACTCAGTGACGCTGTGTGTATATTATATACTGTATATTACTCAGTGACGCTGTGTGTATATTATATACTGTATATTACTCAGTGACGCTGTGTGTATATTATATACTGTATATTACTCAGTGACACTGTATGTATATTACTCAGTGACACTGTATGTATATTATATACTGTATATTACTCAGTGACGCTGTGTGTATATTATATACTGTATATTACTCAGTGACACTGTGTGTATATTATATACTGTATATTACTCAGTGACACTGTGTGTATATTATATACTGTATATTACTCAGTGACACTGTATGTATATTATATACTGTATATTACTCAGTGACACTGTGTGTATATTATATACTGTATATTACTCAGTGACACTGTGTGTATATTATATACTGTATATTACTCAGTGACGCTGTATGTATATTATATACTGTATATTACTCAGTGACGCTGTGTGTATATTATATACTGTATATTACTCAGTGACGCTGTGTGTATATTATATACTGTATATTACTCAGTGACACTGTATGTATATTATATACTGTATATTACTCAGTGACACTGTATGTATATTATATACTGTATATTACTCAGTGACACTGTGTGTATATTATATACTGTATATTACTCAGTGACGCTGTGTGTATATTATATACTGTATATTACTCAGTGACACTGTATGTATATTATATACTGTATATTACTCAGTGACGCTGTATGTATATTATATACTGTATATTACTCAGTGACACTGTATGTATATTATATACTGTATATTACTCAGTGACACTGTGTGTATATTATATACTGTATATTACTCAGTGACACTGTGTGTATATTATATACTGTATATTACTCAGTGACACTGTGTGTATATTATATACTGTATATTACTCAGTGACACTGTGTGTATATTATATACTGTATATTACTCAGTGACACTGTATGTATATTATATACTGTATATTACTCAGTGACACTGTGTGTATATTATATACTGTATATTACTCAGTGACACTGTGTGTATATTATATACTGTATATTACTCAGTGACACTGTATGTATATTATATACTGTATATTACTCAGTGACACTGTGTGTATATTATATACTGTATATTACTCAGTGACACTGTATGTATGTTATATACTGTATATTACTCAGTGACACTGTATGTATATTATATACTGTATATTACTCAGTGACGCTGTGTGTATATTATATACTGTATATTACTCAGTGACGCTGTGTGTATATTATATACTGTATATTACTCAGTGACGCTGTGTGTATATTATATACTGTATATTACTCAGTGACACTGTATGTATATTACTCAGTGACACTGTATGTATATTATATACTGTATATTACTCAGTGACGCTGTATGTATATTATATACTGTATATTACTCAGTGACGCTGTATGTATATTATATACTGTATATTACTCAGTGACGCTGTATGTATATTATATACTGTATATTACTCAGTGACGCTGTATGTATATTATATACTGTATATTACTCAGTGACGCTGTGTGTATATTATATACTGTATATTACTCAGTGACGCTGTATGTATATTATATACTGTATATTACTCAGTGAAGCTGTATGTATATTATATACTGTATATTACTCAGTGACGCTGTATGTATATTATATACTGTATATTACTCAGTGACGCTGTATGTATATTATATACTGTATATTACTCAGTGACGCTGTATGTATATTATATACTGTATATTACTCAGTGACGCTGTATGTATATTATATACTGTATATTACTCAGTGTCGCTGTATGTATATTATATACTGTATATTACTCAGTGACGCTGTATGTATATTATATACTGTATATTACTCAGTGACGCTGTATGTATATTATATACTGTATATTACTCAGTGACGCTGTATGTATATTATATACTGTATATTACTCAGTGACGCTGTATGTATATTATATACTGTATATTACTCAGTGACACTGTATGTATATTATATACTGTATATTACTCAGTGACGCTGTGTGTATATTATATACTGTATGTTACTCAGTGACGCTGTATGTATATTATATACTGTATATTACTCAGTGACACTGTATGTATATTATATACTGTATATTACTCAGTGACACTGTGTGTATATTATATACTGTATGTTACTCAGTGACACTGTATGTATATTATATACTGTATGTTACTCAGTGACACTGTATGTATATTATATACTGTATGTTACTCAGTGACACTGTATGTATATTATATACTGTATATTACTCAGTGACGCTGTGTGTATTATATACTGTATATTACTCAGTGACACTGTATATTATATACTGTATATTACTCAGTGACACTGTATTTATATTATATACTGTATATTACTCAGTGACACTGTATGTATATTATATACTGTATATTACTCAGTGACACTGTATGTATATTATATACTGTATATTACTCAGTGACACTGTATGTATATTATATACTGTATATTACTCAGTGACGCTGTGTGTATATTATATACTGTATGTTACTCAGTGACGCTGTGTGTATATTATATACTGTATGTTACTCAGTGACGCTGTGTGTATATTATATACTGTATGTTACTCAGTGACACTGTATGTATATTATATACTGTATATTACTCAGTGACACTGTGTGTATATTATATACTGTATATTACTCAGTGACACTGTGTGTATATTATATACTGTATATTACTCAGTGTAACGGAGCAGGAACACGCAGTCCAAAATCTCCGCTGGTATACGATAAAATACCCAAGAGGCACTACAGTTTCACCATTCCCGACCTCCCATATTGGACGACACACAATTTGGGAGTCAAATGAATACTGACTTTATTTTGTTATTGCAGAAATACTTATACCCATCTCTTCCCTCAGGCAATACACATGCCCATATTTGGCGACACAATACACATAAAGAGAACAATAGGTGGGTCACACCTCCCTGGCAACTTTGATACAATCAGACATTGATTCAATTACACTTCTTTGTTCTTATCTGAGAATGAAAACACTTTGGAAAATGCAAGGATCCTTTACAACTTTCTTATCTCTTGAATCTCTGTAATAGGATTATCTATTAGCCGAGGTCTGCAAAAGTCTGGCTAATATTCTGCAGAGCATCAACCAACATACATATTGTAGGATCATATTTTAACCATAATAATCATAAAACAGGGTAAAACAGTGATGGGTTCCGCTACACACCTCCCCCGTGACCATAAGCCGGCATACACGGTCTGATCCCGACGGATCGTCCTGGGGATGTCCGGACAAAAGTATTTGTTGGTCAATTCTCTAGTTTGACAACCCATCAGCATTACTGCAACTCACATTTACTCACATTTCACATATCCCCAGATAGCTGGGATCTAAGCGCACAAAACTCCCGAATAGCGCTCAGATCCTCTTCACACAGTTCAATTGCCATGTAGCTAAAGTCTTTCCCATAGGCTTTCATCATATGAATGGGCTCCATGGCATAGCTATCTGGGGTATCACCGCTCCCACAGGGCAAGTACAGAATGACCCCCTGTATGTAAAGGGCCAGAATGAGTGACATACACTCTGGTATGGCCGAACACTGGTTCCAAAGGGCAATATGTACCAGGGCCATAGTCGCAGGGCAGGAGGCTGGCAAACAGTCCTCTCCAAGCCAAAGTGGCGAAGGGCACTTCGTCACACATCTCCCCTTTGGGGGGAAGTCTAACCAGGCACCTGGATATTTTGCTGGGGTGATGGAGCAACACGCTGAGGGGACTTGAGGGGCAGAGGCCAGCGGCACTCTGCCCTGATGCCAGCTCTTCTGCTGGTATAACCTGCAGGACCTCCTGCTCTGTACAAGGGACAAAGGGAGGGCAGAGGCCGACTGCACTCTGCCCCGCTGTCAGCTCTTCTGCTGGGGTACTTGGGACATATTCCGGCTCAGTAGCCAGGGAAATGTGGGGGTCAGTGGGGGTTAACATTTCCTCTGTTAACCCTGGGGCCACATTAGAAGTTAGCTGGGGAGGGGGATTTGTACTTACCCCCTCCTCCGGTTGTCCCAGTGACGGTAGTTGGGGATCTGGACAAGCTGTGGGCGCAGAGACCACGGTCCCATCTGCGCCGTCTGGGAGATTGGTGTCTCCCCTGGTTAGGGTAAACTGTCGCTGGGGGGAAGGACGACACCTTCTGCCCCCTGTGTTTCACACTGCCGCTGGGGGGGAAGGACGACACCTTTGGCCCCCTGGGGTACCCACCGCCGCTGTGGAGGAAGGTCGACACCTTCTGCTCCCTGGGGTACACACTGCCGCTGGGGGGGAAGGACGACACCTTCTGCCCCCTGGGGTTCACACTGCCGCTGAGGGGGAAGGACGACACCTTCTACCCCTGGGGTTCACACTGCCGCTGGGGGGAAAGGACGACACCTTCTGCCCCCTGGGGTTCACACTGCTGCTGGGGAGGAAGGACGGCCCCTTCTGCTCCCTGGGGTACACACTGCCGCTGTGGGAGAAGGCCGACACCTTCAGCTCCCTGGGGTACACACTGTCGCTGGGGAGGAAGGACGACACCTTCAGCTCCCTGGGGTACACACTGCCGCTGGGGGGGAAGGCCGACACCTTCAGCTCCCTGGGGTACACACTGCCGCTGGGGAGAAAGGACGACACCTTCAGCTCCCTGGGGTACACACTGCCGCTGGGGAGAAAGGACGACACCTTCTGCTCCCTGGGGTACACACTGCCGCTGGGGGGGAAGGCCGACACCTTCAGCTCCCTGGGGTACACACTGCCGCTGGGGGGGAAGGCCGACACCTTCAGCTCCCTGGGGTACACACTGCCGCTGGGGGGGAAGGCCGACACCTTCTGCTCCCTGGGGTACACACTGCCGCTGGGGGGGAAGGCCGACACCTTCTGCCCCCTGGGGTTCACACTGCCGCTGAGGGGGAAGGACGACACCTTCTGCCCCCTGGGGTTCACACTGCCGCTGAGGGGGAAGGACGACACCTTCTGCCCCCTGGGGTTCACACTGCCGCTGGGGAGGAAGGACGACACCTTCAGCTCCCTGGGGTACACACTGCCGCTGGGGGGGAAGGACGACACCTTCGGGCCCCTGGGGTACACACTGCCGCTGGGGAGGAAGGACGGCACCTTCTGCTCCCTGGGGTACACACTGCCGCTGGCGAGGAAGGACGACACCTTCTGCTCCCTGGGGTACACACTGCCGCTGGGGAGGAAGGACGACACCTTCTGCTCCCTGGGGTACACACTGCCGCTGGGGGGGAAGGACGACACCTTCAGCTCCCTGGGGAACACACTGCCGCTGGGGGGGAAGGACGACACCTTCGGCTCCCTGGGGTACACACTGCCGCTGGGGGGGGAGGACGACACCTTCTGCCCCCTGGGGTTCACACTGCCGCTGGGGGGGAAGGACGACACCTTCTGCCCCCTGGGGTTCACACTGCCGCTGGGAGGGAAGGACGACACCTTCTGCCCCCTGGGGTTCACACTGCCGCTGGGGGGGAAGGACGACACCTTCTGCCCCCTGGGGTTCACACTGCCGCTGGGGAGGAAGGACGACACCTTCTGCCCTCTGTAGGGCCGGTAGAGAGACCTCGGTCCCATCTCTACCTGCCATCTGGAGGTCATCCCAGGACCAGTCAATGAAGTCTGGTTCTGCTTGTCGAGTAGGTTGGGGCTGCACAAGGCTGAGCAGGTGTTGGTAGTCCTGCTCCAGCTCCCACTCTCTCGTTACCAGGTGGGTCATGTCTTTGCTCACCTCGCCTTCGTCATCCCAGACATACATGCCCATCCGGTAGTCGTAGATGTCCCAAAACCTAGACCCCTCCGTGCTGCCAAGATCAATATCGTCCTCCAAGGCATCCCATAATAAACCCGGGCCATCATAATCATCCCCCTCCGGTAAGTCGTGTTCAGCCGTCCAGGGGGTAAGTCGAGCGGTTTGCCACCAGAGGGCCTGGTATGCGTTGTCTAGCCAGAGCTCTCGCCATACCAGGGTCTCTAGTCTTGTCACCCACTCATCCAGGGGCTGCTCTCCCAATAGATACATCCGCATCGCCACACGCTTCTGTACCCGCTGCTAATCACTGGGGAGACTCTCACCTCGCCGCCATTGGGCATCTTCCAGGGCATCATACCAGAGTTCCTTTCTGTCTGTTTCCCTGTAGTCTGCGGCCGCCTCCTCCTCCTTATGATGGAACGCTGTCCGAAAAATAGCCGGTTCCATCCTGCTGTAGCCAGGGGCGCTGTACGGATACTAGCGTTGCCCTCAATTTTTACTCCACGGAATGGTGTCTCCTGTAGCTGTCCTTCTGACCGTGGGAACAATTCCACCACTTGCCAACAAATGTAACGGAGCAGGAACACGCAGTCCAAAATCTCCGCTGGTATACGATAAAATACCCAAGAGGCACTACAGTCTCACCATTCCCGACCTCCCATATTAGACGACACACAATTTGGGAGTCAAATGAATACTGACTTTATTTTGTTATTGCAGAAATACTTATACCCATCTCTTCCCACAGGCAATACACATGCCCATATTTGGCGACACAATACACATAAAGAGAACAATAGGTGGGTCACACCTCCCTGGCAACTTTGATACAATCAGACATTGATTCAATTACACTTCTTTGTTCTTATCTGAGAATGAAAACACTTTGGAAAATGCAAGGATCCTTTACAACTTTCTTATCTCTTGAATCTCTGTAATAGGATTATCTATTAGCCAAGGTCTGCAAAAGTCTGGCTAATATTCTGCAGAGCATAAACCAGCATACATATAGTAGGATCATATTTTAACCATAATAATCATAAAACAGGGTAAAACAGTGATGGGTTCCGCTACACTCAGTGACACTGTATGTATATTATATACTCTATATTACTCAGTGACACTGTATGTATATTATATACTGTATATTACTCTGACACTGTGTGTATATTATATACTGTATATTACTCAGTGACACTGTATGTATATTATATACTCTATATTACTCAGTGACACTGTATGTATATTATATACTGTATATTACTCAGTGACACTGTGTGTATATTATATACTGTATATTACTCAGTGACACTGTGTGTATATTATATACTGTATATTACTCAGTGACACTGTGTGTATATTATATACTGTATATTACTCAGTGACACTGTGTGTATATTATATACTGTATATTACTCAGTGACACTGTGTGTATATTATATACTGTATATTACTCAGTGACACTGTGTGTATATTATATACTGTATATTACTCAGTGACACTGTGTGTATATTATATACTGTATATTACTCAGTGACACTGTGTGTATATTATATACTGTATATTACTCAGTGACACTGTATGTATATTATATACTGTATATTACTCAGCGACACTGTATGTATATTATATACTCTATATTACTCAGTGACACTGTGTGTATATTATATACTGTATATTACTCAGTGACACTGTGTGTATATTATATACTGTATATTACTCAGTGACACTGTGTGTATATTATATACTATATATTACTCAGTGACACTGTGTGTATATTATATACTGTATATTACTCAGTGACACTGTATGTATATTATATACTGTATGTTACTCAGTGACGCTGTGTGTATATTATATACTGTATGTTACTCAGTGACGCTGTGTGTATATTATATACTGTATATTACTCAGTGACGCTGTGTGTATATTATATACTGTATATTACTCAGTGACACTGTGTGTATTATATACTGTATATTACTCAGTGACACTGTGTGTATTATATACTGTATATTACTCAGTGACACTGTGTGTATTATATACTGTATATTACTCAGTGACACTGTGTGTATATTATATACTGTATATTACTCAGTGACGCTGTGTGTATATTATATACTGTATATTACTCAGTGACGCTGTGTGTATATTATATACTGTATATTACTCAGTGACGCTGTGTGTATATTATATACTGTATATTACTCAGTGACGCTGTGTGTATATTATATACTGTATATTACTCAGTGACGCTGTGTGTATATTATATACTGTATATTACTCAGTGACACTGTATGTATATTATATACTGTATATTACTCAGTGACACTGTATGTATATTATATACTGTATATTACTCAGTGACACTGTATGTATATTATATACTGTATATTACTCAGTGACACTGTGTGTATATTATATACTGTATATTACTCAGTGACACTGTGTGTATATTATATACTGTATATTACTCAGTGACACTGTATGTATATTATATACTGTATATTACTCAGTGACACTGTATGTATATTATATACTGTATATTACTCAGTGACACTGTATGTATATTATATACTGTATATTACTCAGTGACACTGTATGTATATTATATACTGTATGTTACTCAGTGACGCTGTATGTATATTATATACTGTATATTACTCAGTGACGCTGTATGTATATTATATACTGTATATTACTCAGTGACACTGTATGTATATTATATACTGTATATTACTCAGTGACACTGTATGTATATTATATACTGTATATTACTCAGTGACACTGTATGTATATTATATACTGTATATTACTCAGTGACACTGTATGTATATTATATACTGTATATTACTCAGTGACGCTGTATGTATATTATATACTGTATATTACTCAGTGACACTGTATGTATATTATATACTGTATATTACTCAGTGACGCTGTATGTATATTATATACTGTATATTACTCAGTGACGCTGTATGTATATTATATACTGTATATTACTCAGTGACGCTGTATGTATATTATATACTGTATATTACTCAGTGACGCTGTATGTATATTATATACTGTATATTACTCAGTGACGCTGTATGTATATTATATACTGTATATTACTCAGTGACGCTGTATGTATATTATATACTGTATATTACTCAGTGACGCTGTGTGTATATTATATACTGTATATTACTCAGTGACGCTGTGTGTATATTATATACTGTATGTTACTCAGTGACGCTGTGTGTATATTATATACTGTATATTACTCAGTGACACTGTGTGTATATTATATACTGTATATTACTCAGTGACACTGTATGTATATTATATACTGTATATTACTCAGTGACACTGTATGTATATTATATACTGTATATTACTCAGTGACGCTGTATGTATATTATATACTGTATATTACTCAGTGACACTGTATGTATATTATATACTGTATATTACTCAGTGACGCTGTATGTATATTATATACTGTATATTACTCAGTGACACTGTATGTATATTATATACTGTATATTACTCAGTGACACTGTATGTATATTATATACTGTATATTACTCAGTGACGCTGTATGTATATTATATACTGTATATTACTCAGTGACACTGTATGTATATTATATACTGTATATTACTCAGTGACACTGTGTATATTATATACTGTATATTACTCAGTGACACTGTGTGTATATTATATTTTGCAGGGAACTTGTATTTATTTGTATGTTATATTTATAGAGTAGAATTTATAATTACTAGATTACTTGGACAGGGTGTGTGTATATTGTGGTGGTGTGTGTAATTATATATATATATATATATATAGATTTGTTCAAAATAACTAAAATGTTAGAGCCAGGAAGATTGTTTTAGGAGCCAGGTATGACACACTCTGTCTTAGGAAAAAAGTTTAGGAGCTTCAAGCCCTGTGTGTGTAATATGTGTGTGTGTGTGTAATATATGTGTGTGTGTGTAATATATGTGTGTGTGTGTAATATATGTGTGTGTGTGTAATATATATGTGTGTGTGTGTAATATATGTGTGTGTGTGTGTGTGTGATATGTGTGTGTGTGTGTGTGATATGTGTGTGTGTGCGATATGTGGGTGTGCGATATGTGGGTGTAATGGGTGCGATATGTGGGTGTAATGGGTGCGATATGTGGGTGTAATGGGTGCGATATGTGGGTGTAATGGGTGCGATATGTGGGTGTAATGGGTGTAGTGTGTGGGTGTAATGGGTGCGATATGTGGGTGTAATGGGTGTAGTGTGTGGGTGTAATGGGTGTAGTGTGGGTGTAATGGGTGTAATGTGTATGTGTGTGTGGGTGTAATATATATGTGTGTGGGTGTAATATGTGGGTGTAATGGGTGTAATGTGTGTGTGTGTGTGTGTGTGTGTGTGTAATATATATGTGTGTGTGTGTGTAATATATGTGTGTGTGGGTGTAATATATATGTGTGTGTGTGTGTGTGTGGGTGTAATGTGTGTGTAATATATGTGTGTGTGTGTGTGGGTGTAATATATGTGTGTGGGTGTAATATGTGTGTGTGTGTGTAATATGTGTGTGTGAATATATATTATACATGTTTTTTATTAGGGTAAAATAATATATAATCAATCTGTTGCACTGTAGTGAGTGTTGGACCTTCCCTTTGTTAGGTTCGTGATGATCCTTCTTGTACATGATATAATACATTGTGAGCACAGTCCCAGGTTTTGCTCTCTGGCTGCAAGTAGAGACATGTCGGGCAGAGCAATACAGCCTTTTATTACCGGGGTGGGCTGCCCTGTCGTGTCTTCCAATGGTGGAGGAAGCCATAGAGTATACGGGTTTATTTGGCCCTTATGCCCCTGTCTGCAGGATATCATCATGTTATACCGTACAAGATGGCTGCAGTATATTGTTATGTTACACCGTACAAGATGGCTGCAATATATTGTTATGTTACACCATACAAGATGGCTGCAGTATATTGTTATGTTACACCGTACAAGATGGCTGCAATATATTGTTATGTTACACCATACAAGATGGCTGCAGTATAGGACATGTTACACCGTACAAATGGCTGCAGTATAGGACATGTTACACCGTACAAGATGGCTGCAGTATAGGACATGTTACACCGTACAAATGGCTGCAGTATATTGTTATGTTACACCGTACAAGATGGCTGCAGTATAGGACATGTTACACCGTACAAGATGGCTGCAGTATATTGTTATGTTACACCGTACAAGATGGCTGCAGTATATTGTTATGTTACACCGTACAAGATGGCTGCAGTATATTGTTATGTTACACCGTACAAGATGGCTGCAGTATAGGACATGTTACACCGTACAAGATGGCTGCAGTATATTGTTATGTTACACCGTACAAGATGGCTGCAGTATATTGTTATGTTACACCGTACAAGATGGCTGCAGTATATTGTTATGTTACACCATACAAGATGGCTGCAGTATAGGACATGTTACACCGTACAAATGGCTGCAGTATATTGTTATGTTACACCGTACAAGATGGCTGCAGTATATTGTTATGTTACACCGTACAAGATGGCTGCAGTATAGGACATGTTACACCGTACAAGATGGCTGCAGTATATTGTTATGTTACACCGTACAAGATGGCTGCAGTATATTGTTATGTTACACCGTACAAGATGGCTGCAGTATATTGTTATGTTACACCGTACAAGATGGCTGCAGTATATTATGTTACACCGTACAAGATGGCTGCAGTATAGGACATGTTACACCGTACAACATGGCTGCAGTATATTGTTATGTTACACCGTACAAGATGGCTGCAGTATATTGTTATGTTACACCGTACAAGATGGCTGCAGTATATTGTTATGTTACACCGTACAAGATGGCTGCAATATATTGTTATGTTACACCATACAAGATGGCTGCAGTATAGGACATGTTACACCGTACAAATGGCTGCAGTATATTGTTATGTTACACCGTACAAGATGGCTGCAGTATATTGTTATGTTACACCGTACAAGATGGCTGCAGTATAGGACATGTTACACCGTACAAGATGGCTGCAGTATATTGTTATGTTACACCGTACAAGATGGCTGCAGTATATTGTTATGTTACACCGTACAAGATGGCTGCAGTATATTGTTATGTTACACTGTACAAGATGGCTGCAGTATAGGACATGTTACACCGTACAAATGGCTGCAGTATATTGTTATGTTACACCGTACAAGATGGCTGCAGTATATTGTTATGTTACACCGTACAAGATGGCTGCAGTATAGGACATGTTACACCGTACAAGATGGCTGCAGTATATTGTTATGTTACGCCGTACAAGATGGCTGCAGTATATTGTTATGTTACACCGTACAAGATGGCTGCAGTATATTGTTATGTTACACTGTACAAGATGGCTGCAGTATAGGACATGTTACACCGTACAAATGGCTGCAGTATATTGTTATGTTACACCGTACAAGATGGCTGCAGTATATTGTTATGTTACACCGTACAAGATGGCTGCAGTATATTGTTATGTTACACCGTACAAGATGGCTGCAGTATAGGACATGTTACACCGTACAAGATATTTTGTTATTGCAGAAATATTTATACATCTCTTTGGCCACAGGCAATACACATAAAGAGAACAATAGGGGGGTCACACCTCCCTGGCAACTTTGATACAATCAGACATTGATTCAATTACACTTCTTTGTTCTTATCTGAGAATGAAAACACTGTATACAATAGACTTCCTTTATCTTATGCAGAGTCGCTGTAACAGGATTATCTCCCATGCCAAGTAGCTGTAAATGTCTTGGACAATATTCTGCAGAGCATCAACCAACATACATATAGTAGGATCATATTTTAACCATAATAATCATAAAACAGGGTAAAACAGTGATGGGTTCCGCTACACACCTCCCCCGTGACCATAAGCCGGCATACACGGTCTGATCCCAACGGATCGCCCTGGGGATGTCCGGACAAAAGTATTTGTTGGTCAATTCTCTAGTTTGACAACCCATCAGCATTACTGCAATTCACATTTACTCACATTTCCCATATCCCCAGATAGCTGGGATCTGAGCGCACAAAATTACCGAATAGCGCTCAGATCCTCTTCACACAGTTCAATTGCCAAGTAGCTAAAGTCTTTCCCATAGTCTTTCATCATATGAATGGGCTCCATGGCATAGCTATCTGGGGTATCACCGCTCCCACAGGGCAAGTACAGAATGACCCCCTGTATGTAAAGGGCCAGAATGAGTGATTTACACTCTGGTATGGCCGAACACTGGTTCCAAAGGGCAATATGTACCAGGGCCATAGTCGCAGGGCAGGAGGCTGGCAAACCGTCCTCTCTAAGCCAAAGTGGCGAAGGGCACTTCGTCACACATCTCCCCTTTGGGGGGAAGTCTAACCAGGCACCTGGATATTTTGCTGGGGTGATGGTGCAACACGCTGAGGGGACTTGAGGGGCAGAGGCCAGCGGCACACTGCCCTGATGCCAGCTCTTCTGCTGGTATAACCTGCAGGACCTCCTGCTCTGTACAAGGGACAAAGGGAGGGCAGAGGCCGACTGCACTCTGCCCCGCTGTCAGCTCTTCTGCTGGGGTACTTGGGACATATTCCGGCTCAGTAGCCAGGGAAACGTGGGGGTCAGTGGGGGTTAACATTTCCTCTGTTAACCCTGGGGCCACATTAGAAGTTAGCTGGGGAGGGGAATTTGTACTTACCCCCTCCTCCGGTTGTCCCAGTGACGGTAGTTGGGGATCTGGACAAGCTGTGGGCGCAGAGACCACGGTCCCATCTGCGCCGTCTGGGAGATTGGTGTCTCCCCTGGTTAGGGTAAACTGTCGCTGGGGGGGGAAGGACGGCACCTTCTGCCCCCTGTGGTTCACACTGCCGCTGGGGGGGGAAGGACGACACCTTCTGCCCCCTGTGTTTCACACTGCCGCTGGGGGGGAAGGACGACACCTTTGGCCCCCTGGGGTACCCACTGCTGCTGGGGAGGAAGGACGACACCTTCTGCCCCCTGGGGTTCACACTGCTGCTGGGGAGGAAGGACGGCCCCTTCTGCTCCCTGGGGTACACACTGCCGCTGTGGGAGAAGGCCGACACCTTCAGCTCCCTGGGGTACACACTGCCGCTGGGGAGGAAGGACGACACCTTCAGCTCCCTGGGGTACACACTGCCGCTGGGGGGGGAAGGCCGACACCTTCAGCTCCCTGGGGTACACACTGCCGCTGGGGAGGAAGGACGACACCTTCAGCTCCCTGGGGTACACACTGCCGCTGGGGGGAAAGGACGACACCTTCTGCCCCCTGGGGTTCACACTGCCGCTGGGGAGGAAGGACGGCCCCTTCTGCTCCCTGGGGTACACACTGCCGCTGGGGGGGAAGGCCGACACCTTCAGCTCCCTGGGGTACACACTGCTGCTGGGGGGGAAGGATGACACCTTCGGCCCCCTGGGGTACACACTGCCGCTGGGGAGGAAGGACGACACCTTCGGCTCCCTGGGGAACACACTGCCGCTGGGGAGGAAGGACAACACCTTCGGCTCCCTGGGGTACACACTGGCGCTGGGGGGGAAGGACGACACCTTCGGCCCCCCTGGGGTACACACTGCTGCTGGGGAGGAAGGACGACACCTTCAGCTCCCTGGGGTACACACTGTCGCTGGGGAGGGGAATTAGTTGGAGTATTCCACGTGGAGCGGTTTCTGTTTCTGGGACAGTCTCTCTGCATGTGACCCTGCTGGTTACACGTGTGGCACCTGATGTACCGTGCAGGGGTTTGGTAGTTCCCACCACCCGGACGCAGTGCTGGGGGGGGGGGTTAATGGTGGGAGGTGGGTTAGCAGCTCCCAAGATGGACCGCTCCCGTGCCCGCTGCTTTTCCATTATGAATTTGTGGACATCTGTCATTAACCATTCCAAGGTTTTCATGGGAAGCGTACCTGGGAAAAAGGCCAGTCTGCTTTGGAGTTCTCTTCCAAACTCATTCTGTGGGGTAATACGAGGTACTGTAACCATGAGTTCCTTTCTGTCTGCATCCCTGTAGTCCGCGGCCGCCTCCTCCTCCTCATGATGGAACGCTGTCTGAAAACTAGCCGGTTCCATCCTGCTGTAGCCAGGGGCGCTGTACGGATACTAGCGTTGCCCTCAATTTGTACTCCACGGAATGGTGTCTCCTGTAGCTGTCCTTCTGACCGTGGGAACAATCCCGCCACTTGCCAACAAATGTAACGGAGCTGGAACACGCAGTCCAAAATCTCCGCTGGTATACGATAAAATACCCAAGAGGCACTACAGTTTCACCATCCCCGACCTCCCATATTGGACGACACACAATTTGGGAGTCAAATGAATACTGACTTTATTTTGTTATTGCAGAAATATTTATACATCTCTTTGGCCACAGGTAATACCCATGCCCATATTTGGCCACACACAATACACATAAAGAGAACAATAGGGGGGGTCACACCTCCCTGGCAACTTTGATACAATCAGACATTGATTCAATTACACTTCTTTGTTCTTATCTGAGAATGAAAACACTGTATACAATAGACTTCCTTTATCTTATGCAGAGTCGCTGTAACAAGATTATCTCCCATGCCAAGTAGCTGCAAATGTCTGGGACAATATTCTGCAGAGCATCAACCAACATACATATAGTAGGATCATATTTTAACCATAATAATCATAAAACAGGGTAAAACAGTGATGGGTTCCGCTACATATGTATAGATATGTGTGTATATGAGTATGTATGTATAGATATGTGTGTATATGAGTATGTATGTATAGATCTGTGTGTATATGAGTATGTATGTATATATCTGTGTGTATATCTGTATGTATGTATGTGTATGTATGTATGTATAGATCTGTGTGTATGAGTATGTATGTATGTATGTATAGCTCTGTGTGTATATGAGTATGTATGTATAGATATGTGTGTATATGAGTATGTATGTATAGATATGTGTGTATATGAGTATGTATGTATAGATCTGTATGTATAGATCTGTGTGTATATGAGTATGTATGTATAGATCTGTGTGTATATGAGTATGTATGTATAGATCTGTGTGTATATGAGTATGTATGTATAGATCTGTGTGTATATGAGTATGTATGTATAGATCTGTGTGTATATCAGTATGTATGTATGTATATATCTGTGTGTATATCAGTATGTATGTATGTATGTATAGATCTGTGTGTATATGACTATGTATGTATATATCTGTGTGTATATCAGTATGTATGTATATATCTGTGTGTATATCAGTATGTATGTATGTATATATCTGTGTGTATATCAGTATGTATGTATGTATGTATATATCTGTGTGTATATCAGTATGTATGTATAGATCTGTGTGTATATGAGTGTATGTATGTATAGATCTGTTTGTATATGAGTATGTATGTATGTATGTATGTATGTATAGCTCTGTGTGTGTATATGAGTATGTATGTATAGATATGTGTGTATATGAGTATGTATGTATATATCTGTGTGTATATCAGTATGTATGTATGAGTGTGTATGTATGTATAGATCTGTTTGTATATGAGTATGTATGTATATATCTGTGTGTATATCAGTATGTATGTATGAGTGTGTATGTATGTATAGATCTGTGTGTATATGAGTATGTATGTATGTATAGATCTGTGTGTATATGAGTATGTATGTATGTATAGATCTGTGTGTATATGAGTATGTATGTATAGATCTGTGTGTATATGAGTATGTATGTATAGATTAGTGTGTATATGAGTATGTATGTATAGATCTGTGTGTATATGAGTATGTATGTATAGATTAGTGTGTATATGAGTATGTATGTATAGATATGTGTGTATATGAGTATGTATGTATAGATCTGTGTGTATATCAGTATGTATGTATGTATATATCTGTGTGTATAGATCTGTGTGTATATGAGTATGTATGTATAGATCTGTGTGTATATGAGTATGTATGTATAGATCTGTGTGTATATGAGTATGTATGTATAGATATGTGTGTATATGAGTATGTATGTATGTATGTATAGATCTGTGTGTATATCAGTATGTATGTATATATCTGTGTGTATATCAGTATGTATGTATATATCTGTGTGTATATCAGTATGTATGTATGTATGTATAGATCTGTGTGTATATGAGTATGTATGTATAGCTCTGTGTGTGTATATGAGTATGTATAGATATGTGTGTATATGAGTATGTATGTATATATCTGTGTGTATATCAGTATGTATGTATGAGTGTGTATGTATGTATAGATATGTGTGTATATGAGTATGTATGTATGTATGTATAGATCTGTGTGTATATGAGTATGTATGTATAGATCTGTGTGTATATGAGTATGTATGTATAGATCTGTGTGTATATGAGTATGTATGTATTGATCTGTGTGTATATGAGTATGTATGTATAGATCTGTGTGTATATGAGTATGTATGTATAGATCTGTGTGTATATGAGTATGTATGTATAGATCTGTGTGTATATGAGTATGTATGTATAGATCTGTGTGTATATGAGTATGTATGTATAGATCTGTGTGTATATGAGTATGTATGTATGTATGTATGTATAGATCTGTGTGTATGTATGTATGTATGTATGTATAGATCTGTGTCTATATGAGTGTGTATGTATGTATGTATAGATCTGTGTGTATATGAGTGTGTATGTATGTATAGATCTGTGTGTATATGGGTGTGTATGTATAGATCTGTGTGTATATGAGTATGTATGTATAGATCTGTGTGTATATGAGTATGTATGTATAGATATGTGTGTATATGAGTATGTATGTATAGATATGTGTGTATATGAGTATGTATGTATAGATATGTGTGTATATGAGTATGTATGTATAGATATGTGTGTATATGAGTGTGTATGTATGTATAGATCTGTGTGTATATGTGTATGTATGTATAGATCTGTGTGTATATGAGTATGTATGTATGTATAGATCTGTGTGTATATGAGTATGTATGTATAGATCTGTGTGTATATCAGTATGTATGTATAGATCTGTGTGTATATCAGTATGTATGTATAGATCTGTGTGTATATGAGTATGTATAGATATGTGTGTATATGAGTATGTATGTATATATCTGTGTGTATATCAGTATGTATGTATGTATATATCTGTGTGTATATCAGTATGTATGTATGTATAGATCTGTGTGTATATGAGTATGTATGTATGTATGTATAGATATGTGTGTATATGAGTATGTATGTATGTATAGATCTGTGTGTATGTATGTATGTATGTATGTACAGATCTGTGTGTATATGAGTATGTATGTATAGATCTGTGTGTATATGAGTATGTATAGATCTGTGTGTATATCAGTATGTGTGTATATCAGTATGTATGTATGTATATATCTGTGTGTATATCAGTATGTATGTATGTATGTATGTATAGATCTGTGTGTATATGAGTATGTATGTATAGATATGTGTGTATATGAGTATGTATGTATGTACAGATCTGTGTGTATATGAGTATGTATGTATAGATATGTGTGTGTATATGAGTATGTATGTATAGATCTGTGTGTATATGAGTATGTATGTATGTATGTATGTATAGATATGTGTGTATATGAGTATGTATAGATCTGTGTGTATGTATGTATGTATGTATGTACAGATCTGTGTGTATATGAGTATGTATGTATAGATATGTGTGTATATGAGTATGTATGTATAGATCTGTGTGTATATGAGTGTGTATGTATGTATAGATCTGTGTGTATATGAGTATGTATGTATAGATATGTGTGTGTATATGAGTATGTATGTATAGATATGTGTGTGTATATGAGTATGTATGTATAGATCTGTGTGTATATGAGTATGTATGTATAGATCTGTGTGTATGTATGTATAGATCTTAGTCTATATGAGTATGTATGTATAGCTCTGTGTGTATATGAGTATGTATGTATAGATCTGTGTGTATGAGTATGTATGTATAGATCTGTGTGTATATGAGTATGTATGTATAGATCTGTGTGTATATGAGTATGTATGTATAGATATGTGTGTATATCAGTATGTATGTATGTATATATCTGTGTGTATATGAGTATGTATGTATGTATAGATCTGTGTGTATATGAGTATGTATGTATGTATGTATAGATCTGTGTGTATATGAGTATGTATGTATGTATAGATCTGTGTGTATATGAGTATGTATGTATAGCTCTGTGTGTATATGAGTATGTATGTATAGATCTGTGTGTATATGAGTATGTATGTATGTATAGATCTGTGTGTATATGAGTATGTAGGTATGTATAGATATGTGTTTATATGAGTGTGTATGTATAGATCTGTGTGTATATGAGTATGTATGTATGTATAGATCTGTGTGTATATGAGTATGTATGTATGTATGTATGTATAGATCTGTGTGTATATGAGTATGTATGTATGTATGTATAGATCTGTGTGTATATGAGTATGTATGTATAGATCTGTGTGTATATGAGTATGTATGTATAGATCTGTGTGTATGTATGTATGTATGTATAGATCTGTGTGTATGTATGTATGTATGTATGTATAGATCTGTGTGTATATGAGTATGTATGTATAGATCTGTGTGTATATCAGTATGTATGTATGTATGTATGTATAGATCTGTGTGTATATGAGTATGTATGTATAGATATGTGTGTATATGAGTATGTATGTATGTATATATCTGTGTGTATATGAGTATGTATGTATAGATATGTGTGTATATGAGTATGTATGTATGTATAGATCTGTGTGTATATGAGTATGTATGTATGTATAGATCTGTGTGTATATGAGTATGTATGTATGTATAGATCTGTGTGTATATGAGTATGTATGTATGTATAGATCTGTGTGTATATGAGTATGTATGTATGTATAGATCTGTGTGTATATGAGTATGTATGTATAGATCTGTGTGTATATGAGTATGTATGTATAGATCTGTGTGTATATGAGTATGTATGTATGTATGTATAGATCTGTGTGTATATGAGTATGTATGTATAGATCTGTGTGTATATGTGTATGTATAGATCTGTGTGTATATGTGTATGTATGTATAGATCTGTGTGTATATGAGTATGTATGTATGTATAGATCTGTGTGTATATGAGTATGTATGTATGTATAGATCTGTGTGTATATCAGTATGTATGTATAGATCTGTGTGTATATCAGTATGTATGTATAGATCTGTGTGTATATGAGTATGTATGTATAGATATGTGTGTATATGAGTATGTATGTATATATCTGTGTGTATATCAGTATGTATGTATGTATATATCTGTGTGTATATCAGTATGTATGTATGTATAGATCTGTGTGTATATGAGTATGTATGTATGTATGTATGTATAGATATGTGTGTATATGAGTATGTATGTATGTATAGATCTGTGTGTATGTATGTATGTATGTACAGATCTGTGTGTATATGAGTATGTATGTATAGATATGTGTGTGTATATGAGTATGTATGTATGTATAGATCTGTGTGTATATGAGTATGTGTGTATATCAGTATGTATGTATGTATATATCTGTGTGTATATCAGTATGTATGTATATATCTGTGTGTATATCAGTATGTATGTATGTATAGATCTGTGTGTATATGAGTATGTATGTATGTATAGATCTGTGTGTATATGAGTATGTATGTATGTATGTATAGATATGTGTGTATATGAGTATGTATAGATCTGTGTGTATGTATGTATGTATGTACAGATCTGTGTGTATATGAGTATGTATGTATAGATATGTGTGTATATGAGTATGTATGTATAGATCTGTGTGTATATGAGTGTGTATGTATGTATAGATCTGTGTGTATATGAGTATGTATGTATAGATATGTGTGTGTATATGAGTATGTATGTATAGATCTGTGTGTATATGAGTATGTATGTATGTATAGATCTGTGTGTATGTATGTATGTATAGATCTTAGTCTATATGAGTATGTATGTATAGCTCTGTGTGTATATGAGTATGTATGTATAGATCTGTGTGTATGAGTATGTATGTATAGATCTGTGTGTATATGAGTATGTATGTATAGATATGTGTGTATATCAGTATGTATGTATAGATATGTGTGTATATGAGTATGTATGTATGTATAGATCTGTGTGTATATGAGTATGTATGTATGTATGTATAGATCTGTGTGTATATGAGTATGTATGTATGTATAGATCTGTGTGTATATGAGTATGTATGTATAGCTCTGTGTGTATATGAGTATGTATGTATAGATCTGTGTGTATGTATGTATGTATAGATCTGTGTGTATATGTGTATGTATGTATAGATCTGTGTGTATGAGTATGTATGTATAGATCTGTGTGTATATGAGTATGTATGTATAGATCTGTGTGTATATGAGTATGTATGTATAGATCTGTGTGTATATGAGTATGTATGTATGTATAGATCTGTGTGTATATGAGTATGTATGTATAGATCTGTGTGTATATGAGTATGTATGTATGTATAGATCTGTGTGTATATGAGTATGTATGTATGTATGTATAGATCTGTGTGTATGTATGTATGTATGTATAGCTCTGTGTGTATATGAGTATGTATGTATAGATCTGTGTGTATGTATGTATGTATGTATGTATAGATCTGTGTGTATATGAGTATGTATGTATAGATCTGTGTGTATATCAGTATGTATGTATGTATGTATAGATCTGTGTGTATATGAGTATGTATGTATAGATATGTGTGTATATGAGTATGTATGTATGTATATATCTGTGTGTATATGAGTATGTATGTATAGATATGTGTGTATATGAGTGTATGTATGTATAGATCTGTGTGTATATGAGTATGTATGTATGTATAGATCTGTGTGTATATGAGTATGTATGTATAGATCTGTGTGTATATGAGTATGTATGTATAGATCTGTGTGTATATGAGTATGTATGTATGTATAGATCTGTGTGTATATGAGTATGTATGTATAGATATGTGTGTATATCAGTATGTATGTATGTATATATCTGTGTGTATATGAGTATGTATGTATAGATATGTGTGTATATGAGTGTGTATGTATGTATAGATCTGTGTGTATATGAGTATGTATGTATAGATCTGTGTGTATATGAGTATGTATGTATAGATATGTGTGTATATCAGTATGTATGTATGTATATATCTGTGTGTATATGAGTATGTATGTATAGATCTGTGTGTATATGAGTATGTATGTATGTATAGATCTGTGTGTATATGAGTATGTATGTATAGATCTGTGTGTATATGAGTATGTATGTATAGATCTGTGTGTATATGAGTATGTATGTATAGATCTGTGTGTATATGAGTATGTATGTATGTATGTATGTATAGATCTGTGTGTATATGAGTATGTATGTATAGATCTGTGTGTATATGAGTATGTATGTATAGATCTGTGTGTATATGAGTATGTATGTATGTATAGATCTGTGTGTATATGAGTATGTATGTATAGATCTGTGTGTATATGAGTATGTATGTATAGATATGTGTGTATATGAGTATGTATGTATAGATCTGTGTGTATATGAGTATGTATGTATGTATGTATGTATGTATAGATCTGTGTTTATATGAGTATGTATGTATGTATAGATCTGTGTGTATATGAGTATGTATGTATGTATAGATCTGTGTGTATATGAGTATGTATGTATAGATCTGTGTGTATATGAGTATGTATGTATAGCTCTGTGTGTATATGAGTATGTATGTATAGATCTGTGTGTATGTATGTATGTATAGATCTGTGTGTATATGTGTATGTATGTATAGATCTGTGTGTATGAGTATGTGTATGTATGTATAGATCTGTGTGTATATGAGTATGTATGTATAGATCTGTGTGTATATGAGTATGTATGTATGTATAGATCTGTGTGTATATGAGTATGTATGTATGTATAGATCTGTGTGTATATGAGTATGTATGTATAGCTCTGTGTGTATATGAGTATGTATGTATAGATCTGTGTGTATATGAGTATGTATGTATAGATATGTGTGTATATGAGTATGTATGTATAGATATGTGTGTATATCAGTATGTATGTATGTATATATCTGTGTGTATATGAGTATGTATGTATAGATCTGTGTGTATATGAGTATGTATGTATGTATAGATCTGTGTGTATATGAGTATGTATGTATAGATCTGTGTGTATATGAGTATGTATGTATAGATATGTGTGTATATCAGTATGTATGTATGTATATATCTGTGTGTATATGAGTATGTATGTATAGATCTGTGTGTATATGAGTATGTATGTATGTATAGATCTGTGTGTATATGAGTATGTATGTATAGATCTGTGTGTATATCAGTATGTATGTATGTATGTATAGATCTGTGTGTATATGAGTATGTATGTATAGATCTGTGTGTATATGAGTATGTAGGTATGTATAGATCTGTGTGTATATGAGTATGTAGGTATGTATAGATCTGTGTGTATATGAGTATGTAGGTATGTATAGATCTGTGTGTATATGAGTATGTAGGTATGTATAGATCTGTGTGTATATGAGTATGTAGGTATGTATAGATATGTGTTTATATGAGTGTGTATGTATAGATCTGTGTGTATATGAGTATGTATGTATGTGTATGTATAGATCTGTGTTTATATGAGTATTTATGTATGTATGTATAGATCTGTGTGTATATGAGTATGTATGTATAGATCTGTGTGTATATCAGTATGTATGTATATATCTGTGTGTATATGAGTATGTATGTATAGATCTGTGTGTATATCAGTATGTATGTATGTATGTATGTATAGATCTGTGTTTATATGAGTATGTAGGTATGTATAGATCTGTGTGTATATCAGTATGTATGTATGTATAGATCTGTATGTATGTATGTATATATCTGTGTGTATATCAGTATGTATGTATAGATCTGTGTGTATATCAGTATGTATGTATAGATCTGTGTGTATATCAGTATGTATGTATGTATGTATAGATATGTGTGTATATCAGTATGTATGTATAGATCTGTGTGTATATCAGTATGTATGTATGTATGTATAGATCTGTGTGTATATGAGTATGTATGTATAGATCTGTGTGTATATCAGTATGTATGTATAGATCTGTGTGTATATCAGTATGTATGTATAGATCTGTGTGTATATCAGTATGTATGTATGTATGTATAGATCTGTGTGTATATGAGTATGTATGTATGTATGTATGTATGTATAGATCTGTGTGTATATCAGTATGTATGTATAGATCTGTGTGTATATCAGTATGTATGTATGTATGTATAGATCTGTGTGTATATGAGTATGTATGTATGTATGTATGTATGTATAGATCTGTGTGTATATCAGTATGTATGTATGTATGTATGTATAGATCTGTGTTTATATGAGTATGTAGGTATGTATAGATCTGTGTGTATATCAGTATGTATGTATAGATCTGTGTGTATATGAGTATGTATGTATGTATAGATCTGTGTTTATATGAGTATGTAGGTATGTATAGATCTGTGTGTATATCAGTATGTATGTATGTATGTATAGATCTGTGTGTATATGAGTATGTATGTATGTATGTATGTATGTATAGATCTGTGTGTATATCAGTATGTATGTATAGATCTGTGTGTATATCAGTATGTATGTATGTATGTATGTATAGATCTGTGTTTATATGAGTATGTAGGTATGTATAGATCTGTGTGTATATCAGTATGTATGTATGTATGTATGTATAGATCTGTGTGTATATGAGTATGTATGTATGTATGTATGTATAGATCTGTGTTTATATGAGTATGTAGGTATGTATAGATCTGTGTGTATATCAGTATGTATGTATGTATGTATAGATCTGTGTTTATATGAGTATGTAGGTATGTATAGATCTGTGTGTATATCAGTATGTATGTATGTATGTATGTATGTATGTATAGATCTGTGTGTATATGAGTATGTATGTATAGATATGTGTGTATATGAGTGTATGTATGTATAGATCTGTGTGTATATGAGTATGTATGTATGTATAGATCTGTGTTTATATGAGTATGTATGTATAGATCTGTGTGTATATCAGTATGTATGTATAGATCTGTGTGTATATCAGTATGTATAGATCTGTGTGTATATGAGTATGTATGTATAGATCTGTGTGTATATCAGTATGTATGTATGTATGTATAGATATGTGTGTATATCAGTATGTATGTATAGATCTGTGTGTATATCAGTATGTATGTATGTATAGATCTGTGTGTATATCAGTATGTATGTATAGATAGATCTGTGTGTATATGAGTATGTATGTATGTATAGATCTGTGTTTATATGAGTATGTAGGTATGTATAGATCTGTGTGTATATCAGTATGTATGTATAGATCTGTGTGTATATCAGTATGTATGTGTGTATATGAGTATGTATAGATCTGTGTTTATATGAGTATGTATAGATCTGTGTGTATATGAGTATGTATGTATAGATCTGTGTGTATATCAGTATGTATGTATAGATCTGTGTGTATATCAGTATGTATGTATAGATAGATCTGTGTGTATATGAGTATGTATGTATGTATAGATCTGTGTTTATATGAGTATGTAGGTATGTATAGATCTGTGTGTATATCAGTATGTATGTATAGATCTGTGTGTATATCAGTATGTATGTATAGATCTGTGTGTATATCAGTATGTATGTGTGTATATGAGTATGTATAGATCTGTGTTTATATGAGTATGTAGGTATGTATAGATCTGTGTGTATATCAGTATGTATGTATAGATCTGTGTGTATATCAGTATGTATGTATGTATGTATGTATAGATCTGTGTTTATATGAGTATGTATAGATATGTGTGTATATGAGTATGTATGTATAGATCTGTGTGTATATGAGTATGTGTATGTATGTATGTATGTATAGATCTGTGTGTGTTTATATTTGCATGTGTATGATAAAATAAAACCAAATTTAAATTTTTATTTTTTTATTTTAAATGTCTGTGTGTAGGGGACATTGTGTGAATTAATATAACATTACACTATATGTGCGCCCCAGTGCCTTTCCTCCCCTCCCTGTGTATGCCTGCCCCATGCCTCTCTCCCGCCCTGTTTATTTCCTCCGTGCATCCCTTTTCTGTCTATCTTTCCCTCCCTCCCTGTGTATCCCCTTCTATGTGTTCCCCATTGCTGTGCCTCTCCTGTCCCCAGTATTCCCATGTTTCTCTTCCCCCCCTGAGTATTCCCCATGGACCTTTTTTTACCTTTTCCCGTGCCTCTGCCCCACTGTGTATCCTTCCTGTCCCTCTCCTCCCCCATGTATTCCCACATACCTCTCCCCATGTACTCCCACATACCTCTCCTCCCCCACCTGTGTATTCCCACATTCCTCTCCTCCCCAATGTATTCCCACATACCTCTCTACATGTATTCCCACATACCTGTTGTGGCAGAAGCAGCCACAAGAGACTTTTGCATTGATTATTGCCTGTATTTGAACTGTATGTTATTTGAGCATAGTGGATTTTATTAGACTGGTTCTGGCCCTTTAAATGCTTGGACAAAGGATCTGCAGTTTTGCTATGCACTTCGGATGCAGAGTGTGAAGAAAACCCCTGTTTTATGGTTATTTTATTTTTATGGTTAAAATATGATCACATTGCTATACTGTAGATATGTTGGTCTGCTAGCCTAAAAGATAATCCTATTACAGGGGCTCCTGTGATATGAAAGTCTATTGTGTAAAGTGTTTGTGATAGATAGCACAAAGAGAAGGATAATCTAAACAATGTCTGTATTGTATAAAAGTAGCCAGGTAGCCTCCGGGAGGTGTGACCTCACCTATTGTCTCTCTATGTGTATTGTGTGGCCAAATAGGGGGATGTGTATTACCTGTGAGAAGAGATCACATATTCTAATTGTCTAACTACGATTCGTCGTCGCGCTGCGTTGCGTAGTGCGTACGACTTAGCGATGAGCGCCACAGGTGCTCATCGCCCGATGAGCCTCGCACAGCGAGGCGAGCCATTAAATTGTAGCACTTTGGCAATGAGCGCCGCAGGCGCTCATTGCAGACGAGACGAGCCGTTAAATCGTAGCACTTTGGCAATGAGCGCCGCAGGCGCTTATTGCATACGAGCCTCGCGTAGCCAGGCGAGCCGTTAAACCGTAGCACTTAGAAAAAAAATACGAGATGGCAAAAATTACGAGATAAGCGGCGGAACCAAAACACTAAAAAAAAACACTAAATACACACTAAAAAATAAAACAAAGGTCACTTACAGCATGGGGAACCAGGCAGGACGTCTGGAAGTGAGTTGGAAATCCAATTTACAGCGATTTCGCTGAGTTACAAAGATCAAAAATCGGCTAAGCGAGAAAAAAAAATGGCCGACGAAAAAAATGAAAACGAGGCTATACTACTACGAACTGCGTAAAACACAGCCACAGACGTATGTTTTAGAAAAACGAGATAAAGGATGCGGATTAACCGCGCAATGAGTAAAAAGACAGTAGCGAGTACATTTTACGAAACCCAATTACAGATTTACGCATTAACACAGATTTAACGACTTTGTCTCGCGCAACATCGGATTTCCCGCCTAAACCAACGCATTTGATGAAATATAAGTTGCAAGTTACAAAAATAAAAATGTTATTAAGAAAAAATTGTATTTATTTTGAGAAAAAAAAAAAAGGGACAAATGTAGCGTCATGTTGTGTGGCAAACAAATTTACTGTTAAACCGTAGTACTTTAGCGGGCTTAGCGATGAGCGGCGCAGACGTAGTACTTTGGCAATGAGCGCCACAGAAAAAATGCCGGACGAACAAAACGAAAACGAGGCTACAGCACTATAACCACGGAAAACACGTACCGATAATCCGCTAAGACGCATACCACACATTATCCGCCACTAATGCTGCAGCAACATCAACACAGATTGCCAGCTCTTCAACACAATGCATAAAAATACGTAAATTCATTTATTAATTTTGATTTCTATATGTAACGGAACCCATCACTGTTTTACCCTGTTTTATAGTTATGGTTAAAATATGATCCTACTGTTATACTGTATGTATGTTGGTTTATGCTGTGCAGAATATTAGCCCAGACTATTGCAGACCTTGGCATAATAGATAATCCTATTACAGAGACTTCTCCTAAAATGAGGAAGTCTATTGTATAAAGTGTTTTCATTCTCAGACATAAGAACAAAGAAGGATGATCTAATCAATGTCTGATTGTATCAAAGTTGCCAGGTAGCCTCAGGGAGGTGTGACCCACCTATTGTCCCTCTATGTGTATTGTGTAGTCAACTATGGGGGATGTGTATTGCCTGTGGGAAGAGATGTGTATATATATTTCTGCACATCACAAAATAAAGTCAGTAGTCTTGAACTCCCTATTGAGTGTCGTCCAATATGGGAGGCTGGAAATGGTGAGACTGTAGTGCCTCTTGGGTATTTTACAGTATACCAGCGGAGATATTGGATTCGTGTTCCAACTCCATTACACTATATTTCAGTAGTACACAGAAAACAACATTAGCTACCTTACAATTCCATGTGTATATTAATAACTAAACAACTTTTAAGACATACACTTCTGATTGCCGTCATTTTTTGACCGGCAATACGCTAGTGTATATATACTTCTGGATCACAAAATAAAGACAGTATTCTTTGACTCCCAATTGAGTGTCGTCCAATATGGGAGGTTGGGGCTTCTTGGATATTTTACCGTATACCAGCGGAGATACTGGACTTTGTGTTCCAACTCCGTTACACCTGTCCCATGTATTCCCACATACCTCTCCTCTCCCACCTGTGTATTCCCTGGGCCTCTCCTCCCCTCTCCCCATGTACTCCCACATTCCTCTCCCCATGTACTCCCACATTCCTCTCCCCATGTACTCCCACATTCCTCTCCCCATGTATTCCCATATACCTCTCCTCCCCCACTTGTGTATTCCCACATACCTCTCCTCCCCAACCTGTGTATTCCCTGTGCCTCTCCTCCCCATGTATTCCCACATACCTCTCCTTCCCATGTATTCCCACATACCTCTCCTCCCCAACCTGTGTATTCCCTGTGCCTCTCCTCCCCATGTATTCCCACATACCTCTCCTTCCCATGTATTCCCACATACCTCTCCTTCCCATATATTCTCACATACCTCTCCTCCCCATGTATTCCCACATACCTCTCCTCCCCATGTATTCCCACATACCTCTCCTCCCCATGTATTCCCACATACCTCTCCTCCCCATGTATTCCCACATACCTCTCCTCCCCATGTATTCCCACATACCTCTCCACCCCATGTATTCCCACATACCTCTCCTCCCCATGTATTCCCACATACCTCTCCTCCCCATGTATTCCCACATACCTCTCCTCCCCATGTATTCCCACATACCTCTCCACCCCGTGTATTCCCACATACCTCTCCACCCCGTGTATTCCCACATACCTCTCCACCCCGTGTATTCCCACATACCTCTCCACCCCGTGTATTCCCACATACCTCTCCACCCCGTGTATTCCCACATACCTCTCCACCCCGTGTATTCCCACATACCTCTCCACCCCGTGTATTCCCACATACCTCTCCACCCCGTGTATTCCCACATACCTCTCCACCCCGTGTATTCCCACATACCTCTCCACCCCGTGTATTCCCACATACCTCTCCACCCCGTGTATTCCCACATACCTCTCCTCCCCGTGTATTCCCACATACCTCTCCTCCCCGTGTATTCCCACATACCTCTCCTCCCCGTGTATTCCCACATACCTCTCCTCCCCGTGTATTCCCACATACCTCTCCTCCCCGTGTATTCCCACATACCTCTCCTCCCCGTGTATTCCCACATACCTCTCCTCCCCGTGTATTCCCACATACCTCTCCTCCCCGTGTATTCCCACATATCTCTCCTCCCCCACCTGTGTATTCCCACATACCTCTCCTCCCTACCTGTGTACTCCCCATGACTCTCTTTCCCATGTATTTCCACATACCTCTCCCAATGTATTCCCACATACCTCTCCACTCCGACCTGTGTATTCCCACATACCTCTCCCCATGTATCCCCACACACCTCTCCCCGTGTATTCCCACATATCTCTCCTCCCCCACCTGTGTATTCCCACATACCTCTCCCCATGTATTCCCACAAACCTCTCCCACCTGTGTACTCCCCATGACTCTCCTCCCCACATAACTCTCCACCCCATGTATTCCCATATACCTCTCCTCCCCCACTCATGTATTCCCCATGCCCCTCCTCCCCACCTGTGTTTTCCCTGTCCCATTCCTCCCCCATGTATTCCCACATACCTCTCCCCATGTATTCCCACAAACCTCTCCCACCTGTGTACTCCCCATGACTCTCCTCCCCACATAACTCTCCACCCCATGTATTCCCACATACCTCTCCTCATGTATTCCCACATACCTCTCCCCATGTATTCCACATACCTCTCCTCCCCACCTGTGTATTCCCACATACCTCTCCCCATGTATTCCCACATACCTCTCCCCATGTATTCCCACATACCTCTCCCCATGTATTCCCACATACCTCTCCCCATGTATTCCCACATACCTCTCCTCCCCATGTATTCCCACATACCTCTCCACCCCATGTATTCCCACATACCTCTCCACCCCATGTATTCCCACATACCTCTCCACCCCATGTATTCCCACATACCTCTCCACCCCATGTATTCCCACATACCTCTCCACCCCATGTATTCCCACATACCTCTCCACCCCATGTATTCCCACATACCTCTCCACCCCATGTATTCCCACATACCTCTCCACCCCATGTATTCCCACATACCTCTCCTCCCCCACCTGTGTATTCCCACATACCTCTCCTCCCCCACCTGTGTATTCCCACATACCTCTCCTCCCCCACCTGTGTATTCCCACATACCTCCCGCCGTGTATTCCCACATACCTCCCGCCATGTATTCCCACATACCTCTCGCCATGTATTCCCACATACCTCTCGCCATGTATTCCCACATACCTCTCGCCATGTATTCCCACATACCTCTCGCCATGTATTCCCACATACCTCTCGCCATGTATTCCCACATACCTCTCGCCATGTATTCCCACATACCTCTCGCCATGTATTCCCACATACCTCTCGCCATGTATTCCCACATACCTCTCGCCATGTATTCCCACATACCTCTCCCCATGTATTCCCACATACCTCTCCCCATGTATTCCCACATACCTCTCCCCATGTATTCCCACATACCTCTCCCCATGTATTCCCACATACCTCTCCCCATGTATTCCCACATACCTCTCCCCATGTATTCCCACATACCTCTCGCCATGTATTCCCACATACCTTTCTCGCCATGTATTCCCACATACCTTTCTCGCCATGTATTCCCACATACCTTTCTCGCCATGTATTCCCACATACCTTTCTCGCCATGTATTCCCACATACCTTTCTCGCCTGTGTATTCCCATATACCTTTCCCGCCTGTGTATTCCCATATACCTTTCCCGCCTGTGTATTCCCATATACCTTTCCCGCCTGTGTATTCCCATATACCTTTCCCGCCTGTGTATTCCCATATACCTTTCCCGCCTGTGTATTCCCATATACCTTTCCCACCTGTGTATTCCCACATTCCTCTCCCCATGTATTCCCATATACCTCTCCCACCTGTGTACTTCCCATGACTCTCCTCCCCGTGTACTTCCCATGACTCTCCTCCCCATGTATTCCCACAAATATCTCCTCCACCGCCTGTGTATTCCCTGAAGCTCTCCTGCCCCCATGTGTCCACCCATACCTCTCCTTCCCACTGCATTCTCCCAGTGACACTCCACCCCCTTGCCACTCCCCCAACATACACCCATACCTTTTGCCCCCTCTCCTTCCTTCCTGTCTATCTCCCATGCCTCTCCTCCACTGTACCCCATTGTGAGTGTCTATCCCCTCCTTTGATACCCCCCATGTCTCTCCTACCCCTAGTATATTCCACCCATGCCTCTCATCCCCCTTGTATAGCCCCCATGCCTCTCATCCCCCTTGTATAGCCCCCCATGCCTCTCTTCCCGCTTGTATATCCCCCATGCCACTCTTCCCCCTTGTATAGCCCCCCATGCCACTCTTCCCCCTTGTATAGCCCTCCATGCCTCTCTTCCCCCTCGTATAGCCCCCATGCCTCTCTTCCCCCTCGTTTAGCCCCCCATGCCTCTCTTCCCCCTCGTATAACCCCCCATGCCTCTCTTCCCTCTTGTATATCCCCCCATACCTCTCTTCCCCTTGTATAGCCCCCCATGCCTCTCTTCCCCTTGTATAGCCCCCCATGCCTCTCTTCCCCTTGTATAGCCCCCCATGCCTCTCTTCCCCCTTGTATATCCCCCCATACCTCTTCTCCCCCCTTGTATATCCCCCCATACCTCTTCTCCCCCCTTGTATAGCCCCCCATGCCTCTCTTCCCCTTGTATATAGCCCCCCACATACCTCTCCTCCCCTTGTATAGCCCCCCACATACCTCTCTTCCCCCTTGTATATCCCCCCATGCCTCTCTTCCCCCTTGTATATCCCCCCATGCCTCTCTTCCCCCTTGTATATCCCCCCCATGCCTCTCTTCCCCTTGTATATCCCCCCCATGCCTCTCTTCCCCTTGTATATCCCCCCATGCCTCTCTTCCCCTTGTATAGCCCCCCCATGCCTCTCTTCCCCTTGTATAGCCCCCCCATGCCTCTCTTCCCCTTGTATAGCCCCCCATGCCTCTCTTCCCCCTTGTATAGCCCCCCATGCCTCTCTTCCCCCTTGTATAGCCCCCCATGCCTCTCTTCCCCCTTGTATATCCCCCCATACCTCTCTTCCCCCTTGTATATCCCCCCATGCCTCTCTTCCCCCTTGTATATCCCCCCCCATGCCTCTCTTCCCCTTGTATATCCCCCCCCCATGCCTCTCTTCCCCTTGTATATCCCCCCCCATGCCTCTCTTCCCCCTTGTATATCCCCCCCATGCCTCTCTTCCCCCTTGTATATCCCCCCATGCCTCTCTTCCCCCTTGTATATCCCCCCCATGCCTCTCTTCCCCTTGTATATCCCCCCCCATGCCTCTCTTCCCCTTGTATATCCCCCCCCATGCCTCTCTTCCCCCTTGTATATCCCCCCCATGCCTCTCTTCCCCCTTGTATATCCCCCCCATGCCTCTCTTCCCCTTGTATATCCCCCCATGCCGCTCTTCCCCCTTGTATATCCCCCCATGCCGCTCTTCCCCCTTGTATATCCCCCCATGCCTCTCTTCCCCCTTGTATAGCCCCCCATGCCTCTCTTCCCCCTTGTATATCCCCCCCATGCCTCTCTTCCCCCTTGTATAGCCCCCCATGCCTCTCTTCCCCCTTGTATATCCCCCCCATGCCTCTCTTCCCCCTTGTATATCCCCCCCATGCCTCTCTTCCCCCGACTCTCTCCTATCCTCTCAGTTATTTGTCTCTGCTGGAATCTCTGTCTCCAGCCTTTAGTAACCTTGAAATCCTAACTTTATAACCACCATAAACCTGTTGTGTTGAGTGATTGTCCAATAAAAGGATTTTCCTTTTTATCACTTGTGTCCTGAGTAAGAGACCCCTCCGAGGAATCTTCACAATTGCACATGGAGCCCACGAGCACATTTCTAAGATCAGGAATCCTAGCCAGTGAATTACAGGGAATGTTTGTGTGATATAATCTAGTACTCTGGTAACGAGCGTAAAACTCGTCATTGTATTTATTAGCAGCTCAGCGACCTGGTGGTGGATTTCAGGATAGTCAGAGACAGCAGACATGAAGGAATGACCGGCACGTCATGGGCAGAGCTGTACTGTGTTTGGAGATAAGAGTTGATAGGAGGTGACGTATAGTTCAGCGCATGTATGAAAGGTTTATTCAGGATAAGATAGGGAGCCAGTGTAGGACCTGGCAGAGAGGAGTGGCGGCTGAAAAACATTGGGTGACCTTCCTCTTTCCTCCTCTCTCATCACCTCCTCTCACTCCTGTGACTTTTCTCTTGTTGCCCCTACTATGTGGAACCTTGTTGCCCTACTCTATTAGATTATTTTCCTGCCTCAAAACCTTTAAAAAATTACTAAAAACACACCTGTATAAAAAATCTTATCACCTTCAGCCTTAACATGTACAACTGCGCACTCCACAGCTTAATAACACCCACACCCACACTCTACAGTACAACACACAAACACCTCCACTTGACTAAACAAATTGCCTTCACACTGCCATCTTGCATTTGTCACCCTCTTGTATCACACCTAAAGCCTTAGATTGTAAGTTTGGGAGTTTTCAATCTTGTGTCAGTGCCTTGGAAACGAGCTCTATGTACATTTGATTCTAAGCTCAAAAACAGGGCCCTCCATTCTTTATAAGGTGGTAATTTAGTTTTTTGCCATGTACTCAATCCATGTACAGCGCTACGGAATATGTTGGAGCGAAATAAATAAAGATAATAATAATAATTGGGTGAGCTTGGAAAGAAGGCTTATAAGATAGGGAGCCAGTGTAGGGACTGGCAGAGTGGAGCAGTGGTTGGATAATCCTGGTTGAAAGGCTCAGGATAAATTGTAGTGGGTATTGGTGGTTTAAGATGGAATTTGCAGTACGTAAGCCAGGACATGATGAGAATGTGAATTAAGATCTTTGTAGTGCTTCTTGGCATAAAATAAGAAGTAATGTACACTCCTGGACCTTTGTTGTTCAGTCGTGTCCGACTCTCCGTGACCTTATGTACCACAGCACGCCAGGCACATCTGTCAGCCACTGCACATCTGAGTTCCCACAAGCGCATGTTCATGTCACCTTCTTCTAGTGTGCCTTCAACCTTTCCCAGCATCAGTCTTGTCTAGGGAATCCTGTCTTCTCATGATATGGCAAAAAAATATTTGAGCTTCAGCCTCAGGATCAAACTTCCCAGTGAATGGGTTGACTTGAGACGTTTTCTCAAGCACCACACTTCAAAGCAGCCAATTATACAGCACTCTGACTTATTTATGGTCCAGCTCTCACATACATATGTTACTACTGGGAATACCATAGTTCTATCTATGCAGATCTTTTCTTGGTGTTATATCTATGGCGTGATGAATATCCTCGTAGAACTGAACAACTTCAGCATCTCCAGCATCCCATGGTTGGAGCATAGACTTGGATCACTGTGATATTAAAGGGCTTGCTTGGAATTCAAATTGAAATCATTATGTTATTTATTGGGTTGTAACCGAGCACTGCTTTGGTCACCCTTTGATATACTATGAGAGCTACTCCATCTATTCTGTGAGATTCTTAACCACAGTATAAGATCTGGTGGTTGTCTGAGATGAAATGTCCCATTCCAGTCTGTTTGATTTCACTAATTCCCAGGATATCATTGTTTAATCCTGTTTGACTATTTCCAGTTTGGATTGGTTCATAGTTTTAACGTTCCAGGTTCCTGCCTTTCCTTTCTCCTCCAGACACATCAGCAGCTTGGTGTCCTTTTGGCTTCAGCACAACCACTTCGTTAGATCTGGTGCTACTTGTACTTCCTTCTGCTTCTCCTCATTAATGGGAACTTCTGACCTGAGTGGCTAATCTTCAGGTGCCATATTGTTATGTCTCTGGTTGTGCTTATCCATAACATTTTATTGGCAAATATACAGGAGTGGGTTTCCAGTTCCTTCTCTAGTGGACCACAACTTGTCTGACCTCTCTGCCATGACCTGCCCATATTGACCCTAGTAAGTATATGTATTTTGGGGAGAAAACTGACAATGTTTGTTTGTTTTCCATAAAGCTTTAGACTGGAGCTATTCTCATCTTTTTTTCAAACTGTAGCAAAGTATGCCCCAGACTTCCTTGTTACTGCCTTGTTACTACACCATTAACCATAGAATGAAAAAGATGGGTGGAACATTACTTGGACCCTTTCAATTCAGCAGTCGACTGGGCGGTTGGTGGAAAAAGCTTTTAATGTGATTAATCCACCAAATTAAGCTCCACCTACTGGCTCACCTGTTAATTGTCATGCAGGATCCACTGGAGTGGACTACCAGAGCAAGCCAAAAAATGACTACAACCTTTGAAAAATTCATCTGTATTACCCTGCCTGTTTCAGCTGGAACCAACAGAACACCCTGAGAACTATATTATCTACAGGCACTGGACATGTGCCAGGTTTGGATGACCATGCCTTAGGAGCAAACTATGGGATCCAACTGTCCCATACAAAGTCCATAGCAGCAACATGAAGGTCTTTTTTAAGGGATTAGATTGCAAGCTTTCAAGGTTATAGTGCCTTCCTCAAAGCATGGAGAATTTCCAACAGTGGGAATACTGTTTCCTGAGAAGTTCTGTGGGATATGTAAGTGTACTCAGAATGATATTTTCAGACTTTCAAATCCACAGTGGAATAGCTTCCTTGCACCAGCATTACAAGGCAGAATAAAGAGGTTCTCATGCATTGACTCACTTACCGTACAGCGAGATTGCAGCATACACAGACATCACTGTTATTCCAGATTGTTCATCAACACTCTTTAACTGTTTTTTCATCCAGTATCTTCAGGTTCCCAGGCCTGGGTTTTGCTGTTAGGTGAAGTGTATCACTTTATGACTATGCTTTGATCACACAGGGGATGCAAGGGAGTAGAGTAACATAGTTACATAGTAATTGAGGTTGAAAAAATACCTTTATTCCATCAAATTCAACTTTTTAAGATCTCCTCTGATCTGCAATATGTGGATTAGTTATTAATTGATCCAGAGGAAGCAAACAGAAAAAGCCCCAAGTGATACTTTGCCAATCAACTCAAAAGTGTGAAAAAAATCCTTCCTGACCCCAGATACTAGTGATCGGATTGCTCCATGGATCAATACTCCCTCTTTATAATTAACCAGGATAACCCTGAATGCCCTTTTTAATAAAAAATATATCAAGTCCACTGTTCCCTCTAAGCTGTGCGCGTGTGCGCGCACACATGCCCTGAGATGAGCGCACACAACTAAACATGGAGCGCACACAGATCCCTAGGGGGATATTTAATCTTAGATTGTAAGTTTGGGAGTTTTACTAGATTTTACAACACTAACTTACACAATGCGGAAGTACACAGCTACCCTAATGGATTTTCCTCGCGCACGCACACTATTTACACTACACACTGCACACATTGCTGACACTTACACAGCAGCTCCACAACACTGAAAACACACATTGTATGCTGCAGCAACATCAAAACAGATTGCCAGCTCTTCAACACAATGCTTCCTGCATATATTACTTCAAAATAGGTAAAGTATATTCATTTATTAATTTCGTAATTATTTACAACGCTGCTCATAGCACACAAACAAACAATAGATTCGCAATGAGTGCCTTCGGCGAGCCACGTGATGGGCGCCGAAGGCGTTCAGCGCGAGGCTCGCAATGAACGCCAAAGTATCTTGTAACACCTACAAAATTAATGTCGCATCCAAACACCATTACCTGCCTTACAATCTTATTGCCGTCATTTTTTGACGGGCATGTCGCTAGTCCTTTATAAAGCCATGTTAAATCCTACTTATAATCCCGTTCAAATAGACATGTTCTTGTATACTATCCTTATTTACCCTTCTAAAAGCTTTCCCACTACAGAAGTGAGGCTTACTGGTCTATCATTTCTTGTCTTGGTTCTGCTCCCTTTTTAAATACTAGCGACTTGCCCGTCAAAAATGAGCAACCTTTGATTCTCAGCGCGAGCCCCGCCTTTGGCACTCATTGAGAGCCTCTCCCCTGTCTACTTTATGGGCCTCACGATGAACGCCTTTAGCTTTCCCGCTCATTGCAGGCGTTGTCCAACCTGCAACTTTCATGCTTCGCAATGATCACCTTTGGCGCTCATTGCGAGCCCTGCAATGAGTGCTCATTGCAGACGTTGTGCAACCCGCCACTTTTGTGCCTCGTGCTGAGCATCTATCCCAACTCTCTGACCCTTTGTCTGTTTCCCCCCCTCTCAAATTAGCTTGCAAGCACACAGGCTCCCTGGCTGTCCCCCTGAGCTGTGTGTGAGTTTTTTTAATTTATTTTTTACATTATTTTTCTTTTTTTTGAGGTTTTTCGAGTCACGTATTTGAAAAAAATATCGTCCATTAAAATAGTTGCAGCAAATTGGTGGAATGAGCGTCTTTGGAGCAACCCCGTAACTTTTAACATAGCGTTACCAACAAACTCGCAGTACGACAACTATAAATGTGACTAGCGACTTGCCCGTCAAAAATTACGGGGCAAAAATATTTTAATGCTGTTAAAACTGTTTGCCACACAATGTGAGTGTCTGACATTCTTAACTTTTATTTTATCTACAAATAAATACAACATTTTGAATAAAACTTTTTATTTTTGTAACTTTCAACTTCTATTTCACCAACAGGTATAGAATATATATTTTTTTCAATAATAAGTATATGGAATAACAATATAACAATGTCTGAACTTTTCATGAATACATATTGTAAACCATAACATAAAAGTTTGTAACATGCAACTACAAATAAAAAATAAAACAATAACATTTAACCTTCAATTTAAAGAAAATGCCACCTAATTTGTTTTTCGGGGCCAATCATGTAAAAATGTAAATTCTAACACATTCCAATCTGTATAAACACTGTTAACTGTTGTTTTTCTTTTTTTGCACTTTTTTTGTTCTTGTTGTACTTTGTGCAAATGGCACATAGAGTTTCCTATGTGAAATTGTGGTCCCATATTTAAAGAGTCCCAGTGAGCTAAAATGTTGTCCTGGAAGTAAAACCACTGTTCTTTATGTTTTTTTGCCATTGTATAGAGTTTTTTAATGAAATAGTGGTCCTCTAAAATCGGTCCGAGTGACATAAAATGTTGTCTTTGAAATGAAACCACTGTCCTCTATATTTACAGCACCTCATAGTACACAATGTTTTTGGTAAAAACGCATCCATCTTCCAATAAATCACCCTGACTTGTGTTTTCTTCAACATGTACTTTAATTTCCTCTGGATTATTGCATCTTGAAAATGCAACATAGAGTTGACCATGTGCAAACACAGGTTCCGTCAAAAAAATACTCACAGACTTAAAAGTTTGTCCTTGGGATTTATTGATGGTCATGGCAAATGCCATGATAATGGGAAATTTGTCTCCTTTGAAGAACAAAAGCTAAACCACTCTCACTTGGAGCCAAACCAATTCTCGGTATAAGAACTGGTTCGCCTTTATGGGTACCACTCATAATTTCTGCATGTATAAAATGATCCTTTAAATCCTTCACAATTAATCTGGTCCCATTACAAAGTCCTTTTGTGGCATCCATATTTCTCAGTAGCATGACAATTGCCCCTTTTTTAAGTTGCAAAACATGTGGTGGCATTCCAGAGGGAGTTAAAGAATTAATATATTCCATAGTAAAATTTGCTTCACTATCTTTGTCATCAGCCAGAACAGAATCTACACTGTTATAGTTTTTTTGGGGTGCAATGATTAATTTTAATATTTCGTTGTTTAGATTCAAGGCATCTATATTTTTTGATGTCAATATGACTTTGCTTGCAATGCCTGAGTAATCCTCGTTATTGATGGTATTGAGGAAGATTGTCTAAATTAGTGGTTCTTTTGAAATCATTTCTGGTGGAATTTTAACAGCATCATCAGTTAAATTATTTATTTTTGGCTGTTTTCCTTCTCCAATTTGAATGAGCCAATCATTGAATTGATTTTGGCCTTCAGATCTCATATTTACTTCTAATTTAGGGTGTGTAAATATTTTCCACAACTTACTTCTTTTTATTCACATTTCGACAATGAAAGTACGATTGCCATGTGGCACCACAGGTAATGTTTGCCTAAAATCTCCTCCTAACATCACCATTCCACCAAATGGCAAATCATAAGCCATAACTTCTTTTAATAATCGATCAATACATTGCAGGGCATGACATGACATCATAGTTACCTCATCTATTATAATTAATTTACTCTTGTGAATTTTTTTTGCTTGTAATGAATTCATTTGAAAATCCGACACTGTTGTTTCCAGAATGGGAACTGGCAGTTTAAATCCACTATGCACAGTTTTATACCTTCTAACAAAAGTGCGGCAATTTCAGTGGTTGCAAATGGCAGTGCTATTTGACCCTGTGTTTGAATGCAACTCATCAACAAATGATAGATACGTTTTTCCTGATCCACCAGGTCCATCCAGATGGAAATAACGCTGTTTGAGCATGTCATCTTCTATTGCATTTGTGATGGCGTTAAATGCTTCCAATTGCAATGCATTTAAAGTTCAAATTTTTTCTGGTGTATTTTGGTATTCAATGTCAGTGTCATACTCATCAAAGTTAATTTCATCTATAATTCCTGGATCAGGCAGATTAAAATTGCCACAATTTAATCCCTGACAAAGAAAGATTTCCTGTATTTCCATTAATGCTTTCAATAGCGCAATGGTCTCATTGTAACGTTTCAAGAAATCTTCACACATATGTAATTTAAATGTTTACCACAAAGTTAATGCATCAAGTACATCGCAAAAGATGCAAATAAAAGCAAATTGTTCTCTCATTTGCTTTGGCATTTGACATAGTTCTGCTTCGACGAGACATCTCTCCCATTCTGTATCATCTGCCAGAAAGTTTTGATGTCTTGCAGCTAACTGGAAAGTTTCATAAACAATGTCATTGACTGTGCGTAAATGTTCATAACTTTGTGCACCGGGAACATGTAAAAGAAGTAATCTTAAACTGAAACGTTCAATGTTTCATGGACTGACTGTATAAATCCTTGGGATAATTATGTTTTTTTCGTTGTCTCAATTCACCATTTACGAATACATAGTGATTTGGAATGTCAATGTATAAAAATTGTCTGGCCTGAGTGTCCTGACAATTTAATTGAAACCAAGCAGTAAGCGTTGTTGCTCTATGTTCACTTTGTGCTAAAGCACTTCTTTCATTGCCTGCAGTGAAGCAAACAAATTGACTTTGTGACAAATGGACAGCTAATCGACACACAGCAAATAGGATTAAAATGATCATGCATCTCCAATTTGAGAAGACGCCACATTGCTTCTAGAGCACTTACAAAGCGAGCAACTAAATAAGATTAAAGTTCGTCACGTAAAATTGGATTGTCTTTTTCATTTTGTGCACCTTGCACATCAACAGTTGCTCCATCATATCCTTTATGTATATATTTATACACATATTTGATGGATTTGATCGAAGCTTCCACATTGATATGTGCATTGTACTTCATCAGAAAATGTGGATTGTATTAAACCACATATCTATTATCGACCTTTTGGCCACAGATAATAGCTGTTTGTCTTTCTCTTCTTTTATACAAATGGTATCCATCACAATTAGCATAAGTCTGCATTTGAAATTGTCTTGGAAACTCCTTTATGCATTTTTTATTTTCCATACATGGTGAATTTGGATTGATATCTCCACATGGACCAAGTATCATTCTATGAGTTACAATCTCATAAAGTTTGGAATGTTTCTCTGGAAGTGGCAGTTCAGCACTAATCGCTGAATCCACTCCATCTGCCGTATTCAATTTATCTTTTTCTTGCAAGATTAAAAGTATATGTGCATGTGGCAAGCCTCTTTTTTGAAATTCAATGGTATAAACAAAAGCCACACATTTCCCAAATACGTCTTATTTAGTTATATCATGAATTAATGGATTTAGTTTTATTTTGAATACTCTTGCCACCAAATCTGGTCGGTCAGAAGTATTTTGTCCAAGCTGTAAATTTTCTTTGATCTCTGGCCATTGTGGATTACATGTGAATCTAATGAATAAAACTGGTTTGCCAAATTTAGTGACAATAGTCATGGCATCATTGTATCTTTCTCGCATATTGCGAGGAGATCCTTGGAAAGAGGATGGTATGATCATTGCTCGTCCAGCAGGAATGTCTCTGTTTGCAGCCAATTCAGCGACATCAATCCACAATCTTGTTCTTCTCAAAGCTTGTTTTGTTGAAATTTGACAAAATTTTAATTATTTGCTTCGACTTGTAGATAGGAATCAATAATCCATTGTTGTGTGAGTTTGCCCCCACATAAAATGGGATTAAAATGATCACGAACAGCAGTTTGTGCCACTTTATATTCCAGCATGGAAATATTGTTTCTAACACGAACTTTACTATTGGGATAATTTTGCAACTGTAATTTTGTTTGCCATCCTGGCTCCCCATTTGGAAAGAAAATAGGATATGTCATTGGATACAAATTACTACTTAAAATATTTATGTTTAGAAATGGTTGTTCTTGATTGCGTGGATATATTCTAATATCCTGCTCAAATGGTGGTTCCCCATCATCATTTTTAAATACCATGGCAACCTCATTTGCTGTTGGTAAATTATACCGTATTTGATCAGCATGGCAAGCTCTTTTGAGAACCATATTTACTCTTGGCATTGGCAATTGATGTCTTTGCTCATGTGCCAGTTGTTGTTTTTCAACCTCAGCTAATTTTTTTTTATGCTTTACTATATGGGTTGTTGGCCATAAAGTTATCAAGCTGTTCAAAGACTATGGGTAAGCATTGTTTATTTTCATGAAGCAGCATTCGTTGTTCAACAGCTTCCATTGTATCAAGGACATATAACCTTTGTTCTCCTGATTCTGGGTGTAAATGTGAAGTCCGGTGGTATATTTGTCCTTGGACTTTAAAACAGTAAGGACCATGTCCTGGGACATTTTCTGCTAATTTTGCACCCATTAAAGCAAAAAGAAATTGGACTGTTATAAGACCAAACGTTTTTCTTAAAATTTCTGTAATTTGGAAATGTAGGGTCACTCATTATACTTTCTAAATATTCTGGAAATGTGTGTCTTTCTGTAAGTCTTACCTTTCCTTTCTGACAGCAACTAATAAACTCTCCATCAGTTGGTCTTTCTTTCAGAAAATGATAGGCCCCACAAAACTGACAAACCACATTCATTAATCCACAATAATGAATGTGTACTGTTAGTGCTGTAAATAAAGGACTATCATGAGCTTCCTCAATATAGATCTCAGTACAACTTTCTATAGCTACATTGGTGTCAGGAGGCAATATTGGGTCATTAGAGAAGGTTTTAGAGACATTTTTTGTTTACTTTTTCTTTTCTCAAGCTCCAGCAGACTCATTTTGTGCTTTTTTAGCCATTTTTCTTTTATTTAGAAGTCTCTGTCGATCTTGTGAAGTCTCAGGGGTCTGTGCATCTCTCCATCTCTGCTTCCGTTCCCTTGCCATTCTTCTTTTATATTCTTTCTTATCTTCTCATTGTCCGCCATTGTAATCTGTTATTGGAAATAGAGGTGTAAGAATTTCATTTGTTTTATTATACATATACCTGTCATATATTTAAAAAAAAAATTGTGGTAATTTGTCTAATCTGGCTCTGTGTGTCTGTGTCTCTGCGTCTGTCTCTGTGTGTGTGTCTCTGTGTCTCTCTCTGTGTCTCTCTATCTCTCTGTCAGTCTGTCACTCTCTCTCTCTCTCTGTGTCTCTCTGTCTCTGACTCTCTCTCTGTCTCTGACTCTCTCTCTGTCTCTGACTCTCTCTCTGTCTCTGACTCTCTCTCTGTGTGTCTCTCTCTGTGTGTCTCTCTCTGTGTCTCTCTCTCTCTCTCTCTCTCTCTCTGTGTGTCTCTCTCTCTGTGTCTCTCTCTCTGTGTCTCTCTCTCTCTCTCTCTCTCTCTCTCTCTCTCTTCTCTTCTCTTCTCTTCTCTTCTCTTCTCTCTCTTCTCTCTCTCTCTTCTCTCTCTCTCTTCTCTCTCCCATAAACCGGTAATCATATGTTCCTAGAGAAGGGCAAAGCAAAAGAACTATTAGCAAACTATAGATTGACATGAAAAAACTTAGTAATAGCTGAATGAAATTAATTAATCAATAAATAAAGTTCTGAAGTGTAATTCTCCTTCATGTAAATATAAATGTGTTTCCATATATGTATTTTTTTTTTAACTTATTGATTGATTAATTATTAAAAGTAATTACATAAATTAATGAAGTACAACCTGTGAATAATGTTGAGGAAAAAACACTTAGAGACTTACTTATTAAATTGCGATTTAACGAATTAAATAGGGCTCTATATAACCACAGAGCATATTTTGGTTACGGAAGTTTTTAGTTAGTTATCTTCTATTAAAAAGCAAGGTCTTCACTAAGTAAGAAGTTGTGTTAAAAAAAATGCTGTGTGCTTATATAGAGCTCTATTTAATTTGGCAACTTGCAATTTAATATGGCTGTTAATCCTGTTTTTATAATGTCATCAATAATGATACCTGTCAATTATATGTGATATCAACTGAAATACTGCAGACGTCACTCTGTGTCTTTAGGGAGGTGCAGAGATGATGGATCTGTAAAATTACATATAAAGGGTTTGTAATATTTTTTTTAAATTAATTTCTTAGTCATTGGAAATATCTTTTTTAATTGGCATACATATCAAACGTAAATCCTAATCATCAATATATGGCAAAATGCATTATAAAATGTTAAAAAGTGTCCTAATCTAATAAATGTATTTAAATATTTTTAACTGCTTCTTAAGTCCTATCCCTGTTAGACAATGAGCAGTAACATAATGAGGAATTAATGAATGAAAGAATACACATGAATAAAATAATGTAAAACTGTTATGCTTGCAAAATCTAAACAGGTAAACATGTTTTTGTAAAGGAGGGCAAACGGAAATAGCTGTGAGCAAAGTATAGATTGGCGTGAAACCCTTTTTTTTGTGGTATTACATGAATTAATCAATAAATCAAGATATGCAGAATTAATCAATAAATTAAGATATGATGTTAAAGTGTAATTAGTTAAAACATCAATAGCTAAGTATATATGTATTCATTTTTGTTTATTATTGATTAATTTTTAAAATGAATGACTTAAATTAATTAAGCAATATCTGTAATCAATGGCCTCAAAAAAATACTTAATGCTATATTTCTAAAGAATGACATCACAAAATCATATACCTGTGAAGTAGTTCTATAATGTGAAATCCTGCAGAGGCTACTCCTGTGTTCAGGCAGGTGGAGATTTGAGAAATCTATAAAATTATGTAAAAATCATATTTAATTTTTTGTTTGAATGAATGTATGAATCATTGAAAGTACTTGTCCTTTTCATACATGCATATAATAAAAGGAATTTAAATATTGAATTGCTTACAATGTCCTATGCATTGTGAAATAGACAATCTATATTTTTATAATGATTCGTGATGATTAATTAATATTGATTAATTAATAACATTGATCAAGATCAATGAAAATCAATAATCCTTACACCCTTATTAAATTGCGATTCAGGCAATTTAATAGAGCTGTATATAAGCACAGAGCATATTTATTTAGATGAGTGTTTTATTTACTGAAGAACTTGCTTTTGGATAGAAGTTCACTAACTGGCAAGTTCTGTAATAAAAATATGCTCTGTGGTTATATAGAGCCCTATTGAATTTGGTGAATGTCAATGTACTAAGGCTGTTAATCATTTTGTTGCAAAAAACAGCATCATTAAATGATATACCTGTAAAGGTGATCTTATTGCAGATCAAATGCTGCAAACGTCACTCTGTGTAGTCAGGTGCACAGATGATCAAACTGTGAAATAAAATGAAAAGCATTGTTAATATGTGTATGATGTTTAATTGGCATACAAACAAAATATAAACATGATATATTAATAAGTAAATGCACTATAAAATGTAATAAAGTGATATATTTAAGTGGTTTGAGGATCCTATTCCTTTGAGACAATGAGCAGCAACAGATAAATATTATTACACTGTAAAATCTACCTATTTTGTGATGCATTTTAGCACATTTTATTTTATATTCTTTAAAATAAATGACTATTTAAGTAATTAATCATGAACATTAATAATTAAGCATCAATACACCAAAATAAGTGCATTAATAATGAAGCCTGAAAACATAAATATAAGAGCAATGTAAAATTTAAGAACCAACACTGAAATGTAAGTGCAGTGCAAAATGTACATATCTTTTCAGGCATTTAAAAAAAAAAAAAATCTTGTTATTACTTATGAATGATCAATGAAGTAATTAATGAAAATTAATAGTTGAGCAGCAACCACGAAATGTAAGTCCACTGTGAAATATACATCTTTTTTTATCTCTTTTGTTTACTAAATTTGTTATTATGACTAATTAATAATTAATTAATTAATGAACATTACTAATCTTTACGATTAATGAAGTAATTAATGAACATTAATAGTTGAGCAGCAACCCCAAAATGTAAGTCCAGTGTGAAATATACATATTTTCTAATACATTTTTTATTAACTTTCTTATTATGACTAATTAATTATTGAATGAACATTACTAATTAATCAATGACTAAATATATTATAAAGAGTTAATCAATAATGTAATCATAAAGTAAAGGTAGTGACATTTTTTTTTAGCATAATGATAAATAATTAATAAATTAATATTAATTAATCAATTAATAAACATATTTGAAATGGTTAATGATTAATATCTTGATAAAGTACAGGTATTGCAAAATGGAGTAATGTAATATATATATTTTTTAATTAATATATATTTTTAATTAATTAATATACTTTACCTATTTATAATAAATAGCCAGCAATCAATATCCTGAAGAGCTAACAATCTCTTTGGATTTTCCGGCAGTAGAAAATGTCCATTCAGACTGTCATCACCTGAGGAGAATGTGTCAGCACTGTGGCAAGTGTGCCCTATATATAGGCTGCGTGCGCGAGCCAGAACCGTTAGTTTAGGCGGGAAATCCATTTCAGATGCGTTATTGTGCAGATTGTTGTAAAATGGTGGCGATAGTGTATGTGCTACGCGCGTCGGGACAATTTTGCGTCTTTAGTAACAGTCGGTTTTAGTACCTCGTACGTGCCCTGTCAAACTGCTACGTGTCTGGCTATGTTTTCCACTCTTCACGGTCGTGTAGCCTCATTTTCATTTTTTTCGGCTGTCATTTTTTTCCTCGCTTTTTTGGGTGTATTTAGTGTGTTTTTAGTGTTTTTTGGTTTGTGCGTCTCGGCCGTTAAGTTCGGATTTTTACGACTTGTATATTTTGTTTTTTCTAAGTGTTACGACTTGTATTTGGAGACGTAATTTTTTCCCCCGCAATTGTCATGTGCTTGCGTGTTTATAGGCTTAGGCCCCGCGTGTTTGATCGGCTAAGTGCTGCGAGTTTTGTGCGGTGGTGTGTGGCGCTGTAGGAGAAAGTGCTGCGAGTTAAGGTTTGTGTGGGGGAGTTTTGTGGGGTGGTTTGAGGCGCCGTAGGAGTAAATAGCTGCGAGTTAAGGTTTGTGTGGGAGTTTTGTATGGCGTTTTGAGGCTCCGTAGGAGAAGTGCTGTGAGTTTGCAATGCGTGTTTGTGTTTTTAGTGTTTTGATGCGGCGTAGGACAAAGTTTGGTAGCAACCCTGTGGTGAGTGAATCTTGATAAATTAGATATATAGTTGTGGATCTTGCAATGTTGGTGACTTTTGCGATGTTGGTAATGCACTTGCGTCCTCCCGCGAAACGAGGCGAGCAGTTGATGCATGCATGTTGGTCACGCTTTTGCGTCCCTCGCTAAGCGAGGCGAGCCGTTGACGCATGCACGACTTAGGCTGCAATGAGCGCCGAAGGCAATTGACGGGCAATTTCCTAGTTACATTAGAATTATCACCTACCTATTAACTATACTAGCCCTTCCTGAATTTCCTCCCCCATGAGTAGTTCATTCATCCCTTATCCCCTCTATACTTTTTACCCCATTACTTTCATCTAGTCCTTCCCCCCACCTACTAGTTTAAAAATTCCTCCAGCCTTCCTACCATCTTAACTCGTAGCATAATATCTGGGGCCATATACACATTCAAATTCCTGCAGAGTTCACTTTTTATTGTCACACTAACATACATGGCAAACAGTGTATCTCTGCTAGTTACAGCTAACATAACACTACTATAGTGCACATAACACCATATTGCACCCCATCATTAATTACTGTGACCCACACTACACTACACACAAAAACAACACATCATAGTCCTCACAACAAGTCTCATGTCCATTTTAATTGCCTTTGATATTAGCAATCAACCGGGCTGGGGTTACAGATAACATAGTCCATGATTCAGGGACCCAGTTCCCCTCAGGGACCACATAGTCCCCAAAAGTACAATTGGGCCCTCCTGAACATCACACTATACTATTGTGAGAAGCACAAGACTCCACGCTACATTATCTGTAAGGACCTAATCACTCCTTGTAGTCCTATGCTATTGTGAGGAGCACAAGACGCCACTCTACATCATGTGTAAGGACCTACTCGCTCCCTGTGGTCCTATGCTATTGTGAGGAGCACAAGACGCCACTCTACATCATGTGTAAGGACCTACTCGCTCCCTGTGGTCCTATGCTATTGTGAGGAGCACAAGACGCCACTCTACATCATGTGTAAGGACCTACTCGCTCCCTGTAGTCCTATGCTATTGTGAGGAGCACAAGACGCCACTCTACATCATGTGTAAGGACCTACTCGCTCCCTGTAGTCCTATGCTATTGTGAGGAGCACAAGACGCCACTCTACATCATGTGTAAGGACCTACTCGCTCCCTGTAGTCCTATGCTATTGTGAGGAGCACAAGACGCCACTCTACATCATGTGTAAGGACCTACTCGCTCCCTGTGGTCCTATGCTATTGTGAGGAGCACAAGACGCCACTCTACATCTTGTGTAAGGACCTACTCGCTCCCTGTGGTCCTATGCTATTGTGAGGAGCACAAGACGCCACTCTACATCATGTGTAAGGACCTACTCGCTCCCTGTAGTCCTATGCTATTGTGAGGAGCACAAAACGCCACTCTACATCATGTGTAAGGACCTACTCGCTCCCTGTAGTCCTATGCTATTGTGAGGAGCACAAGACGCCACTCTACATCATGTGTAAGGACCTACTCGCTCCCTGTAGTCCTATGCTATTGTGAGGAGCACAAGACGCCACTCTACATCATGTGTAAGGACCTACTCGCTCCCTGTGGTCCTATGCTATTGTGAGGAGCACAAGACGCCACTCTACATCATGTGTAAGGACCTACTCGCTCCCTGTGGTCCTATGCTATTGTGAGGAGCACAAGACGCCACTCTACATCATGTGTAAGGACCTACTCGCTCCCTGTGGTCCTATGCTATTGTGAGGAGCACAAGACGCCACTCTACATCATGTGTAAGGACCTACTCGCTCCCTGTAGTCCTATGCTATTGTGAGGAGCACAAGACGCCACTCTACATCATGTGTAAGGACCTACTCGCTCCCTGTGGTCCTATGCTATTGTGAGGAGCACAAGACGCCACTCTACATCATGTGTAAGGACCTACTCGCTCCCTGTAGTCCTATGCTATTGTGAGGAGCACAAGACGCCACTCTACATCATGTGTAAGGACCTACTCGCTCCCTGTAGTCCTATGCTATTGTGAGGAGCACAAGACGCCACTCTACATCATGTGTAAGGACCTACTCGCTCCCTGTAGTCCTATGCTATTGTGAGGAGCACAAGACGCCACTCTACATCATGTGTAAGGACCTACTCGCTCCCTGTAGTCCTATGCTATTGTGAGGAGCACAAGACGCCACTCTACATCATGTGTAAGGACCTACTCGCTCCCTGTAGTCCTATGCTATTGTGAGGAGCACAAGACGCCACACTACATCATCTGTAAGGACCTACTCGCTCCCTGTAGTCCTATGCTATTGTGAGGAGCACAAGACGCCACTCTACATCATGTGTAAGGACCTACTCGCTCCCTTTAGTCCTATGCTATTGTGAGGAGCACAAGACGCCACGCTACATCATTTGTAAGGACCTACTCACTCGTTGTGTTCCTATGCTATTCTTAGAAGTTGCAAAGAGCCCTATACTAATCAGGTGTAACTTAGTGAAAAAAAGCTACTGCAGATTTACTGCATTCCCCTAAATTCTACACTAATGTAAATCATGCACTCCCCAGATCACAGCACTTTACGGAAATTTGAACACCATAAATCTTATAATGAGTGGAAAGTGCAGGAACAAATGATCATAACTGGCTACAGCAAATTAACATATATATATATAAAGTAAAGTAATAGTTTTTTTATTTATTAATATATTTTTATATAAAAAAGATGTGACAATTGTATTTATAGCTTTAATAAATAAAGATGTGTTTATTTTGTGTTAAAATATATTTATAGACAGTGCATTAAAGCATTTTTTCCTAGGCAACATGGATTTGTGACGTGTATTAACCCCTTGAGTACTAGGTTGTTTGTTATCCTGGATTTTAGATCAGAAACAGGCTTAATAAAAACATATCATATTTTTTAATTACACATATGTTGATATCAGATTGTTAAGGGTCAAATACTGTTGAAATGTCATCATTTTATAGTACCTTTTGTGCTTCTGTCACTTTAAATGCAATGTACAAATGTAAAAATACAAATATCCTTAAATTTTTTTTGTTTACAAACCATACAGGTACTACCATTACATAGATGATCTGTTCATCATCTGGACAGAAGGAGAAAGCAAACTCAGAGACTTTCAGTTCATTCAACACCTTCCATTCATCTATAAAACTTAAAATGGATTTCTCTACAGAGCAGGTAAACTTTGTGGACACTACTACAGTGCCTGCAACAGTATTCACCCCTCTTGACTTTTTACCTATTTTGTTACATTACAGCCTTAAGTTCAATCTTTTGTTAATCTGAATTTTATGTGGCGGATCAGAACACAATAGTCTAAGTTGGTGGAGTGAAATGAGAAAAATATATACATAAAACTATTTTTTAGAAATAGAAAACAGAAAATTGGCATGTGCGTATGTATTCACCCCCTTTGTTATGAAGCCCATAAAAAGCTCTGGTGCAACCAACTACCTTCAGAAGTCACATAATTAGTGAAATGACGTCCACCTGTGTGCAATCTAAGTGTCACATGATCTGTCATTACATATACACACCTTTTTTGAAAGGCCCCAGAGGCTGCAACACCTAAGCAAGAGGCACCACTAACCAAACACTGCCATGAAGACCAAGGAACTCTCCAAACAAGTAAGGGACAATGTTGTTGAGAAGTACAAGTCAGGGTTAGGTTATAAAAAAATATCCAAATCTTTGATGATCCCCAGGAGCGCCATCAAATCTATCATAACCAAATGGAAAGAACATGGCGCAACAGCAATCCTGCCAAGAGACGGCCGCCCACCAAAACTCACGGACCGGGCAAGGAGGGCATTAATCAGAGAGGCAGCACAGAGACCTAAGGTAACCCTGGAGGAGCTGCAGAGATCCACAGCAGAGACGAGTATCTGTACATAGGACGACAATAAGCCGTACGCTCCATAGAGTTGGGCTTTATGGCAGAGTGGCCAGAAGAAAGCCATTACTTCAGCAAAAAACAAAATGGCACGTTCTGAGTTTGCAAAAAGGCATGTGGGAGACTCCCAAAATGTATGGAGGAAGGTGCTCTGGTCTGATGAGACTAAAATTGAACTTTTCGGCCATCAAAGAAACGCTATGTCTGGCGCAAACCCAAAACATCGCCCGAAGAACACCATCCCCACAGTGACACATGGCGGTGGCAGCATCATGCTGTGGGGATGGGACTGGGAAACTGTTCAGAGTTGAGGGAAAGATGGATGGTGCTAAATACAGGGATATTCAGGAGCAAAACCTGCACCACTCTGTGCGTGATTTGAGGCTAGGACGGAGGGTCACCTTCCAGCAGGACAATGACCCCAAACACACTGCTAAAGCAACACTTGGGGGTTTAAGGGGAAACATGTAAAGGTGTTGGAATGGCCGAGTCACAGCCCAGACCTCAATCCAATAGGAAATCTGTGGTCAGACTTAAAGATGTCTGCTCACAAGCGCAAACCATCCAACTTGAAGGAGCTGGAGCAGTTTTGCAAGGAGGAATGGGCAAAGATCCCAGTGGTAAGATGTGGCATGCTCATTGCAGGCCGCAAATGCGGACCCTCGCGAAGCGAGAGGCCGCATTTGCGGAGGTGGAGGCTCAAAGGCGCCTCACACGCGGTTACAAACACGCAAACAAGCGGCACTTTACCAACAATACGACCCAACGCACATTTACGGACTTAGCAGACAAAAATAGACCTCGTAAAAATACGATTATAACGCCCGAACCGCGCGCACCTAAAAAAAAGTCAAAACACAATAAATACCCACAAAAAATACATAAAAAGCTTACCCACAGCAAGGAGGGGCATCCAGGACCTCTGCAAATGAAGTTACACCTCCATTTAAGTCCAAATTCCCAAGTTCAGACACACGAAAATCCCCTAAGCGAGAGAAAAAATGGCAAGCCCTTTATTAACCCTGTCACTCATGGGGGTCAATACAGACCCCCATAAGCACTTAATTAACCCCCTAACTGATGGGGGGCAATACAGACCCCCATAAACCCCTAATTAACCCTGTCACTCATGGGGGTAAATACAGACCCTTATAAGCCCTTAATTAACCCTGTCACTCATGGGGGTCAATACAGACCCCCATAAGCACTTAATTAACCCCCTATCTGATGGGGGGCAATACAGACCCCCATAAACCCCTAATTAACCCTGTCACTCATGGGGGTAAATACAGACCCTTATAAGCCCTTAATTAACCCTGTCACTCATGGGGGTCAATACAGACCCTTATAAGCCCTTAATTAACCCTGTCATTCATGGGGGTCAATACAGACCCCATAAGCCCTTAATTAACCCCCTATCTGATGGGGGGCAATACAGACCCCCATAAACCCTAATTAACCCTGTCACTCATGGGGGTAAATACAGACCCTTATAAGCCCTTAATTAACCCTGTCACTCATGGGGGTCAATAAGACCCCATAAGCCCTTAATTAACCCTATAACTCATGGCTACACGAGCCCGCAAGTGTTAACAACAACCCTCATTATCCAAAGCGACTTGGAGCTATGATTGCCGCAAAAGGTGACTCTACAAAGTATTGTCTTTAGGGGGGGTGAATAGTTATGCCCAGGGACTTTTTCTGTTATTTTGTCCTATTTGTTGTTTGCTTAAAAAAAAAAAAATCTTCACAGTTTTTGCCATGTTCTGTAAATTAAATGATGCAAATCCTCAAACAATCCGTGTTACTTCCAGGTTGTGAGGCAACAAAACAGGAAAAATGCCAAGGGGGGGGGGGGGTGAATACTTTTGCAAGGCACTATATATATATATATATATATATATATATATATATAGCATTTGTGATATTTGCCTAAGATGGAAGCTAAGCCAGTATTTTTCATTGTAGGACATAAGCTCAGTTACATCTGCATGTCCCTGATTTAGCAAGTTTTAAGAGGAGATTTACCCTAAAACAATATGCCCTGAGTGAAGGCAATACATATCTATATGCGAAGGCTGACCTGTTGTGATGCAGTCCAAGCATTCAGTGCTACTTATTGGATCTCTTAATCGTTTATTGGCTGTTGCTGGAAAGTGTCTTTTCTCTAGAAGGGGGAATGGGTTATACCATGTTCTTTATGTAATTCACTATAAAAAGCTATGCTTTGTATTTGTGTTCAGTCATCAGTCCGCAGCAGCCATTTTGGATGTTTTTTGTTGCTGACCCACATTTTGTGTAAATAAAATCTAATAATACTATTTTTTGGTATCATGACTGGGTTTCAGAGTAAAATGTAATTTGTGGTTATTTTTTTTGCTACAACACTGGGGGACTCAGCAAAGGTTTTAAAACCACTTACGAGTGATCTCTGGTACACGGAGTAATCTGTAAAAAATGCAATAATTAGAAATGAAATTCTCTATTTCTTTGTTACACATTCAGTGCATTGTGGAGCACACAGTGTTATACTCTATTGTAGTCACTAGATGGTGCTAGTCTTCCAGTGGAGACATGTCCAGAGCACGGTACAACTGGCTGCAATTAGTGTCATTCTCTGGTGTCACCTGTGTGTGCGCGTCTGACCAGCCTGGGGTGGGGACGGAGTGTCTCCAAGGTGTGAGTTGTATATGGTATGGTGTATTTTCCCGTCTGGATTGCTACCTTGTCTTGTGTACTTCAATGAAGCACGTAGTTATATTCTGTATGGTCTCCCAAGATGGGCAGGTCATAGCAGAGAGATGAGACAAATCGCGGTCCATCTGAGTAGGAACTGGCACCCACTCCAGTAACTTATCCAAGAAAATCTTATGGATAAGCACAACCAGAGACATAATCATAAATGTGCCTAGCGTGCTGTGGTCCATAGGGTAACCAAGAGCCAGACATGACTGAACACGTATTTAGATTGTCTGCTGCTCTGGGCCATTCAATTTCCGCACCCTCCACACCCCACTTGAAGCGTGAAGTTTTATAACAATAAAAAATATGAAAATAAAAAAATGGTTGCCAGAAGTGAAGTGGCTAAAACAGGAGATAAGCACACATATATATCTTGTGGTGTTGTGGCCAAGGCTCCGTAATCTGGGGTCTTAGGTAAGATGAGGTAGCGATCAGGTTGTGTGAAATGAGGATCTAAGAGCGTCTAAAAACCTATTGTGGTATGAAAGAGTCTTGGTTGTTCGAATCTGATGTAGTGCAAGCATGTTAGGCAGGAGAAGCAGTGGTATGAATTAGCATAGTGAGCCACTGAGCTGCAGGTACGTAGGGCTTGATGAGAGCCATAAACTGCAACATAGGGATTGATGAGGGCCAAAAACTGCAACGTAGTGATTGATGAGGGCCAAAAACTGCAACGTAGGGCTTGATGAGGGCCAAAAACTGCAACGTAGGGATTGATGAGAGCCATAAACTGCAATGTAGGGATTGATGAGGGACAAAAACTGCAATGTAGGGCTTGATGAGGGCCAACAACTGCAACGTAGGGATTGATGAGGGCCAAAAACTGCCAAGTAGGGCTTGATGAGGGCCAAAAACTGCAACGTAGGGCTTGGTGAGGGCCAAAAACTGCAACGTAGAGCTTGATGAGGGCCAAAAACTGCAACGTAGGGCTTAATGAGGGCCAAAAACTGCAACGTAGGGCTTGGTGAGGGCCAAAAACTGCAAGGTAGAGCTTGATGAGGGCCAAAAACTGCAACGTAGGGATTGATGAGGGCCAAAAACTGCAACGTAGGGATTGATGAGGGCCAAAAACTGCAACGTAGGGCTTGGTGAGGGCCAAAAACTGCAACGTAGGGCTTGGTGAGGGAAATCCGATGTTGCGCGAGACAAAGTCGTTAAATCTGTGTTAATGCGTAAATCTGTAATTGTGTTTCATAAAATGTACTCGCTGTTTTTTTACTCATAGTGCGGTTAATCCGCATCCTTTATCTTGTTGTTTTTTGAACACATACGTCTGTGACTGTGTTTTACGCAGTTCGTAGTAGTATAGCCTCGTTTTCATTTTTTCCGGCGGCCATTTTTTTCTCGCTTAGCCGATTTTTGATCTTTGTAACTCGGCTAAATCGATCTAAATTGAATTTCCAACTCACTTCCAGACGTCGTGCCTGGTTCCCCATGCTGTAAGTGGCCTGCGGCGCTCATTGCTAAGTCGTACGCACTACGCAACGCAGCGTGTCAATGAATCGTAGTTAGACAATTATTATATGTGATATATATATATATATATATATACTGCACCATAACCACAGACAGAGCCCATCACATATATAGTTGTGAGCAGTATAGAGCAGTGTATGGTTATATGGAGCAGTGTATGGTTATATGGAGCAGTGTATGGTTATATGGAGCAGTGTATGGTTATATGGAGCAGTGTATGGTTATACGGAGCAGTGTATGGTTATACGGAGCAGTGTATGGTTATACGGAGCAGTGTATGGTTATACGGAGCAGTGTATGGTTATACGGAGCAGTGTATGGTTATACGGAGCAGTGTATGGTTATACGGAGCAGTGTATGGTTATACGGAGCAGTGTATGGTTATACGGAGCAGTGTATGGTTATACGGAGCAGTGTATGAGCAGTGTATGGTTATATGGAGCAGTGTATGGTTATATGGAGCAGTGTATGAGCAGTGTATGGTTATACGGAGCAGTGTATGGTTATACGGAGCAGTGTATGGTTATACGGAGCAGTGTATGAGCAGTGTATGGTTATATGGAGCAGTGTATGGTTATATGGAGCAGTGTATGAGCAGTGTATGGTTATACCGAGCAGTGTATGGTTATATATAGAGCAGTGTATGGTGTAACGGAGTTGGAACACGAATCCAATATCTCCTCTGGTATACAGTAAAATACCCAAGAGGCACTACAGTTTCACCATCCCCGACCTCCCATATTGGACGACACACAATTTGGGAGTCAAATTAATACTGACTTTATTTTGTTGTGCAGCAATATTTATACACATCTCTTCCCACAGGCAATACACATGCCCATATTTGGTCACACAATACACATAAAGAGAACAATAGTGGGGTCACACCTCCCTGGGGCTACCTGGCTACTTTGATACAATCAGACATTGATTAGATCATCCTTCTTTGTTCTTATGTCTGAGAATGAAAACACTTTATACAATAGACTTCCTCATTTTAGGAGGAGTCTCTGTAATAGGATTATCTATTATGCCTAGGTCTGCAATAGTCTGGGCTAATATTCTGCAGAGCATAAACCAACATACATACAGTATAGCAATGTGATCATATTTTAACCAAGAATTAAATAACCATAAAACAGGGTAAAACAGTGATGGTTCCGTTACATATGGGTATACGGAGCAGTGTATGGTTATACGGAGCAGTGTATGGTTATACGGAGCAGTGTATGGTTATACGGAGCAGTGTATGGTTATACGGAGCAGTGTATGGTTATACGGAGCAGTGTATGAGCAGTGTATGGTTATATGGAGCAGTGTATGGTTATATGGAGCAGTGTATGGTTATATGGAGCAGTGTATGGTTATATGGAGCAGTGTATGGTTATATGGAGCAGTGTATGGTTATATGGAGCAGTGTATGGTTATATGGAGCAGTGTATGGTTATATGGAGCAGTGTATGGTTATATGGAGCAGTGTATGGTTATACGGAGCAGTGTATGGTTATACGGAGCAGTGTATGGTTATACGGAGCAGTGTATGGTTATACGGAATAGTGTATGGTTATACGGAGCAGTGTATGGTTATATGGAGCAGTGTATGAGCAGTGTATGGTTATATGGAGCAGTGTATGGTTATATGGAGCAGTGTATGGTTATATGGAGCAGTGTATGGTTATATGGAGCAGTGTATGGTTATATGGAGCAGTGTATGAGCAGTGTATGGTTATATGGAGCAGTGTATGGTTATACGGAGCAGTGTATGGTTATACGGAGCAGTGTATGGTTATATGGAGCAGTGTATGGTTATATGGAGCAGTGTATGGTTATACGGAGCAGTGTATGGTTATACGGAGCAGTGTATGGTTATATGGAGCAGTGTATGGTTATATGGAGCAGTGTATGAGCAGTGTATGGTTATACGGAGCAGTGTATGGTTATACGGAGCAGTGTATGGTTATACGGAGCAGTGTATGGTTATACGGAGCAGTGTATGGTTATACGGAGCAGTGTATGGTTATATGGAGCAGTGTATGAGCAGTGTATGGTTATATAGAGCAGTGTATGGTGTAAAGGAGTTGGAACACGAATCCAATATCTCCGCTGGTATATGGTAAAATACCCAAGAGGCACTACAGTTTCACCATCCCCGACCTCCCATATTGGACGACACACAATTTGGGAGTCAAATGAATACTGACTTTATTTTGTTGTGCAGCAATATTTATACACATCTCTTCCCACAGGCAATACACATGCCCATATTTGGCCACACAAATACACATAAAGACAACAATAGGTGTGGTCACACCTCCCCGAGACTACCTGGCAACATTGATACAATCAGACATTGATTAGATCATTCTTCTTTGTTCTTATGTCTGAGTGTAACGGATCTACTGGCACCCCGACCGGGTACTTCCGTTGATGGATGCGTCCTAGTTTGCGTCGAGGCCTACAAGCACAGCACCGGACACCAAAACCACCACAGACTCCAAGGATAGTACATCAGGAACAAGCGTTCAGTAGTTACAGCTCAAGGGAGTATGCAAAAGCATAGCAATCCCCAGTATGATAGCGATCCCCTCCAATAACGAGACGAGGCTACGTTTTGAAGGGTCAAGAAGAACTAACTTTTAATGACAGGGAATCTCCTTTTATGCAATGGTGCCCTCTGAAGGGCTACACCCACATAATTATCACAACAGCCAATTATATACATGGTTCAACCCCCATGTCTCCTCCCCTCAGATAACACAATTAAAACAGACACAATTTTAACCACATTCTGGATGTACCCCAAATACAGGGGGTACACCTTTAAGTCCCGCACCATTCAATATCTCTCACCCAGGGGAACAACATATACAAAAATGGCATGAATCAGACCAGGGGTTCAAAAGTTAGTAAAAGTATGTTTTTACACATAACACACAGACATTGCACATATCCCCCATACAATACACATATAGGACAATAGGTGAGTCACACCTCCCTGGCAACTTGGATACAATCAGACATTAATTAGATCATTCTTCTTTGTTCTTTATCAGAGAATGAAAACACTTTGGAAAATGCAAGGATCCTTTACAACTTTCTTATCTCTTGAATCTCTGTAACAGGATTATCTATTAGCCTAGGTCTGCAAAAGTCTGGCTAATATTCTGAGCCAATATATTCTGTAGAACATCAACCAACATACATATAGTAGGATCATATTTTAACCATAATAATCATAAAACAGAGTAAAACAGTAATGGGTTCCGCTACACACCTCCCCCGTGACCATAAGCCGGCATACACGGTCTGATCCCAACGGATCGACCTGGGGATGTCCGGACAAAAGTATTTGTTGGTCAATTCTCTAGTTTGACAACCCATCAGCATTACTGCAATTCACATTTACTCACATTTCACATATCCCCAGATAGCTGGGATCTGAGCGCACAAAACCACCGAATAGCGCTCAGATCCTCTTCACACAGTTCAATTGCCATGTAGCTAAAGTCTTTCCCATAGTCTTTCATTATATGAATGGGCTTCATGGCACAGTTATCTGGGGTATCATGGTTTACACAGGGCAAGTACAGAATGACCCCCCTGTATGTAAAGGGCCAGAATGATTGACTTACACTCTGGTATGGCCGAACACTGGTTCCAAAGGGCAATATGTACCAGGGCCATAGTCGCAGGGCAGGAGGCTGGCAAACAGTCCTCTCCAAGCCAAAGTGGCGAAGGGCACTTTATCACACTGAGAATGAAAACACTTTATACAATAGACTTCCTCATTTTAGGAGGAGTCTCTGTAATAGGATTATCTATTATGCCAAGGTCTGCAATAGTCTGGGCTAATATTCTGCAGAGCATAAACCAACATACATACAGTATAGCAATGTGATCATATTTTAACCAAGAATTAAATAACCATAAAACAGGGTAAAACAGTGATGGGTTCCGTTACATATGGGTATACCGAGCAGTGTATGGTTATAGAGAGCAGTGTATGGTTATAGAGAGCAGTGTATGGTTATAGAGAGCAGTGTATGGTTATATAGTGCAGTGTATGGTTATATAGGGCAGTGTATGGTTATATAGAGCAGTGTATGGTTATACAGAGCAGTGTATGGTTATACAAAGCAGTGTTTGGTTATACGGAGCAGTGTATGGTTATACAGAGCAGTGTATGGTTATACAGAGCAGTGTATGGTTATACAGAGCAGTGTATGGTTATACGGAGCAGTGTATGGTTATACGGAGCAGTGTATGGTTATACGGAGCAGTGTATGAGCAGTGTATGGTTATATAGAGCAGTGTATGGTTATATAGAGCAGTGTATGAGCAGTGTATGGTTATATATTATTATTATCGTTTATTTGTAACACGCCAACATATTCCGTAGCGCTATACATAAGTTAAGTTACAGGCAATGACAAGTTAAAGATTCATACATTGCAAAGAGTGTATGGCCCTGTCTTTGAGCTTGGAATCCAGTGTCCATAGCGCTTTCCCTAAAGCACTGCGCAGGATTGAAACTCGCAGACTTACAATCTAAAGGTTAAAGTTTGTATGTGGTACAGTAGTGAGAGAGTAGTGCTGAGCAGTGCTGAGCATGTTAGGGAGGAAGGTTATAGGCTTTTTTAAAGAGGTGCGTTTTTATTGATGTTTTGAAGGATTTAAGGCAGGAGGATAGTCTGGTGAAGCGAGGCAAGGAGTTCCAGAGAATAGGGGCAGCGCGAGAAAAGTCCTGGAGGCGGGAGTGAGAGGAGGTGACAAGAGTGGTAGAAAGAAGAAGGTCGTTAGCAGAACGAAGAGGGCGTGTGGGGGAGTATTTGGAGATGAGAGCAGAGATGTATGGGGGTGCGCTGTTGTTGAGGGCTTTATAAGTTAGGGTCAAGATTTTAAACTTTATTCTGGAGGCTAAGGGAAGCCAGTGGAGTGATTGACAAAGAGGAGCTGCCGACACTGAACGATGTGTATTGAAGATGAGTCTGGCGGAGGCATTTATTATGGATTGAAGTGGGGAGAGGCGAGTGATGGGCAGGCCAACAAGGAGCGAGTTGCAATAGTCAAGACGAGAAATGATAAGAGAGTGTATTAGAATCTTAGTAGTGTCTTGTGTAAGGTAATGGCGTATTTTGGATATGTTTTTTAGATGGAAAAGACAGGATTTGGTTAGAGACTGTATGTGTGGGATGAAAGAGAGGGCAGGGTCCAGTAGAACCCAGAGACAACGGGCTTGGGAGGCGGGAGTGATGATGGCGTTGTTGACAGAGAGAGAGATGTGAGAAATTGAAGCTGTAGTAGAGGGTGGGAAGATTAAGAGTTCAGTCTTAGACATGTTGAGTTTCAGATGGTGGGTGGACATCCAAGAGGATATACTAGAGAGGCAGTCGGAGACGTGTGCTAGAAGAGAGGGGGATAGATCTGGTGCTGAGAGATAGATTTGGGTGTCGTCTGCATAGAGATGGTACTGGAACCCAAAAGAGTTTATTAGGGTGAGGATGTGTAGATGGAGAAGAGGAGGGGGCCTAGGACTGAACCTTGGGGTACGCCAATAGACAGGGGGTGAGGAGAAGAAGATGTGCCGGAGAAGGAGACACTAAATGATCGTTCTTGGAGGTATGATGAGAACCACAAGAGAGCAGTGTCTCGAATGCCGAGGGAGGAGAGAATGTGGAGTAGAATTGAATGGTCAACTGTGTCAAAGGCGGCAGTGAGATCCAGAAGAAGCAAAATAGAAAAGTGGCCTTTCGACTTGGCGGTGAGCAGGTCATTGGTGACTTTTATGAGGGCTGTCTCAGTGGAGTGTTGGGGCCGAAAGCCGGATTGGAAAGTGTCCAGAAGAGAGTTCGAGGAGATGAAACTGGTGAGGCGGTTATAGACGAGCCGCTCCAGCAGTTTGGAAGCCAGGGGAAGTAGAGAGATAGGGCGATAGTTAGATGCAATGTCAGAATCGGATGAGGGTTTCTTGAGTGGGTGTAATTATGGCATGTTTTAGAGATGATGGAAATGTGCCAGTGTTTAGGGAAAGGTTGAAGATATGTGTGAGAGCTGGGATAAGTGTAGTAGAGAGGGGAGGGATGAGCTGAGATGGAATAGGATCTGAAGGACAGGTAGTGAGGTGAGAGGATGATATTAGGATGGAGACTTCATCTTCTGTTGCATGGGTAAAGTAGTCCAGAGTGGCTGTGGGAATGGAAGGGGGGGTAGATTGGGTGTTGTTGGTTAGTAGAGTTAGTTGAGAGAGTGAAGTGTGTGAGCCACGGTGAGAGGAGAGTTCATTGTGGATAGATTGAATTTTATGTGTAAAATGGTTGGCAAAGTCTTCAGCCGTGAGACAGGAAGGGATGGGGGGAGGTGGTGGGCGAAGGAGAGTATTGAAAGTGGTAAAAATATGTTTTGGGTTAGAGGACAGAGTTGATATTAGTGATGTAAAGTACTGCTGTTTGGCCAGGGTGAGGGCAGAGGAGTAGGAACGTAGCATAAACTTGTAGTGAAGGAAATCTGCTGCGGAGCGTGATTTCCTCCATAGTCGTTCAGCAGTGCGGGAGCACTTCTGAATGTAACGTGTGTGTGTAGTGTGCCATGGTTGTGGATGAGATTGAGGGCGTCTGCGTGTAGTTATGGGGGCCAGAGTGTCAAGAGTGGAAGAGAGATTAGAGTTGTAGTGTGTGGTGGCAGTGTCAGGGCAGTTGAGGTTGGTGATAGTGCTGAAAAGAGGTTGGAGCACGGTGGAGAGTTGGGTAGGGTCGAGTTCTAGCAGGTTTCTGTGGGTTATTGTAGCTGGGGTTGAAGAAGAGTGATGGGAGGAAGAAGATGTGTTGAGGTTGAAGGTAAGGAGGTGATGGTCAGATAGAGGGAGAGGGTGGATGACTAGGTTGGAGGTGTGGGTAATATTGGTAAAAATAAGGTCAAGAGAGTGACCAGCATGGTGAGTTGAAGAATCTGTAAGTTGTGAGAGGCCGAGGGAAGAGGTGAGTGCAAGTAGTTTGGCGGCTGCTGAGGAGGTGGGGGTGTCAGTGGCAATGTTGAAGTCACCAAGTATCAGTGTCGGAATGTTGGAGGAAAGAAAGTGTGGGAGCCAGGCAGAAAAGTGATCGAGAAATTGAGAGGAAGTACCTGGGGGGCGATAGATTACAGCAACACGTAGAGAGATAGGAGAGAAGAGGCGGATATTATGAGCTTCAAAAGACGAAAATCGGAGGGATGGGACAGGGGGTATGAGGTGGAACGTACAGCGAGAAGAAAGTAATACACCCACACCACCACCTTGTTTGTTCCCAGGTCTAGGTGTGTGACTGAGGTGAAAACCCCCATGCGAGAGTGCTGCAGGGGAGGCAGTATCAGAAGAGGAGAGCCAGGTTTCAGTAAGAGCCAGTAGATTGAGGGAGTTGGTAGTGAAAAGGTCGTGAGTGAAAGTGAGTTTATTGCAGATAGATCGTGCGTTCCAGAGAGCACAGGAGAAAGGTAGAGTGGAAGATTTGTGACAAGTGATGGGTATGTGTTTTTCTGGTGTTTTCTGCCCTTGGAGTAGAGCGTGGCTGAAAGCAGGTAGAAATGAGGGAGGGACCTGGGTTAGGGGATATGTCTCCAGCAGCTAGCAGAAGGAGGAGTGAGAGTGAGAGAATATGGGAGTGGGACTTACAGTGATGTTTCTGCTTATGAGTGTTGGGGAGGGGATGAGATTGTGATTGGAGGAGGGAGAGTAGCTTGTGAGAGCAGAGAAGAGGAGAGGAAAGCAGGGAAGGTGAGATGGTTATAGTATTGGAGGTGTGATACGGATAGGCTGCAAATGATAGTCTGAGAGAGAGGCAGTAGAAGATGAGGAGGAGAAAAAAGTGAGAGAGCATTTCGACACAGTGTGTAGGTGTAGGGAGTAGATGAGATAAAGGTGTGAGAGTAAAAGAAAAATTGTTAGTGACCAAGATGGGAGAGTAGCTGGTTTGTGTGTAATTATATATATATATATATATATATATATATATATATATATATATATATATATATTTTTTTTTTTTTGTGTATTAAATTAGTTGAATAATTTGAAGTAGGTGATGCTGAGTGAGCAGGTGAAAGTCAGATGAGTATCTATAAATTGAGACAACGCGTGGGTGGGAGTGGGGCAGGGAGAGCAGTGTCTGTAGGAAGCCAGGTGAGTGTTTTAAAGATGGATGCTGGAGGCTGGAACAGAGAAGAGATTGTGAGATATACTTTGGGGCTAGCCCAGTATTTATGCATTTAAAAGGAGCATTTGTTGCAGACAGATGAGAAGGTGTGAAGGGGGCGGGAGATTGTGGTGGAGAAATACAGTGTGAAAGCTTAAAATTTACCAGAGTAGTAATAAAGTTTCTATGTGAACAAAAATTATATCAGATATGGATATTTATAATTAATGTTACAGGAGGATACAGTAGAGTCAAAGGTGAATCAGTTAGATGGCTGTAGATACCTTGTAGCAGTGTCTGTAGGAAGCCAGGTGAGTGTTTTAAAGATGGATGCTAGAGGCTGGAACAGAGAAGAGATTGTATGGTTTTATAGAGCAGTGTATGGTTATATAGAGCAGTGTATGAGCAGTGTATGGTTATATGGAGCAGTGTATGGTTATACGGAGCAGTGTATGGTTATATGGAGCAGTGTATGGTTATATAAAGCAGTGTATGGTTATATAGAGCAGTGTATGGTTATATAGAGCAGTGTATGGTTATATAGAGCAGTGTATGGTTATATAGAGCAGTGTATGGTTATATAGAGCAGTGTATGGTTATATAGAGCAGTGTATGGTTATATGGAGCAGTGTATGGTTATATGGAGCAGTGTATGGTTATATGGAGCAGTGTATGGTTATACGGAGCAGTGTATGGTTATACGGAGCAGTGTATGGTTATACGGAGCAGTGTATGGTTATACGGAGCAGTGTATGGTTATACGGAGCAGTGTATGGTTATACGGAGCAGTGTATGGTTATACGGAGCAGTGTATGGTTATATAGAGAATTGTATGTTATATAGAGCAGTGTATGAGCAGTGTATGTTATATAGAGCAGTGTATGGTTATATGGAGCAGTGTATGAGCAGTGTATGTTATATAGAGCAGTGTATGGTTATACGGAGCAGTGTATGGTTATATGGAGCAGTGTATGGTTATACGGAGCATTGTATGGTTATACGGAGCATTGTATGGTTATACGGAGCAGTGTATGGTTATACGGAGCTGTGTATGGTTATACGGAGCTGTGTATGGTTATATAGAGCAGTGTATGGTTATATAGAGCAGTGTATGAGCAGTGTATGTTATATAGAGCAGTGTATGGTTATATGGAGCAGTGTATGAGCAGTGTATGGTTATATAGAGCAGTGTATGGTTATATAGAGCAGTGTATGGTTATATGGAGCAGTGTATGGTTATATGGAGCAGTGTATGGTTATACCGAGCAGTGTATGGTTATACGGAGCAGTGTATGGTTATACGGAGCAGTGTATGGTTATACGGAGCAGTGTATGGTTATACGGAGCAGTGTATGGTTATACGGAGCAGTGTATGGTTATACGGAGCTGTGTATGGTTATACAGAGCAGTGTATGGTTATATAGAGCAGTGTATGGTTATACTGAGCAGGGTATGGTTATATAGAGCAGTGTATGGTTATATAGAGCAGTGTATGAGCAGTGTATGTTATATAGAGCAGTGTGTGGTTATACTGAGCAGTGTATGGTTATATAGAGCAGTGTATGGTTATATAGAGCAGTGTATGAGCAGTGTATGGTTATATGGAGCAGTGTATGGTTATATAGAGCAGTGTGTGGTTATACAGAGCAGTGTATGGTTATATAGAGCAGTGTATGGTTATATAGAGCAGTGTGTGGTTATACGGAGCAGTGTATGGTTATACGGAGCAGTGTATGGTTATACGGAGCAGTGTATGGTTATATAGAGCAGTGTATGAGCAGTGTATGGTTATATAGAGCAGTGTATGGTTATATAGAGCAGTGTGTGGTTATACGGAGCAGTGTATGGTTATACGGAGCAGTGTATGGTTATATAGAGCAGTGTATGGTTATATAGAGCAGTGTATGGTTATATAGAGCAGTGTGTGGTTATACGGAGCAGTGTATGGTTATACGGAGCAGTGTATGGTTATACGGAGCAGTGTATGGTTATACGGAGCAGTGTATGGTTATATAGAGCAGTGTATGAGCAGTGTATGGTTATATAGAGCAGTGTATGAGCAGTGTATGGTTATATAGAGCAGTGTATGGTTATATAGAGCAGTGTGTGGTTATACGGAGCAGTGTGTGGTTATACGGAGCAGTGTATGGTTATATAGAGCAGTGTATGGTTATATAGAGCAGTGTATGGTTATACTGAGCCGTGTATGGTTATACTGAGCAGTGTATGGTTATACTGAGCAGTGTATGGTTATACCGAGCAGGGTATGGTTATATAGAGCAGTGTATGGTTATACTGAGCAGTGTATGTTATATGGAGCAGTGTATGGTTATACGGAGCAGTGTATGAGCAGTGTATGGTTATATAGAGCAGTGTATGGTTATACTGAGCAGTGTATGTTATATGGAGCAGTGTATGCAGTCACACAGCAGTGTTTGGTTATTACAAGGAGTTTTGAACAGGACGGAAGTGCTCACAGGTGGCCAGCAGGGGGAGTGGTGCCCCTCCACTTGGGTCAGCTCTCCTTATGTTTGTGGTATGACATCTGGAGAGGTGGAGGGGGAGGTGGAGGAGGAGTGGGGTGGGGGGGGGGGAGACTTCTGTCTCTTAGAGCTGTGCTCTGGGATAGCTGAGCTCTGTAGTTGTCTCTTGGTGAGACCAGTGAGGACCTTATCCGCTGGGAGTCGGGGGTATGCCCCGTGTACTCATGTGGGTGTGACAAACTATAACTGCTGTATTAGATGATGCCCCCCCCTGTGCCTCCGGTACTGGCATGCAGTGTGATGCCCACCTTTTGCTTCTTTCTTTTCTACCTCTTCTGCCCATCATGTGCGCGTCTTAACCCCCTTGCAAGTCAAAATCTGACTCTGGCTGTGGTCCTACCGGAGAAGAACCTGCGTTACGCTTGGTCCTGGCCCCGTGTGTCTCCAGCTCTCCATATGGCAATGGAGCATGCCCAAGACAAGCTTCAGCTTCTACCTGGGTATCAAATCCATTTTGTTTTTCTCACCACCGAACTGGAAGGGGCCTGCTCGGAGTATGTAGCGCCGCTCAATGCTGTGGACCTTAAACTTGATTACAATCCTGATGTACTTTTTGGGCCTGGCTGTGTGTACCCTGCAGCTTCGGTTGCCCGTTTTGCCACCCACTGGCGCCTTCCCCTGATTACTGCTGGAGCTCTGGCCTTTGGTTTTAAGCAGGATGACGATCAATATAACACAACAGTGAGGACCGGACCGACGGCAATCAAATTGGGGGAGTTTGTTTCACATCTTCATGAGCACTTCAACTGGAGCTCACGGGCTGCTCTTGTTTACTATGATGTAAAGATGGATGACCGGCCACACTACTTCATCATTGAAGGTGTTTATCTGGCGCTAGATAAGGATTTTGGTAACCTCACTGTACGGTACCAGATGTACCAGATGGATGAAAATGTGGACAATGTGGTACAGTTCATCCAAAACAATGGGAGAGGTGAGTGATGGGCGTAATGTCATTTGTTATCTTCAGAGCATGTTTACAGCCATCAGAGCTTACTATAATATGGCCACCTTCTCTTGTCCTGGTTGGTCATCATGTGGTTTGCGATGAATATAGGTTACAGGATTTGTTTTCTGTTGGGATGCCCTTTGTAGAGATGTTGTTCATCACTATTAGATTGTCCACCAAACCCTTGGGTTAAAGAGCATTGGGATGAATCTGATTTACTTCATATTGATAACAACTGGACTTGCTGTCTTGTCTTACTTCTATTTGGTGTTGTTTAGATGGTTTGACCATCTCCTGTTCTCCTGGCTACTCTTGTCCTAGATCTCACTGACCCATCTGGATTATCTGTATCTAATTTCTCTAATTCTTTAAGGCCTTTTTCAGCTTTCTGTTCCTCAGTTTACAGTATCTTAGTTGCCCTAATATCACTGGCCTGGGTCACTCATGGCTCACACTGGCATTGCAGTGTTTGGTCTGGGTCACTCATGGCTCACATTGGCATTGCAGTGTTTGGCCTTTGTCACTCATGGCTCACATTGGCATTGCTGTGTTTGGTCTGGGTCACTCATGGCTCTCACTGGCATTGCTGTGTTTGGTCTGGGTCAATCATGACTCACATTGGCATTGTAGTGTTTGGTCTGGGTCACTCATGGCTCTCACTGGCATTGCTGTGTTTGGTCTGGGTCAATCATGACTCACATTGGCATTGCAGTGTTTGGCCTGGCTTTCTCATGGCTCACACTGGCATTGCAGTGTTTGGTCTGGGTCACTCATGGCTCACATTGGCATTGCAGTGTTTGGCCTGGGTCACTCATGTCTCACATTGGCATTGCAGTGTTTGGCCTGGCTTTCTCATGGCTCACACTGGCATTGCAGTGTTTGGTCTGGGTCACTCATGGCTCACATTGGCATTGCAGTGTTTGGCCTTTGTCACTCATGGCTCACATTGGCATTGCAGTGTTTGGCCTTTGTCACTCATGGCTCTCACTGGCATTGCTGTGTTTGGTCTGGGTCAATCATGACTCACATTGGCATTGTAGTGTTTGGCCTGGGTCACTCATGGCTCACATTGGCATTGCTGTGTTTGGTCTGGGTCACTCATGGCTCAAAGTGGCATTGTAGTGTTTGGCCTGGGTCACTCATGGCTCACACTGGCATTGCTGTGTTTGGTCTGGGTCACTCATGGCTCACACTGGCATTGCTGTGTTTGGCCTTTGTCACTCATGGCTCACATTGGCATTGCTGTGTTTGGCCTGGGTCACTCATGGCTCTCACTGGCATTGTAGTGTTTGGCCTGGGTCATGGCTCAAAGTGGCATTGTACTGTTTGGCCTGGCTTTCTCATGGCTCAAAGTGGCATTGCAGTGTTTTGGTCTGGGTCACTCATGGCTCACATTGGCATTGTAGTGTTTGGCCTGGCTGTCTCATGGCTCACATTGGCATTGCAGTGTTTGACCTGGGTCACTCATGGCTCACATTGGCATTGCAGTGTTTGGCCTGGGTCACTCATGACTCACATTGGCATTGCAGTGTTTGGTCTGGGACACTCATGGCTCACATTGGCATTGCAGTGTTTGGCCTGGGTCACTCATGGCTCACATTGGCATTGTAGTGTTTAGCCTGGGTCACTCATGGCTCACATTGGCATTGCTGTGTTTGGTCTGGGTCACTCATGGCTCAAAGTGGCATTGTAGTGTTTGGCCTGGGTCACTCATGGCTCACACTGGCATTGCTGTGTTTGGTCTGGGTCACTCATGGCTCACACTGGCATTGCTGTGTTTGGTCTGGGTCACTCATGGCTCACATTGGCATTGCTGTGTTTGGCCTGGGTCACTCATGGCTCTCACTGGCATTGTAGTGTTTGGCCTGGGTCATGGCTCAAAGTGGCATTGTACTGTTTGGCCTGGCTTTCTCATGGCTCAAAGTGGCATTGCAGTGTTTTGGTCTGGGTCACTCATGGCTCACATTGGCATTGTAGTGTTTGGCCTGGCTGTCTCATGGCTCACATTGGCATTGCAGTGTTTGACCTGGGTCACTCATGGCTCACATTGGCATTGCAGTGTTTGGCCTGGGTCACTCATCACCTTACATTGGCATTGCAGTGTTTGGTCTGGGCCACTCATGGCTCACATTGGCATTGCAGTGTTTGGCCTGGGTCACTCATGGCTCACATTGGCATTGCAGTGTTTGGCCTGGATCACTCATGGCTCACATTGGCATTGCAGTGTTTGGCCTGGATCACTCATGGCTCACATTGGCATTGCAGTGTTTGACCTGGGTCACTCATGGCTCACATTGGCATTGCAGTGTTTGGCCTGGGTCACTCATGACTCACATTGGCATTGCAGTGTTTGGTCTGGGCCACTCATGGCTCACATTGGCATTGCAGTGTTTGGCCTGGGTCACTCATGGCTCACATTGGCATTGCAGTGTTTGGCCTGGGTCACTCATGGCTGACATTGGCATTGCAGTGTTTGGCCTGGGTCACTCATGGCTCACACTGGCATTGCAGTGTTTGGTCTGGATCACTCATGGCTCACATTGGCATTGCAGTGTTTGGCCTGGATCACTCATGGCTCACACTGGCATTGCAGTGTTTGGTCTGGATCACTCATGGCTCACACTGGCATTGCAGTGTTTGGCCTGGATCACTCATGGCTCACACTGGCATTGCAGTGTTTGGCCTGGCTCTCTCATGGCTCACACTGGCATTGCAGTGTTTGGTCTGGATCACTCATGGCTCACATTGGCATTGCAGTGTTTGGCCTGGATCACTCATGGCTCACACTGGCATTGCAGTGTTTGGTCTGGATCACTCATGGCTCACATTGGCATTGCAGTGTTTGGCCTGGCTCTCTCATGGCTCACATTGGCATTGCAGTGTTTGGCCTGGCTCTCTCATGGCTCACAGTGGCATTGCAGTGTTTGGCCTGGGTCACTCATGGCTGACATTGGAATTGCAGTGTTTGGCCTGGATCACTCATGGCTCACATTGGCATTGCAGTGTTTGGCCTGGGTCACTCATGGCTCACATTGGCATTGCAGTGTTTGGCCTGGGTCACTCATGGCTCACATTGGCATTGCAGTGTTTGGCCTGGGTCACTCATGGCTCACATTGGCATTGCAGTTTGGCACTTGATAATCACTCACATGGCTTTTACTAGCCAGGCTCTCATGCACATCTGTCTCTGTCCAGACTCTCACTCACATCTGTCACTGTCCTGACTCTCACTCACATCTGTCTCTGTCCTGACTCTCACTCACATCTGTCTCTGTCCTGACTCTCACATCTGTCTCTGTCCAGACTCTCACTCACATCTGTCACTCTCCTGACTCTCACTCACATCTGTCTCTGTCCAGACTCTCACTCACATCTGTCTCTGTCCAGACTCTCACTCACATCTTTCTATGTCCTGACTCTCACTCACATCTGTCTCTGTCCTGACTCTCACTCGCATCTGTCATTCTCCTGACTCTCACTCACATCTGTCTCTGTCCTGACTCTCACTCACATCTGTCATTCTCCTGACTCTCACTCTCATCTGTCTCTATCCTGACTCTCACTCTCATCTGTCTCTATCCTGACTCTCACTCACATCTTTCTATGTCCTGACTCTCACTCACATCTGTCTCTGTCCTGACTCTCACTCACATCTGTCACTCTCCTGACTCTCACTCACATCTGTCACTCTCCTGACTCTCACTCACATCTGTCACTCTCCTGACTCTCACTCACATCTGTCACTCTCCTGACTCTCACTCACAGCTGTCACTCTCCTGACTCTCACTCACATCTGTCACTCTCCTGACTCTCACTATCATCTGTCACTCTCACTCTCATCTGTCTCTATCCTGACTCTCACTCGCATCTGTCTTGGATCTGTCACTCTCCTGACTCTCACTCACATCTGTCATTCTCCTGACTCTCACTCACATCTGTCTCTGTCCAGACTCTCACTCACATCTGTCACTCTCCTGACTCTCTCACTCACATCTGTCACTCTCCTGACTCTCTCACTCACATCTGTCACTCTCCTGACTCTCACTCACATCTGTCACTCTCCTGACTCTCACTCACATCTGTCACTCTCCTGACTCTCACTCACATCTGTCACTCTCCTGACTCTCTCACTCACATCTGTCACTCTCCTGACTCTCTCACTCACATCTGTCTCTGTCCTGACTCTCACTCACATCTGTCTCTGTCCTGACTCTCACTCACATCTGTCTCTGTCCTGACTCTCACTCACATCTGTCACTGTCCTGACTCACTCACATCTGTCACTCTCCTGACTCTCACTCACATCTGTCACTCTCCAGACTCTCACTCACATCTGTCTCTGTCCAGACTCTCACTCACATCTGTCACTCTCCTGACTCTCACTCACATCTGTCACTCTCCTGACTCTCACTCACATCTGTCACTCTCCTGACTCTCACTCACATCTGTCACTCTCCTGACTCTCACTCACATCTGTCACTCTCCTGACTCTCACTCACATCTGTCACTGTCCAGACTCTCACTCGCATCTGTCACTGTCCAGACTCTCACTCGCATCTGTCACTGTCCAGACTCTCACTCGCATCTGTCACTCTCCTGACTCTCACTCGCATCTGTCACTCTCCTGACTCTCACTCACATCTGTCACTCTCCTGACTCTCACTCGCATCTGTCACTCTCCTGACTCTCACTCGCATCTGTCACTCTCCTGACTCTCACTCGCATCTGTCACTCTCCTGACTCTCACTCGCATCTGTCACTCTCCTGACTCTCACTCGCATCTGTCACTCTCCTGACTCTCACTCGCATCTGTCACTCTCCTGACTCTCACTCGCATCTGTCACTCTCACTCTCATCTGTCTCTATCCTGACTCTCACTCGCATCTGTCTCGGATCTGTCACTCTCCTGACTCTCACTCACATCTGTCATTCTCCTGACTCTCACTCACATCTGTCTCTGTCCAGACTCTCACTCTCATCTGTCACTCTCCTGACTCTCTCACTCACATCTGTCACTCTCCTGACTCTCTCACTCACATCTGTCACTCTCCTGACTCTCACTCACATCTGTCACTCTCCTGACTCTCACTCACATCTGTCACTCTCCTGACTCTCTCACTCACATCTGTCACTCTCCTGACTCTCTCACTCACATCTGTCTCTGTCCTGACTCTCACTCACATCTGTCTCTGTCCTGACTCTCACTCACATCTGTCACTCTCACTCTCATCTGTCTCTATCCTGACTCTCACTCGCATCTGTCTCGGATCTGTCACTCTCCTGACTCTCACTCACATCTGTCACTCTCCAGACTCTCACTCACATCTGTCACTCTCCTGACTCTCTCACTCACATCTGTCACTCTCCTGACTCTCACTCACATCTGTCACTCTCCTGACTCTCACTCACATCTGTCACTCTCCTGACTCTCTCACTCACATCTGTCACTCTCCTGACTCTCACTCACATCTGTCTCTGTCCTGACTCTCACTCACATCTGTCTCTGTCCTGACTCTCACTCACATCTGTCTCTGTCCTGACTCTCACTCACATCTGTCACTCTCCTGACTCTCACTCACATCTGTCACTCTCCTGACTCTCACTCACATCTGTCACTCTCCTGACTCTCACTCACATCTGTCACTCTCCTGACTCTCACTCACATCTGTCACTCTCCAGACTCTCACTCACATCTGTCACTCTCCAGACTCTCACTCACATCTGTCTCTGTCCAGACTCTCACTCACATCTGTCACTCTCCAGACTCTCACTCACATCTGTCTCTGTCCAGACTCTCACTCACATCTGTCTCTGTCCAGACTCTCACTCACATCTGTCACTCTCCTGACTCTCACTCACATCTGTCACTCTCCTGACTCTCACTCACATCTGTCACTGTCCAGACTCTCACTCACATCTGTCTCTGTCCAGACTCTCACTCACATCTGTCACTCCCCTGACTTTCACTCGCATCTGTCACTCTCCTGACTCTCACTCGCATCTGTCACTGTCCAGACTCTCACTCGCATCTGTCACTCTCCTGACTCTCACTCGCATCTGTCACTCTCCTGACTCTCACTCGCATCTGTCACTCTCCTGACTCTCACTCGCATCTGTCACTCTCCTGACTCTCACTCGCATCTGTCACTCTCCTGACTCTCACTCGCATCTGTCACTCTCCTGACTCTCACTCGCATCTGTCACTCTCCTGACTCTCACTCGCATCTGTCACTCTCCTGACTCTCACTCGCATCTGTCACTCTCCTGACTCTCACTATCATCTGTCACTCTCACTCTCATCTGTCTCTATCCTGACTCTCACTCGCATCTGTCTCGGATCTGTCACTCTCCTGACTCTCACTCACATCTGTCATTCTCCTGACTCTCACTCACATCTGTCTCTGTCCAGACTCTCACTCACATCTGTCACTCTCCTGACTCTCTCACTCACATCTGTCACTCTCCTGACTCTCTCACTCACATCTGTCACTCTCCTGACTCTCACTCACATCTGTCACTCTCCTGACTCTCACTCACATCTGTCACTCTCCTGACTCTCTCACTCACATCTGTCACTCTCCTGACTCTCTCACTCACATCTGTCTCTGTCCTGACTCTCACTCACATCTGTCTCTGTCCTGACTCTCACTCACATCTGTCACTCTCACTCTCATCTGTCTCTATCCTGACTCTCACTCGCATCTGTCTCGGATCTGTCACTCTCCTGACTCTCACTCACATCTGTCACTCTCCTGACTCTCACTCACATCTGTCACTCTCCTGACTCTCTCACTCACATCTGTCACTCTCCTGACTCTCACTCACATCTGTCACTCTCCTGACTCTCACTCACATCTGTCACTCTCCTGACTCTCTCACTCACATCTGTCACTCTCCTGACTCTCACTCACATCTGTCTCTGTCCTGACTCTCACTCACATCTGTCTCTGTCCTGACTCTCACTCACATCTGTCTCTGTCCTGACTCTCACTCACATCTGTCTCTCTCCTGACTCTCACTCACATCTGTCACTCTCCTGACTCTCACTCACATCTGTCACTCTCCTGACTCTCACTCACATCTGTCACTCTCCTGACTCTCACTCACATCTGTCACTCTCCAGACTCTCACTCACATCTGTCACTCTCCAGACTCTCACTCACATCTGTCTCTGTCCAGACTCTCACTCACATCTGTCACTCTCCAGACTCTCACTCACATCTGTCTCTGTCCAGACTCTCACTCACATCTGTCTCTGTCCAGACTCTCACTCACATCTGTCACTCTCCTGACTCTCACTCACATCTGTCACTCTCCTGACTCTCACTCACATCTGTCACTGTCCAGACTCTCACTCACATCTGTCTCTGTCCAGACTCTCACTCACATCTGTCACTCTCCTGACTCTCACTCGCATCTGTCACTCTCCTGACTCTCACTCGCATCTGTCACTGTCCAGACTCTCACTCGCATCTGTCACTCTCCTGACTCTCACTCGCATCTGTCACTCTCCTGACTCTCACTCGCATCTGTCACTCTCCTGACTCTCACTCGCATCTGTCACTCTCCTGACTCTCACTCACATCTGTCTCTGTCCAGACTCTCACTCACATCTGTCACTCTCCAGACTCTCACTCACATCTGTCTCTGTCCAGACTCTCACTCACATCTGTCTCTGTCCAGACTCTCACTCGCATCTGTCACTCTCCTGACTCTCACTCGCATCTGTCACTCTCCTGACTCTCACTCGCATCTGTCACTCTCCTGACTCTCACTCGCATCTGTCACTCTCCTGACTCTCACTCGCATCTGTCACTCTCCTGACTCTCACTCGCATCTGTCACTCTCCTGACTCTCACTCGCATCTGTCACTCTCACTCACATCTGTCACTCTTCTGACTCTCACTCGCATCTGTCTCTGTCCTGACTCTCACTCGCATCTGTCACTCTCCTGACTCTCACTCACATCTGTCATTCTCCTGACTCTCACTCACATCTGTCTCTGTCCTGACTCTCACTCACATCTGTCATTCTCCTGACTCTCACTCTCATCTGTCTCTGTCCTGACTCTCACTCACATCTTTCTCTGTCCTGACTCTCACTCACATCTGTCTCTGTCCAGACTCTAACTCACATCTGTCACTCTCCTGACTCTCACTCACATCTGTCTCTGTCCAGACTCTCACTCGCATCTGTCATTCTCCTGACTCTCACTCGCATCTGTCACTCTCCTGACTCTCACTCGCATCTGTCACTCTTCTGACTCTCACTCGCATCTGTCTCTGTCCTGACTCTCACTCGCATCTGTCACTCTCCTGACTCTCACTCACATCTGTCACTCTCCTGACTCTCACTCACATCTGTCATTCTCCTGACTCTCACTCACATCTGTCTCTGTCCTGACTCTCACTCACATCTGTCATTCTCCTGACTCTCACTCTCATCTGTCTCTGTCCTGACTCTCACTCTCATCTGTCTCTGTCCTGACTCTCACTCACATCTTTCTCTGTCCTGACTCTCACTCACATCTGTCTCTGTCCTGACTCTCACTCACATCTGTCTCTGTCCTGACTCTCACTCACATCTGTCACTCTCCTGACTCTCACTCACATCTGTCACTCTCCTGACTCTCACTCACATCTGTCTCTGTCCAGACTCTCATTCGCATCTGTCTCTGTCCTGACTCTCACTCACATCTGTCTCTGTCCTGACTCTCACTCACATCTGTCTCTCTCCTGACTCTCACTCACATCTGTCACTCTCCTGACTCTCACTCACATCTGTCACTCTCCTGACTCTCACTATCATCTGTCACTCTCACTCACATCTGTCTCTGTCCTGACTCTCACTCACATCTTTCTCTGTCCAGACTCTCACTCACATCTGTCTCTGTCCAGACTCTCACTCACATCTGTCTCTGTCCAGACTCTCACTCACATCTGTCATTCTCCTGACTCTCACTCACATCTGTCACTCTCCTGACTCTCACTCGCATCTGTCACTCTCCTGACTCTCACTCACATCTGTCACTCTCCTGACTCTCACTCACATCTGTCACTCTCCTGACTCTCACTCACAGCTGTCACTCTCCTGACTCTCACTCACATCTGTCACTCTCCTGACTCTCACTATCATCTGTCACTCTCACTCTCATCTGTCTCTATCCTGACTCTCACTCGCATCTGTCTTGGATCTGTCACTCTCCTGACTCTCACTCACATCTGTCATTCTCCTGACTCTCACTCACATCTGTCTCTGTCCAGACTCTCACTCACATCTGTCACTCTCCTGACTCTCTCACTCACATCTGTCACTCTCCTGACTCTCTCACTCACATCTGTCACTCTCCTGACTCTCACTCACATCTGTCACTCTCCTGACTCTCACTCACATCTGTCACTCTCCTGACTCTCTCACTCACATCTGTCACTCTCCTGACTCTCTCACTCACATCTGTCTCTGTCCTGACTCTCACTCACATCTGTCTCTGTCCTGACTCTCACTCACATCTGTCTCTGTCCTGACTCTCACTCACATCTGTCACTGTCCTGACTCACTCACATCTGTCACTCTCCTGACTCTCACTCACATCTGTCACTCTCCAGACTCTCACTCACATCTGTCTCTGTCCAGACTCTCACTCACATCTGTCACTCTCCTGACTCTCACTCACATCTGTCACTCTCCTGACTCTCACTCACATCTGTCACTCTCCTGACTCTCACTCACATCTGTCACTCTCCTGACTCTCACTCACATCTGTCACTCTCCTGACTCTCACTCACATCTGTCACTGTCCAGACTCTCACTCGCATCTGTCACTGTCCAGACTCTCACTCGCATCTGTCACTGTCCAGACTCTCACTCGCATCTGTCACTGTCCAGACTCTCACTCGCATCTGTCACTCTCCTGACTCTCACTCGCATCTGTCACTCTCCTGACTCTCACTCGCATCTGTCACTCTCCTGACTCTCACTCGCATCTGTCACTCTCCTGACTCTCACTCACATCTGTCACTCTCCTGACTCTCACTCGCATCTGTCACTCTCCTGACTCTCACTCGCATCTGTCACTCTCCTGACTCTCACTCGCATCTGTCACTCTCCTGACTCTCACTATCATCTGTCACTCTCACTCTCATCTGTCTCTATCCTGACTCTCACTCGCATCTGTCTCGGATCTGTCACTCTCCTGACTCTCACTCACATCTGTCATTCTCCTGACTCTCACTCACATCTGTCTCTGTCCAGACTCTCACTCACATCTGTCACTCTCCTGACTCTCTCACTCACATCTGTCACTCTCCTGACTCTCTCACTCACATCTGTCACTCTCCTGACTCTCACTCACATCTGTCTCTCTCCTGACTCTCACTCACATCTGTCACTCTCCTGACTCTCTCACTCACATCTGTCACTCTCCTGACTCTCTCACTCACATCTGTCTCTGTCCTGACTCTCACTCACATCTGTCTCTGTCCTGACTCTCACTCACATCTGTCACTCTCACTCTCATCTGTCTCTATCCTGACTCTCACTCGCATCTGTCTCGGATCTGTCACTCTCCTGACTCTCACTCACATCTGTCATTCTCCAGACTCTCACTCACATCTGTCACTCTCCTGACTCTCTCACTCACATCTGTCACTCTCCTGACTCTCACTCACATCTGTCACTCTCCTGACTCTCACTCACATCTGTCACTCTCCTGACTCTCTCACTCACATCTGTCACTCTCCTGACTCTCACTCACATCTGTCTCTGTCCTGACTCTCACTCACATCTGTCTCTGTCCTGACTCTCACTCACATCTGTCTCTGTCCTGACTCTCACTCACATCTGTCACTCTCCTGACTCTCACTCACATCTGTCACTCTCCTGACTCTCACTCACATCTGTCACTCTCCTGACTCTCACTCACATCTGTCACTCTCCTGACTCTCACTCACATCTGTCACTCTCCAGACTCTCACTCACATCTGTCACTCTCCAGACTCTCACTCACATCTGTCTCTGTCCAGACTCTCACTCACATCTGTCACTCTCCAGACTCTCACTCACATCTGTCTCTGTCCAGACTCTCACTCACATCTGTCTCTGTCCAGACTCTCACTCACATCTGTCTCTGTCCAGACTCTCACTCACATCTGTCACTCTCCTGACTCTCACTCACATCTGTCACTCTCCTGACTCTCACTCACATCTGTCACTGTCCAGACTCTCACTCACATCTGTCTCTGTCCAGACTCTCACTCACATCTGTCACTCTCCTGACTCTCACTCGCATCTTTCACTCTCCTGACTCTCACTCGCATCTGTCACTGTCCAGACTCTCACTCGCATCTGTCACTCTCCTGACTCTCACTCGCATCTGTCACTCTCCTGACTCTCACTCGCATCTGTCACTCTCCTGACTCTCACTCACATCTGTCATTCTCCTGACTCTCACTCGCATCTGTCACTCTCCTGACTCTCACTCGCATCTGTCACTCTCCTGACTCTCACTCGCATCTGTCACTCTCCTGACTCTCACTCGCATCTGTCACTCTCCTGACTCTCACTCGCATCTGTCACTCTCCTGACTCTCACTCGCATCTGTCACTCTCCTGACTCTCACTCGCATCTGTCACTCTCCTGACTCTCACTCGCATCTGTCACTCTCCTGACTCTCACTCGCATCTGTCACTCTCACTCACATCTGTCACTCTTCTGACTCTCACTCGCATCTGTCTCTGTCCTGACTCTCACTCGCATCTGTCACTCTCCTGACTCTCACTCACATCTGTCACTCTCCTGACTCTCACTCACATCTGTCTCTGTCCTGACTCTCACTCACATCTGTCATTCTCCTGACTCTCACTCTCATCTGTCTCTGTCCTGACTCTCACTCACATCTTTCTCTGTCCTGACTCTCACTCACATCTGTCTCTGTCCAGACTCTAACTCACATCTGTCACTCTCCTGACTCTCACTCACATCTGTCTCTGTCCAGACTCTCACTCGCATCTGTCATTCTCCTGACTCTCACTCGCATCTGTCACTCTCCTGACTCTCACTCGCATCTGTCACTCTCACTCGCATCTGTCACTCTTCTGACTCTCACTCGCATCTGTCTCTGTCCTGACTCTCACTCGCATCTGTCACTCTCCTGACTCTCACTCGCATCTGTCACTCTCCTGACTCTCACTCACATCTGTCATTCTCCTGACTCTCACTCACATCTGTCATTCTCCTGACTCTCACTCTCATCTGTCTCTGTCCTGACTCTCACTCTCATCTGTCTCTGTCCTGACTCTCACTCACATCTTTCTCTGTCCTGACTCTCACTCACATCTGTCTCTGTCCTGACTCTCACTCACATCTGTCTCTGTCCTGACTCTCACTCACATCTGTCACTCTCCTGACTCTCACTCACATCTGTCACTCTCCTGACTCTCACTCACATCTGTCTCTGTCCAGACTCTCATTCGCATCTGTCTCTGTCCTGACTCTCACTCACATCTGTCTCTGTCCTGACTCTCACTCACATCTGTCTCTGTCCTGACTCTCACTCACATCTGTCACTCTCCTGACTCTCACTCACATCTGTCACTCTCCTGACTCTCACTATCATCTGTCACTCTCACTCACATCTGTCTCTGTCCTGACTCTCACTCACATCTTTCTCTGTCCAGACTCTCACTCACATCTGTCTCTGTCCAGACTCTCACTCACATCTGTCTCTGTCCAGACTCTCACTCACATCTGTCATTCTCCTGACTCTCACTCACATCTGTCTCTGTCCTGACTCTCACTCACATCTGTCATTCTCCTGACTCTCACTCTCATCTGTCTCTGTCCTGACTCTCACTCACATCTGTCTCTGTCCTGACTCTCACTCACATCTGTCACTCTCCTGACTCTCACTCACATCTGTCACTCTCCTGACTCTCACTCACATCTGTCTCTGTCCAGACTCTCATTCGCATCTGTCTCTGTCCTGACTCTCACTCACATCTGTCTCTGTCCTGACTCTCACTCACATCTGTCTCTGTCCTGACTCTCACTCACATCTGTCACTCTCCTGACTCTCACTCACATCTGTCACTCTCCTGACTCTCACTATCATCTGTCACTCTCACTCACATCTGTCTCTGTCCTGACTCTCACTCACATCTTTCTCTGTCCAGACTCTCACTCACATCTGTCTCTGTCCAGACTCTCACTCACATCTGTCTCTGTCCAGACTCTCACTCACATCTGTCACTCTCCTGACTCTCTCACATCTGTCACTCTCCTGACTCTCACTCACATCTGTCTCTGTCCTGACTCTCACTCACATCTGTCTCTGTCCTGACTCTCACTCACATCTGTCTCTGTCCTGACTCTCACTCACATCTGTCACTCTCCTGACTCTCACTCGCATCTGTCACTCTCCTGACTCTCACTCGCATCTGTCATTCTCCTCACATCTGTCTCTGTCCTGTACAGTATGGAGAGGATCAGACCCTGTATTGTACAGTATGGAGGGGGTCAGACCCTGTATTGTACAGTATGGAGGGGGTCAGACCCTGTATTGTACTGTATGGAGGGGATCAGACCCTGTATTGTACAGTATGGAGGGGGTCAGACCCTGTATTGTAATGTGTGGAGGGGGTCAGACCCTGTATTGTAATGTATGGAGGGGATCAGACCCTGTATTGTACTGTATGGAGGTGGTCAGACCCTATATTGTACAGTATGGAGGGGATCAGACCCTGTATTGTACAGTATGGAGGGGATCAGACCCTGTATTGTACAGTATGGAGGGGATCAGACCCTGTATTGTACAGTATGGAGGGGATCAGACCCTGTATTGTACAGTATGGAGGGGATCAGACCCTGTATTGTACAGTATGGAGGGGATCAGACCCTGTATTGTACAGTATGGAGGGGATCAGACCCTGTATTGTACAGTATGGAGGGGATCAGACCCTGTATTGTACTGTATGGAGGGGGTCAGACCCTGTATTGTACAGTATGGGGAGATCAGACCCTGTATTGTACTGTATGGAGGGGATCAGACCCTGTATTGTACTGTATGGAGGGGGTCAGACCCTGTATTGTACAGTATGGGGAGATCAGACCCTGTATTGTACTGTATGGAGGGGATCAGACCCTGTATTGTACAGTATGGAGGGGGTCAGACCCTGTATTGTACAGTATGGAGGGGGTCAGACCCTGTATTGTAATGTATGGAGGGGATCAGACCCTGTATTGTACTGTATGGAGGGGGTCAGACCCTGTATTGTACTGTATGGAGGGGATCAGACCCTGTATTGTACAGTATGGAGAGGATCAGACCCTGTATTGTCATGTATGGAGGGGATCAGACCCTGTATTGTACTGTATGGAGGGGGTCAGACCCTGTATTGTACAGTATGGAGGAGATCAGACCCTGTATTGTACTGTATGGAGAGGATCAGACCCTGTATTGTACTGTATGGAGGAGATCAGACCCTGTATTGTACTGTATGGAAGAGATCAGACCCTGTATTGTACTGTATGGAGGAGATCAGACCCTGTATTGTACTGTATGGAGGAGATCAGACCCTGTATTGTACAGTATGGGGAGATCAGACCCTGTATTGTACTGTATGGAGGGGGTCAGACCCTGTATTGTACAGTATGGAGGGGGTCAGACCCTGTATTTTACAGTATGGAGGGGGTCAGACCCTGTATTTTACAGTATGGAGGGGGTCAGACCCTGTATTTTACAGTATGGAGGGGGTCAGACCCTGTATTGTACAGTATGGAGGGGATCAGACCCTGTATTGTACAGTATGGAGATCAAACCCTCTATTGTACTGTATGGAGGGGATCAGACCCTGTATTGTACAGTATGGAGGGGATCAGACCCTGTATTGTACAGTATGGAGGTGATCAGACCCTGTATTGTACAGTATGGAGATCAAACCCTCTATTGTACTGTATGGAGGGGATCAGACCCTGTCCCTAGTCACTGTCCCCCAGTTCTGTCCCTGGTCACTGTCCCCCCTCCGGCTCTGTCTCTGGTCACTGTCCCCCAGTTCTGTCCCTGGTCACTGTCCCCCAGTTCTGTCCCTGGTCACTGTCCCCCAGTTCTGTCCCTGGTCATTGTCCCCCCTCCGGCTCTGTCTCTGGTCACTGTCCCCCAGTTCTGTCCCTGGTCATTGTCCCCCCTCCTGCTCTGTCCCTGGTCACTGTCCCCCAGTTCTGTCCCTGGTCACTGTGTCCCGGCTCTGTCCCTGGTCACTGTGTCCCGGCTCTGTCCCTGGTCACTGTGTCCCGGCTCTGTCCCTGGTCACTGTGTCCCGGCTCTGTCTCTGGTCACTGTGTCCCGGCTCTGTCTCTGGTCACTGTGTCCCGGCTCTGTCTCTGGTCACTGTGTCCCGGCTCTGTCTCTGGTCACTGTGTCCCGGCTCTGTCTCTGGTCACTGTCCCCCAGTTCTGTCCCTGGTCACTGTCCCCCAGTTCTGTCCCTGGTCACTGTCCCCCAGTTCTGTCCCTGGTCACTGTACCGGCTCTGTCTCTGGTCACTGTCCCCCAGTTCTGTCCCTGGTCACTGTCCCCCAGTTCTGTCACTGGTCACTGCCCCCCCTCCGGCTCTGTCCCTGGTCACTGTCCCCCAGTTCAGTCCCTGGTCACTGTCCCCCAGTTCAGTCCCTGTTCACTGTCCCCCAGTTCTGTCCCTGGTCACTGTCCCCCAGTTCTGTCCCTGGTCACTGTCCCCCAGTTCAGTCCCTGGTCACTGTCCCCCAGTTCTGTCCCTGGTCACTGTCCCCTAGTTCAGTCCCTGGTCACTGTCCCCCAGTTCAGTCCCTGGTCACTGTCCCCCAGTTCAGTCCCTGGTCACTGTCCCCCAGTTCTGTCCCTGGTCACTGGCCCCCCTCCGCCTCTGTCCCTGGTCACTGTCCCCCAGTTCTGTCCCTGGTCACTGTCCCCCAGTTCTGTCCATGGTCACTGTACCGGCTCTGTCTCTGGTCACTGTCCCCCAGTTCTGTCCCTGGTCACTGTCCCCCAGTTCTGTCCCTGGTCACTGTCCCCCAGTTCTGTCCCTGGTCACTGCCCCCCCTCCGGCTCTGTCCCTGGTCACTGTCCCCCAGTTCAGTCCCTGGTCACTGTCCCCCAGTTCAGTCCCTGGTCACTGTCCCCCAGTTCTGTCCCTGGTCACTGTCCCCCCTCCGCCTCTGTCCCTGGTCACTGTCCCCCAGTTCTGTCCCTGGTCACTGTCCCGGCTCTGTCCCTGGTCACTGTCCCCCCTCCGCCTCTGTCCCTGGTCACTGTCCCGGCTCTGTCCCTGGTCACTGTCCCGGCTCTGTCCCTGGTCACTGTCACCCTTTCCTCTGTCTCTGGTCACTGTCCCGGCTCTGTCCCTGGTCACTGTCCACCGGCTCTGTCCCTGGTCACTGTCCCCCAGTTCTGTCCCTGGTCACTGTCCCCCCTCCGGCTCTGTCTCTGGTCACTGTCACACGTACCACATTCTGCCCCCACACCACAGCATGGTATACAGATGGATCCATTAGAGGCAACAGATGTCACTGAGCTGTTCCCAGAGCTATTACTGCAGAGCCTGAGGGTAACAGTGCAAAGTAACATGTGTCCCCCCCCCCCCCCCCCCACACACACACATACACACCCTGAGGGTTCTCACCCCGAGTACTATGTATTAGGGTCCAGGTTGGGGCAGTATGGGGTAAATACAGGAAGAGATAGAGGGAAGTATGCAGCTGGTAGAGGGGCAGGATGGGGCAAGTAAAAGGACCTGGAGGGGCAGATACGGAGGGCAGAGTGAGCAGGTAAAAATCTCCATGCTTATCATGGTTGTTGCCCCTCTCCCATATTTCTGACACATTCTGGCTGCAGCCCCCCTCCCTGCCCTCCCCCCATTCCCGGCAGCCAGCGGTCAGTCTCATACTTTGGCAGTGAGCTGTCAGTGTCTGTGTGTCTGCACCACCTGTCAGTCTGTGTCTGTTTATTTAGGAGTTCTGTGTATCCTGCCCCAGGGGGCACATACCAACCCCCCCCCCCCCCAGGGGGGCACATACCAGCACCAACACCCCCTCCCCCCGACAGGGGGAACATAGGAGCCCCCCCCAGGGGGGCACATACCAGCACCAACCCCCACCCCACCAGGGGGAACATAGGAGCCCCCCCCCAGGGGGACACATACCAGCACCCCCCCCCCCCCCCATGGGGCACATACCACCCCCCAGGGATTAACCCTTCATACTGCTATGTGCGTGATATTAAACTTCCTTGGTTTGGTAATTATTAGGAACCTTTATTGATATTAAATCGCTATCTGTGTGATACTGCGCCTCTCTGTGTGATACTGCGCCTCTCTGTGTGATACTGCGCCTCTCTGTGTGATACTGCGCCTCTCTGTGTGATACTGCGCCTCTCTGTGACACTGCGCCTCTCTGTGTGACACTGCGTCTCTCTGTGTGACACTGCGTCTCTCTGTGTGATATTGCGCCTCTCTGTGTGATACTGCGCCTCTCTGTGTGATACTGCGCCTCTCTGTGTGATATTGCGCCTCTCTGTGTGATATTGCGCCTCTCTGTGTGATATTGCGCCTCTCTGTGTGATATTGCGCCTCTCTGTGTGATATTGTGCCTCTCCGTGTGATATTGTGCCTCTCTGTGTGATACTGCGCCTCTCTGTGTGATACTGCGCCTCTCTGTGTGATACTGCGCCTCTCTGTGTGATACTGCGCCTCTCTGTGTGATACTGCGCCTCTCCTCTCTGAGCGTTATTACATCTCTCTGGTTGTTATTACATCTCTCTGGTTGTTATTACATCTCTCTGGTTGTTATTACATCTCTCTGGTTGTTATTACATCTCTCTGGTTGTTATTACATCTCTCTGGTTGTTATTACATCTTTCTGGTTGTTCTTACATCTCTCTGGTTGTTCTTACATCTCTCTGGTTGTTATTACATCTCTCTGGTTGTTATAACACCTCTCTGAGCATTATTACATCTCTTTGAGTGTTATTACACCTCTCTGAGCATTATTACACCTCTCTGGGCATTATTACATGTCTCAGAGCATTATTACATCTCTCTGATTGTTATTACACCTCTCTGAGCGTTATTATATCTCTCTGAGCATTATTACATCTCTCTGGTTGTTATTACATCTCTCTGGTTGTTATTACACCTCTCTGAGCATTATTACATCTCTCTGAGCATTATTACATCTCTCTGGTTGTTATTACATCTCTCTGGTTGTTATTACATCTCTCTGGGCATTATTACATATCATTGTTTATTATTACACCTCTCTGAGCATTATTACATCTCCCTGAGCATTATTACATATCACTAGTTGTTATTACACCTCTCTGGTTGTTATTACACCTCTCTGAGCATTATTACACCTCTCTGAGCATTATTACATCTCTCTGGGCATTATTACATCTCTCTGGGCATTATTACACCTCTCTGAGCATTATTACACCTCTCTGAGTGTTATTACATCTCTCTGAGCATTATTACATGTCTCTGGTTGTTATTACATGTCTCTGATTGTTATTACACCTCTCTGGGCATTATTACACCTCTCTGAGCATTATTACATCTCTCTGAGCATTATTACATCTCTCTGGTTGTTATTATATCTCTCTGAGATTTATTACATCTCTCTGAGCATTATTACACCTCTATGGGCATTATTACATCTCTCTGGTTGTTATTATATCTCTCTGAGATTTATTACATCTCTCTGAGCATTATTACATCTCTATGGGCATTATTACATATCTCTGGGCATTATTACACCTCTCTGAGCATTATTACATCTCTCTGGTTGTTGTTACATCTCTCTGAGCATTATTACATCTCCCTGAGCATTATTACATCTCTCTGGGCATTATTACATCTCTCTGGGCATTATTACATCTCTCTGGTTGTTATTACATCTCTCTGAGCATTATTACATGCCTCTGAGCATTATTACATGCCTCTGAGCACTATTACATCTCTCTGGGCATTATTACATCTCTCTGGGCATTATTACATCTCTCTGGTTATTACATCTCTCTGGGCATTATTACATCTCTCTGGGCATTATTACATCTCTCTGGTTGTTATCACACCTCTCTGAGCATTATTACATCTCTCTGGGCATTATTACATCTCTCTGGGCATTATTACACCTCTCTGGGCGTTATTACACCTCTCTGGGCATTATTACACCTCTCTGGGCATTATTACACCTCTCTGGGCATTATTACACCTCTCTGGGCATTATTACACCTCTCTGGGCATTATTACATCTCTCTGGTTGTTATTACACCTCTCTGGTTGTTATTACACCTCTCTGAGCATTATTACATCTCTCTGGGCATTATTACATCTCTCTGGGCATTATTACATCTCTCTGGTTGTTATTACATCTCTCTGGGCATTATTACACCTCTCTCAGCATTATTACATCTCTCTTGGCATTATTACATCTCTCTTGGCATTATTACATCTCTCTGGTTGTTGTTACATCTCTCTGAGCATTATTACACCTCTCTGGTTGTTATTACATGTCTCTGAGCATTATTACACCTCTCTGGGCATTATTACATCTCTTTTGGCATTATTACATCTCTCTGATTGTCATTACACCTCTCTGGGCATTATTACACCTCTCTCTGGGCATTATTACACCTCTCTGGGCATTATTACACCTCTCTGGGCATTATTACATCTCTCTTGGCATTATTACACCTTTCTGGTTGTTATTACATGTCTCTGAGCATTATTACACCTCTCTGAGCATTATTACATCTCTCTGATTGTCATTGCACCTCTCTGGGCATTATTACACCTCTCTGGGCATTATTACACCTCTCTGGGCATTATTACACCTCTCTGGGCATTATTACATCTCTTTTGGCATTATTACATCTCTCTGGTTGTTATTACATCTCTCTGGGCATTATTACACCTCTCTGAGCATTATTACATCTCTCTGGTTGTTATTACATATCTCTGGTTGTTATTACATATCTCTGGTTGTTATTACATATCTCTGGTTGTTATTACATCTCTCTGGTTGTTATTACACCTCTCTGGGCATTATTACACCTCTCTGAGCATTATTACACCTCTCTGGGCATTATTACATCTCTCTGGTTGTTATTACATCTCTCTGGTTGTTATTACATCTCTCTGGTTGTTATTACATCTCTCTGAGCATTATTACACCTCTCTGGGCATTATTACACCTCTCTGGGCATTATTACATCTCTCTGGTTGTTATTACATCTCTCTGGGCATTATTACATCTCTCTGGGCATTATTACATCTCTCTGGGCATTATTACATCTCTCTGGTTGTTATTACATCTCTCTGAGCATTATTACATCTCTCTGGTTGTTATTACATCTCTCTGGGCATTATTACATCTCTCTGGGCATTATTACATCTCTCTGGGCATTATTACATCTCTCTGGTTGTTATTACATCTCTCTGAGCATTATTACATATCTCTGGGCATTATTACATCTCTCTGGTTGTTATTACACCTCTCTGAGCATTATTACACCTCTCTGGGCATTATTACATCTCTCTGGTTGTTATTACATCTCTCTGAGCATTATTACATCTCTCTGGGCATTATTACATCTCTATGGGCATTATTACATCTCTATGGGCATTATTACATGTCTCTGAGCATTATTACATCTCTCTAGTTGTTATTACATCTCTCTGGGCATTATTACATCTCTCTGGTTGTTATTACATCTCTCTGGGCATTATTACATCTCTCTGAGCATTATTACATCTCTCTGGTTGTTATTACATCTCTCTGGTTGTTATTACATCTCTCTGGTTGTTATTACATCTCTCTGAGCATTATTACATCTCTCTTGTTGTTATTACATCTCTCTGGGCATTATTACATCTCTCTGAGCATTATTACATCTCTCTGGGCATTATTACATGTCTCTGGGCATTATTACATCTCTCTGGTTGTTATTACACCTCTCTGAGCATTATTACATCTCTCTGGTTGTTATTACACCTCTCTGAGCATTATTACATCTCTCTGGTTGTTATTACACCTCTCTGAGCGTTATTACACCTCTCTGAGCGTTATTACACCTCTCTGAGCATTATTGCACCTCTCTGAGCATTATTACATGTCTCTGGGCATTATTACATCTCTCTGGTTGTTATTACATCTCTCTGAGCATTATTACATCTCTCTGGGCATTATTACATCTCTCTGATTGTTATTACATCTCTCTGATTGTTATTACATCTCTCTGAGCATTATTACATCTCTCTGGTTGTTATTACACCTCTCTGAGCATTATTACATCTCTCTGGTTGTTATTACACCTCTCTGAGCATTATTACATCTCTCTGGTTGTTATTACACCTCTCTGAGCATTATTACATCTCTCTGGTTGTTATTACACCTCTCTGAGCGTTATTACACCTCTCTGAGCGTTATTACACCTCTCTGAGCATTATTACACCTCTCTGAGCATTATTACATGTCTCTGGGCATTATTACATCTCTCTGGTTGTTATTACATCTCTCTGAGCATTATTACACCTCTCTGAGCATTATTACACCTCTCTGAGCATTATTACACCTCTCTGAGCATTATTACATATCTCTGGTTGTTATTACATCTCTCTGAGCATTATTACACCTCTCTGAGCATTATTACATATCTCTGGTTGTTATTACATCTCTCTGGTTGTTATTACATCTCTCTGGGCATTATTACATCTCTCTGGGCATTATTACATCTCTCTGGGCATTATTACATCTCTCTGGTTGTTATTATACCTCTCTGGGCATTATTACATCTCTCTGGGCATTATTACATCTCTCTGGGCATTATTACATCTCTCTGGTTGTTATTACATCTCTCTGGGCATTATTACATCTCTCTGGGCATTATTACATCTCTCTGGGCATTATTACATCTCTCTAGTTGTTATTACATCTCTCTGAGCATTATTACATCTCTCTGAGTATTATTACATCTCTCTGGTTGTTATTACATCTCTCTGGGCATTATTACATATCTCTGGGCATTATTACATCTCTCTGGTTGTTATTACACCTCTGTGGGCATTATTACATCTCTCTGGTTGTTATTACATCTCTCTGGTTGTTATTACACCTCTCTGGGCATTATTACATCTCTCTGGGCATTATTACATCTCTCTGGGCATTATTACATCTCTCTGGTTGTTATTACACCTCTCTGGGCATTATTACATCTCTCTGGGCATTATTACATCTCTCTGGGCATTATTACATCTCTCTGGTTGTTATTACACCTCTGTGGGCATTATTATATCTCTCTGAGCATTATTACATCTCTCTGGTTGTTATTACATCTCTCTGGTTGTTATTACACCTCTCTGAGCATTATTACATCTCTCTGGGCATTATTACACCTCTCTGGTTGTTATTACACCTCTGATATTCATTTCAGAAGATACATTTTTGGGCTGGATGTGCATTTGATCTATGTGGGACCTGTGCGTGGGCTCTGTTATTAGCTGCTTTCAGAAAAGCGGGGAGGTGTGAGACTCTCTCTAGCCCTCGCTGTCTCTGACCTCTGTGAGTGCAGTCTTTGGCTGTTTCTGACCTCTGTGAGTGCAGTCTCTGGCTGTCTCTGACCTCTGTGGGTGCAGTCTCTGTGCTGTCTCTCTCTAGCCATGACCTCTGTGAGTGCAGTCTCTGGCTGTCTCTGACCTCTGTGGGTGCAGTATCTGTCTGTCTCTGACCTCTGTGGGTGCAGTCTTTGGCTGTTTCTGACCTCTGTGAGTGCAGTCTCTGGCTGTCTCTGACCTCTGTGGGTGCAGTATCTGTCTGTCTCTGACCTCTGTGGGTGCAGTATCTGTCTGTCTCTGACCTCTGTGGGTGCAGTCTCTGTGCTGTCTCTCTCTAGCCATGACCTCTGTGAGTGCAGTCTCTGGCTGTCTCTGACCTCTGTGGGTGCAGTCTTTGGCTGTTTCTGACCTCTGTGAGTGCAGTATCTGGCTGTCTCTGACCTCTGTGGGTGCAGTCTTTGTGCTGTCTCTCTCTAGTCCTGGCTGTCTCTGACCTCTGTGGGTGCAGTCTCTGGCTGTCTCTGACCTCTGTGGGTGCAGTCTCTCCATCTCAGGAAATGTTTAACCCTTACTGGCCCCAGATGCATTCACTAATGCAGTCTATTGATCTGACCTCACACTGCTGAGTGCTGCAAGGACACCTGAGAGACAGACTGTGTGAGTGTCTATATGTGAGTGTGTGTATGTGAGAGTATGTGAGTGTGTAGGAGCGTGTATGTGAGTGAATGTGAGTGTGTAGGAGCGTGTGTGTGAGTGTGTAGGAGCGTGTGTGTGAGTGTGTAGGAGCGTGTGTGTGAGTGTGTAGGAGCGTGTGTGTGAGTGTGTAGGAGCGTGTGTGTGAGTGTGTAGGAGCGTGTGTGTGAGTGTGTAGGAGCGTGTGTGTGAGTGTGTAGGAGCGTGTATGTGAGTGTGTAGGAGCGTGTATGTGAGTGAATGTGAGTGTGTAGGAGCGTATATGTGAGTGTGTAGGAGCGTGTATGTGAGTGAATGTGAGTGTGTAGGAGCGTATATGTGAGTGTGTAGGAGCGTATATGTGAGTGTGTAGGAGCGTATATGTGAGTGTGTAGGAGCGTATATGTGAGTGTGTAGGAGCGTGTATGTGAGTGAATGTGAGTGTGTAGGAGCGTGTGTGTGAGTGTGTAGGAGCGTGTATGTGAGTGTGTAGGAGCGTGTGTGTGAGCGTGTATGTGAGCGTGTATGTGAGCTTGTATGTGAGGGTGTATGTGAGGGTGTATGTGAGGGTGTATGTGAGGGTGTATGTGAGGGTGTATATACTAGTGTGTGTCCTTGTATATGAGTCTGTTTATATGGGCATGTGTGTGCGTGCGTGTATATGAGGGTGTATGTGAGGGTGTATGTGAGGGTGTATGTGAGGGTGTATGTGAGGGTGTATATACTAGTGTGTGTCCTTGTATATGAGTCTGTTTATATGGGCATGTGTGTGCGTGCGTGTATGTGAGGGTGTATGTGAGGGTGTATATGAGGGTGTATGTGAGGGTGTATGTGAGGGTGTATATACTAGTGTGTGTCCTTGTATATGAGTCTGTTTATATGGGCATGTGTGTGCGTGCGTGTATGTGAGGGTGTATATGAGGGTGTATGTGAGGGTGTATGTGAGGGTGTATATACTAGTGTGTGTCCTTGTATATGAGTCTGTTTATATGGGCATGTGTGTGCGTGCGTGTATGTGAGGGTGTATGTGAGGGTGTATGTGAGGGTGTATATGAGGGTGTATGTGAGGGTGTATGTGAGGGTGTATATACTAGTGTGTGTCCTTGTATATGAGTCTGTTTATATGGGCATGTGTGTGCGTGCGTGTATGTGAGGGTGTATGTGAGGGTGTATATGAGGGTGTATGTGAGGGTGTATGTGAGGGTGTATATACTAGTGTGTGTCCTTGTATATGAGTCTGTTTATATGGGCATGTGTGTGCGTGCGTGTATGTGAGGGTGTATGTGAGGGTGTATGTGAGGGTGTATGTGAGGGTGTATGTGAGGGTGTATGTGAGGGTGTATGTGAGGGTGTATATACTAGTGTGTGTCCTTGTATATGAGTCTGTTTATATGGGCATGTGTGTGCGTGCGTGTATGTGAGGGTGTATGTGAGGGTGTATGTGAGGGTGTATGTGAGGGTGTATGTGAGGGTGTATGTGAGGGTGTATGTGAGGGTGTATGTGAGGGTGTATATGAGGGTGTATGTGAGGGTGTATGTGAGGGTGTATATACTAGTGTGTGTCCTTGTATATGAGTCTGTTTATATGGGCATGTGTGTGCGTGCGTGTATGTGAGGGTGTATGTGAGGGTGTATGTGAGGGTGTATGTGAGGGTGTATGTGAGGGTGTATATACTAGTGTGTGTCCTTGTATATGAGTCTGTTTATATGGGCATGTGTGTGCGTGCGTGTATGTGAGGGTGTATGTGAGGGTGTATGTGAGGGTGTATGTGAGGGTGTATGTGAGGGTGTATGTGAGGGTGTATGTGAGGGTGTATGTGAGGGTGTATGTGAGGGTGTATGTGAGGGTGTATGTGAGGGTGTATATACTAGTGTGTGTCCTTGTATATGAGTCTGTTTATATGGGCGTGCGTGTATATGATGGTGTGTACATATAAGTGCGAGTGCTCGGGGAGTTGTCTCATGCCTCACACACGGCTCCTTCTGTTCTCTCGGCCTCCTGTCCTTTCTGTCTCTTGGGAAACTAAAGTGCTTCCATCTGGAAGAGAAGACAGCTCCTAATGTACCAGAGAGAGAGAGAGACAGCTCCTAATGTACCAGAGAGAGAGAGAGACAGCTCCTAATGTACCAGAGAGAGACAGCTCCTAATGTACCAGAGAGAGACAGCTCCTAATGTACCAGAGAGAGACAGCTCCTAGTGTACCAGAGAGAGAGAGAGAGAGAGAGACAGCTCCTAATGTACCAGAGAGAGAGACAGCTCCTAATGTACCAGAGAGAGAGAGCGAGACAGCTCCTAATGTACCAGAGAGAGACAGCTCCTAATGTACCAGAGAGAGACAGCTCCTAATGTACCAGAGAGAGAGAGAGACAGGAGAGACAGCTCCTAATGTACCAGAGAGAGAGACAGCTCCTAATGTACCAGAGAGAGAGACAGCTCCTAATGTACCAGAGAGAGAGACAGCTCCTAATGTACCAGAGAGAGAGACAGCTCCTAATGTACCAGAGAGAGAGACAGCTCCTAATGTACCAGAGAGAGAGACAGCTCCTAATGTACCAGAGAGAGAGAGAGACAGCTCCCAATGTACCAGAGAGAGAGAGAGAGAGAGACAGCTCCTAATGTACCAGAGAGAGAGAGACAGCTCCTAATGTACCAGAGAGAGAGAGAGACAGCTCCTAATGTACCAGAGAGAGAGAGACAGCTCCTAATGTACCAGAGAGAGAGAGAGACAGCTCCTAATGTACCAGAGAGAGAGAGAGACAGCTCCTAATGTACCAGAGAGAGAGAGAGACAGCTCCTAATGTACCAGAGAGAGAGAGAGACAGCTCCTAATGTACCAGAGATAGAGAGAGACAGCTCCTAATGTACCAGAGATAGAGAGAGACAGCTCCTAATGTACCAGAGATAGAGAGAGACAGCTCCTAATGTACCAGAGAGAGAGAGACAGCTCCTAATGTACCAGAGAGAGAGAGAGACAGCTCCTAATGTACCAGAGAGAGAGAGACAGCTCCTAATGTACTGAGAGAGAGAGAGAGACAGCTCCTAATGTACTGAGAGAGAGAGACAGCTCCTAATGTACTGAGAGAGAGAGAGAGACAGCTCCTAATGTACTGAGAGAGAGACAGCTCCTAATGTACTGAGAGAGAGAGAGACAGCTCCTAATGTACTGAGAGAGACAGCTCCTAATGTACTGAGAGAGAGAGACAGCTCCTAATGTACTGAGAGAGAGAGACAGCTCCTAATGTACCAGAGAGAGAGAGACAGCTCCTAATGTACCAGAGAGAGAGAGAGACAGCTCCTAATGTACCAGAGAGAGAGAGACAGCTCCTAATGTACCAGAGAGAGAGAGACAGCTCCTAATGTACCAGAGAGAGAGAGACAGCTCCTAATGTACCAGAGAGAGAGAGACAGCTCCTAATGTACCAGAGAGAGAGAGACAGCTCCTAATGTACCAGAGAGAGAGAGACAGCTCCTAATGTACCAGAGAGAGAGAGACAGCTCCTAATGTACCAGAGAGAGAGAGACAGCTCCTAATGTACCAGAGAGAGAGAGACAGCTCCTAATGTACCAGAGAGAGAGAGACAGCTCCTAATGTACCAGAGAGAGAGAGAGAGACAGGAGAGACAGCTCCTAATGTGTACCAGAGAGAGAGAGAGAGACTGGAGAGACAGCTCCTAATGTGTACCAGAGAGAGAGACTGGAGAGACAGCTCCTAATGTGTACCAGAGAGAGAGACTGGAGAGACAGCTCCTAATGTGTACCAGAGAGAGAGACTGGAGAGACAGCTCCTAATGTGTACCAGAGAGAGAGAGACTGGAGAGACAGCTCCTAATGTGTACCAGAGAGAGAGAGAGACTGGAGAGACAGCTCCTAATGTGTACCAGAGAGAGAGAGACTGGAGAGACCGCTCCTAATGTACCAGAGAGAGACTGGAGAGACAGCTCCTAATGTGTACCAGAGAGAGAGAGAGACTGGAGAGACAGCTCCTAATGTGTACCAGAGAGAGAGACTGGAGAGACAGCTCCTAATGTGTACCAGAGAGAGAGACTGGAGAGACAGCTCCTAATGTACCAGAGAGAGAGACTGGAGAGACAGCTCCTAATGTGTACCAGAGAGAGAGACTGGAGAGACAGCTCCTAATGTGTACCAGAGAGAGAGACTGGAGAGACAGCTCCTAATGTGTACCAGAGAGAGAGACTGGAGAGACAGCTCCTAATGTGTACCAGAGAGAGACAGGAGAGACCGCTCCGAATGTACCAGAGAGACAGAGAGAGAGACAGGAGAGACAGCTCCTAATGTGTACCAGAGAGAGAGAGACAAGAGAGACAGCTCCTAATGTGTACCAGAGAGAGAGACTGGAGAGACAGCTCCTAATGTGTATCAGAGAGAGAGACTGGAGAGACAGCTCCTAATGTGTATCAGAGAGAGAGACTGGAGAGACAGCTCCTAATGTACTAGAGAGAGAGAGACTGGAGAGACAGCTCCTAATGTGTATCAGAGAGAGAGACTGGAGAGACAGCTCCTAATGTGTATCAGAGAGAGAGACTGGAGAGACAGCTCCTAATGTACTAGAGAGAGAGAGACAGGAGAGACAGCTCCTAATGCACCAGAGAGAGAAAGAGAGAGACAGCTCCTAATATGTACCAGAGAGAGAGAGACTGGAGAGACAGCTCCTAATGTGTACCAGAGAGAGAGAGAGAGACTGGAGAGACAACTCCTAATGTGTACCAGAGAGAGACAGCTCCTAATGTTAACCAGAGAGAGACAGGAGAGACAGCTCTTAATGTACCAGAGAGAGAGAGAGACAGCTCCTAATGTTTACCAGAGAGAGACAGGAGTGACCGCTCCTAATGTGTACCAGAGAGAGAGACCGCTCCTAAGGTTAACCAGAGAGAGACAGGAGAGACACCTCCTAATGTGTACCAGAGAGAGACAGCCCCTAATATGTACAAGAGAGAGACAGGAGAGACAGCTCCTAATGTGTACCGGAGAGAGACAGGAGAGACAGCTCCTAATGTACCAGAGAGAGAGAGAGACAGGAGAGACAGCTCCTAATGTGTACCAGGGAGAGACAGCTCCTAATGTGTACCAGGGAGAGACAGCTCCTAATGTGTACCAGGGAGAGACAGCTCCTAATGTGTACCAGAGAGAGACAGGAGAGACAGTCCCTAATATGTACAAGAGAGAGACAGGAGAGACAGCTCCTAATGTGTACCAGAGAGAGACAGCTCCTAATGTACCAGAGAGAGAGAGACAGCTCCTAATGTGTACCAGAGAGAGAGAGAGAGAGACTGGAGAGACAGCTCCTAATGTACCAGAGAGAGAGAGACAGGAGAGACAGCTCCTAATGTGTACAAGAGAGAGACTGGAGAGACAGCTCCTAATGTGTACCAGAGAGAGAGAGAGAGACTGGAGAGACAGCTCCTAATGTACCAGAGAGAGAGAGAGACTGGAGAGACAGCTCCTAATGTGTACCAGAGAGAGAGAGACAGGAGAGATAGCTCCTAATATGTACCAGAGAGAGAGAGAGACTGGAGAGACAGCTCCTAATGTGTACCAGAGAGAGAGAGACTGGAGAGACAACTCCTAATGTGTACCAGAGAGAGACAGCTCCTAATGTTAACCAGAGAGAGACAGGAGAGACAGCTCTTAATGTACCAGAGAGAGAGAGAGAGACAGCTCCTAATGTTTACCAGAGAGAGACAGGAGTGACCGCTCCTAATGTGTACCAGAGAGAGACAGCCCCTAATATGTACAAGAGAGAGACAGGAGAGACAGCTCCTAATGTGTACCGGAGAGAGACAGGAGAGACAGCTCCTAATGTACCAGGGAGAGACAGCTCCTAATGTACCAGGGAGAGACAGCTCCTAATGTGTACCAGGGAGAGACAGCTCCTAATGTGTACCAGGGAGAGACCGCTCCTAATGTGTACCAGGGAGAGACCGCTCCTAATGTGTACCAGGGAGAGACAGCTCCTAATGTGCACCAGAGAGAGACAGGAGAGACAGTCCCTAATATGTACAAGAGAGAGACAGGAGAGACAGCTCCTAATGTGTACCAGAGAGAGACAGTAGAGACAGCTCCTAATGTACCAGAGAGAGAGAGAGACAGGAGAGACAGCTCCTAATGTGTACAAGAGAGAGACTGGAGAGACAGCTCCTAATGTGTACCAGAGAGAGAGAGACTGGAGAGACAGCTCCTAATGTACCAGAGAGAGAGAGACTGGAGAGACAGCTCCTAATGTGTACCAGAGAGAGAGAGACAGGAGAGACAGCTCCTAATGTGTACCAGAGAGAGAGAGACTGGAGAGACAGCTCCTAATGTGTACCAGAGAGAGAGAGACTGGAGAGACAGCTCCTAATGTGTACCAGAGAGAGAGAGACTGGAGAGACCGCTCCTAATGTACCAGAGAGAGAGAGACTGGAGAGACAGCTCCTAATGTACCAGAGAGAGAGAGACAGGAGAGACAGCTCCTAATGTACCAGAGAGAGAGACAGGAGAGACATCCCCTAATATATACAAGAGAGACAGGAGAGACACCTCCTAATGTGTACCAGAGAGAGACATCTCCTAGTGTGTACCAGAGAGAGAGACAGGAGAGACAGCTCCTAATGTGTACCAGAGAGAGACTGGAGAGACAGCTCCTAATGTGTAACAGAGAGAGAGAGACTGGAGAGACAGCTCCTAATGTGTACCAGAGAGAGACTGGAGAGACATCTCCTAACGTGTACCAGAGAGAGACAGCTCCTAATGCATACCAGGGAGAGACAGCTCCTAATGCATACCAGGGAGAGACAGCTCCTAATGCGTACCAGGGAGAGACAGCTCCTAATGTGTATCAGAGAGAGAGAGAGAGAGAGAGCGACAGCTCCTAATGTGTACCGGAGAGAGACAGGAGAGACAGCTCCTAATGTGTACCGGAGAGAGACAGGAGAGACAGCTCCTAATGTGTACCGGAGAGAGACAGGAGAGACAGCTCCTAATGTGTACCGGAGAGAGACAGGAGAGACAGCTCCTAATGCATACCAGGGAGAGACAGCTCCTAATGCATACCAGGGAGAGACAGCTCCTAATGCGTACCAGGGAGAGACAGCTCCTAATGTGTATCAGAGAGAGAGAGAGAGAGAGCGACAGCTCCTAATGTGTACCAGAGAGAGAGACAGGAGAGACAGCTCCTAATGTGTACCAGAGAGAGAGACAGGAGAGACAGCTCCTAATGTGTACCAGAGAGAGAGACAGGAGAGACAGCTCCTAATGTGTACCAGAGAGAGAGACAGGAGAGACAGCTCCTAATGTGTACCAGAGAGAGACAGGAGAGACAGCTCCTAATGTGTACCAGAGAGAGACAGCTCCTAATGCACCACAGAGAGAAAGAGAGAGACAATATGTGACATGCATTCTCTGTAAGGCGTTTGGTGTAATCAGAGAGCTGATTAGAAGCAGAGACACTAAGAGCTAGTCTGGACCCGGAGGGGGAGGACGGGGGGGGGGGGGGGGGGGGGGGTTAGGGGACCCTCAGACACCAACAGGAAAAAACAGAGGAAACTAGGACTGGAAACACAGAGCGCCGGGGCCCCCAAAGGGGAGGGGAGGGCCCACCCGCAGGGGCACCGTGGGGTCTGGGGAGGGGGATAGAGTCAGAGTTATAGTAATAGCAGGGAGTTTAGTAAATCATTAGTATTATTCCTTAGTGCTGAAGATAAACAGCCTGCCAAGAAGAATAACATAGGCATAGATTAACATGGAATAACATAGGCTTAGAGTAACAGCATAACATAGGTATAGAGTAACAGCATAACATAGGCATATGTTAAAATGGACTAACATAGGCATAGATTAACATGGAATAACAGCATAACATAGGCATAGATTAACATGGAATAGCATAAAATAGGCATATATTAACATGGAATAACATAGGCATCGATTAACATGGAATAACAGCATAACATAGGCTCAGATTAACATGAAATAACATAGGCATAGATTAACATGGAATAGCATAAAATAGGCATATATTAACATAGAATAACATAGGCATCGATTAACATGGAATAACAGCATAACATAGGCTCAGATTAACATGAAATAACATAGGCATATATTAAAATGAAATAGCATAACATTCAATAGGCATAGATTAGCATGGAATAACATAGGCATATATTAACAAAGGACAGAGAATAACATAGCATACCATAGGCACATGTCTGATTTTAGGGAGAGGGTAGTACAGGTATGAGTATGGGGAGGGGGTTGTGCAGGTAGCGGTGTGAGTATGGGGAGGGGGTTGTGCAGGTAGCGGTGTGAGTATGGGGAGGGGGTTGTGCAGGTACAGGTGTGAGTATGGGGAGGGGGTTTTGCAGGTACCGGTGTGAGTATGGGGAGGGGGTTGTGCAGGTACAGGTGTGAGTATGGGGAGGGGGTTGTGCAGGTACAGGTGTGAGTATGGGGAGGGGGTTGTGCAGGTAGACGTGTGAGTATGGGGAGGGGGTTGTGCAAGTACAGGTGTGAGTATGGGGAGGTGGTTGTGCAGCTGGAGGTGTGAGTATGGGGAGGGGGTTGTGCAGGTGGAGGTTTGAGTATGGGGAGGGGGTTGTGCAGGTACAGGTGTGAGTATGGGGAGGGGGTTGTGCAGGTAGAGGTGTGAGTATGGGGAGGGGGTTGTGCAGGTGGAGGTGTGAGTATGGGGAGGGGGTTGTGCAGGTGGAGGTGTGAGTATGGGGAGGGGGTTGGGCAGGTACAGGTGTGAGTATGGGGAGGGGGTTGTGCAGGTGGAGGTGTGAATGTGGGGAGGGGGTTGGGCAGGTACAGGTGTGAGTATGGGGAGGGGGTTGTGCAGGTGGAGGTGTGAATGTGGGGAGGGGGTTGTGCAGGTGGAGGTGTGAATGTGGGGAGGGGGTTGTGCAGGTGGAGGTGTGAGTATGGGGAGGGGGTTGTGCTGGTACAGGTGTGAGTATGGGGAGGTGGTTGTGCAGCTGGAGGTGTGAGTATGGCGAGGGGGTTGTGCAGGTAGAGGTGTGAGTATGGGTAGGGGGTTGTGCAGGTAGAGGTGTGAGTATGGGGAGGGGGTTGTGCAGGTAGAGGTGTGAGTATGGGGAGGGGGTTGTGCAGGTAGAGGTGTGAGTATGGGGAGGGGGTTGTGCAGGTAGAGGTGTGAGTATGGGGACGGGGTTGTGCAGGTAGAGGTGTGAGTGGGGAGGGGGTTGTGCAGGTAGAGGTGTGAGTATGGGGAAGGGGTTGTGCAGGTGGAGGTGTGAGTATGGGGAGGGGGTTGTGCAGGTAGAGGTGTGAGTATGGGGAGGGGGTTGTGCAGGTAGAGGTGTGAGTATGGGGAGGGGGTTGTGCAGGTAGAGGTGTGAGTATGGGGAGGGGGTTGTGCAGGTAGAGGTGTGAGTATGGGGACGGGGTTGTGCAGGTAGAGGTGTGAGTGGGGAGGGGGTTATGCAGGTACAGGTGTGAGTATGGGGAGGGGGTTGTGCAGGTGGAGGTGTGAGTATGGGGAGAGGGTTGTGCAGGTACAGGTGTGAGTATGGGGAGAGGGTTGTGCAGGTACAGGTGTGAGTATGGGGAGAGGGTTGTGCAGGTACAGGTGTGAGTATGGGGAGAGGGTTGTGCAGGTACAGGTGTGAGTATGGGAAGGGGGTTGTGCAGGTACAGGTGTGAGTATGGGAAGGGGGTTGTGCAGGTACAGGTGTGAGTATGGGAAGGGGGTTATGCAGGTACAGGTGTGAGTATGGGGAGGGGGTTGTGCAGGTGGAGGTGTGAGTATGGGGAGAGGGTTGTGCAGATGGTGGTGTGAGTATGGGGAGGAGGTTGTGCAGGTAGAGGTGTGAGTATGGGGAGGGGGTTGTGCAGGTGGAGGTGTGAGTATGGGGAGGGGGTTGTGCAGGTGGAGGTGTGAGTATGGGGAGGGGGTTGTGCAGGTGGAGGTGTGAGTATGGGGAGGGGGTTGTGCAGGTGGAGGTGTGAGTATGGGGAGGGGGTTGTGCAGGTGGAGGTGTGAGTATGGGGAGGGGGTTGTGCAGGTGGAGGTGTGAGTATGGGGAGGGGGTTGTGCAGGTGAAGGTGTGAGTGGGGAGGGGGTTGTGCAGGTGGAGGTGTGAGTGGGGAGGGGGTTGTGCAGGTAGAGGTGTGAGTATGGGGAAGGGGTTGTGCAGGTGGAGGTGTGAGTATGGGGAGGGGGTTGTGCAGGTGCAGGTGGAGGTGTGAGTATGGGGAGGGGGTTGTGCAGGTGGAGGTGTAAATATGGGGAGGGGTTTGTGCAGGTACAGGTGTGAGTATGGGGAGGGGGTTGTGCAGGTAGAGGTGTGAGTATGGGGAGGGGGTTGTGCAGGTGGAGGTGTGAGTATGGGGAGTGGGTTGTGCAGGTGGAGGTGTGAGTATGGGGAGTGGGTTGTGCAGGTACAGGTGTGATTATGGGGAGGGGGTTGTGCAGGTGGAGGTGTGAGTATGGGGAGGGGGTTGTGCGGGTACAGGTGTGAGTATGGGGAGGGGGTTGTGGAGGTGTGAGTATGGGGAGGGGGTTGTGGAGGTGTGAGTATGGGGAGGGGGTTGTGCAGGTACAGGTGTGAGTATGGAGAGGGGGTTATGCAGGTGAAGGTGTGAGTATGGGTTGGGGGTTGTGCAGGTAGAGGTGTGAGTATGGGTAGGGGGGTTTGCAGGTAGAGGTGTGAGTATGGTGAGAGGGTGGTGCAGGTGTGAGTATGGTGAGGGTGTTGTGGAGGTGTGAGTATGGGGAAGGGGTTGTGCAGGTGGAGGTGTGAGTATGGGCAGGGGGTTCTGCAGGTGGTGGTGTGAGTATGGGGAGGAGGTTGTGCAGGTAGAGGTGTGAGTATTGGGAGGGTGTTGTGCAGGTAGAGGTGTGAATATGGGGAGGGGGTTGTTTAGGTACAGGTGTGAGTATGGGGAGGGGGTTGTGCAGGTGGAGGTGTGAGTATGGGGAGGGGGTTGTGCAGGTGGAGGTGTGAGTATGGGGAGGGGGTTGTGCAGGTGGAGGTGTGAGTATGGGGAGGGGGTTGTGCAGGTGGAGGTGTGAGTATGGGTAGGGGGTTGTGCAGGTAGAGGTGTGAGTATGGGTAGGGGGTTGTGCAGGTAGAGTTGTGAGTATGGGGAGAGGGTGGAGCAGGTGTGAGTATGGGGAGGGGGTTGTGGAGGTGTGAGTATGGGGAGGGGTTTGTGTAGGTAGAGGTGTGAGTATGTGGAGGGGGTTGTGCAGGTGGAGGTGTGAGTATGGGGAGGGGGTTGTGCAGGTGGAGGTGTGAGTATGGGGAGGGGGTTGTGCAGGTGTGAGTATGGGGAGGGGGTTGTGCAGGTGGAGGTGTGAGTATGGGGAGGGGGTTGTGCAGGTAGAGGTGTGAGTATGGGGAGGGGGTTGTACAGGTGGAGGTGTGAGTGGTGAGGGGGTTGTGCAGGTGGAGGTGTGAGTGGGGAGGGGGTTGTGCAGGTAGAGGTGTGAGTATGGGGAAGGGGTTGTGCAGGTGGAGGTGTGAGTATGGGGAAGGGGTTGTGCAGGTGGAGGTGTGAGTATGGGGAGGGGGTTGTGCAGGTGGAGGTGTGAGTATGGGGAGGGGGTTGTGCAGGTGGAGGTGTGAGTATGGGGAGGGGGTTGTGCAGGTGGAGGTGTGAGTATGGGGAGGGGGTTGTGCAGGTGGAGGTGTGAGTATGGGGAGGGGGTTGTGCAGGTGGAGGTGTGAGTATGGGGAGGGGGTTGTGCAGGTGGAGGTGTGAGTGGGGAGGGGGTTGTGCAGGTGGAGGTGTGAGTGGGGACGGGGTTGTGCAGGTGGAGGTGTGAGTATGGGGAGGGGGTTGTGCAGGTGGAGGTGTGAGTATGGGGAGGGGGTTGTGCAGGTAGAGGTGTGAGTATGGGGAGGTGGTTGTGCAGGTGGAGGTGTGAGTATGGGGAGTGGGTTGTGCAGGTGGAGGTGTTAGTATGGGGAGTGGGTTGTGCAGGTACAGGTGTGATTATGGGGAGGGGGTTGTGCAGGTGGAGGTGTGAGTATGGGGAGGGGGTTGTGCGGGTACAGGTGTGAGTATGGGGAGGGGGTTGTGGAGGTGTGAGTATGTGGAGGGGGTTGTGGAGGTGTGAGTATGGGGAGTGGGTTGTGCAGGTACAGGTGTGAGTATGGAGAGGGGGTTATGCAGGTGGAGGTGTGAGTATGGGTTGGGGGTTGTGCAGGTAGAGGTGTGAGTATGGGTAGGGGGTTTTGCAGGTAGAGGTGTGAGTATGGTGAGAGGGTGGTGCAGGTGTGAGTATGGTGAGGGTGTTGTGGAGGTGTGAGTATGGGGAAGGGGTTGTGGAGGTGTTAGTATGGGCAGGGGGTTCTGCAGGTGGAGGTGTGAGTATGGGGAGGGGGTTGTGCAGGTAGAGGTGTGAGTATGGGGAGGGGGTTGTGCAGGTAGAGGTGTGAGTATGGGGAGGGGGTTGTGCAGGTGGAGGTGTGAGTATGGGGAGGGGGGTTGTGCAGGTAGAGGTGTGAGTATGGGGAGGGGGTTGTGCAGGTAGAGGTGTGAGTATGGGGAGGGGGTTGTGCAGGTAGAGGTGTGAGTATGGGGAGGGGGTTGTGCAGGTAGAGGTGTGAGTATTGGGAGGGGGTTGTGCAGGTGGAGGTGTGAGTATGGGTAGGGGGTTGTGCAGGTAAAGGTGTGAGTATGGGGAGGGGGTTGTGCAGGTAGAGGTGTGAGTATGGGGAGGGGGTTGTGCAGGTAGAGGTGTGAGTATGGCGAGGGGGTTGTGCAGGTAGAGGTGTGAGTATGGCGAGGGGGTTGTGGAGGTGTGAGTATGGGAAGGGGGTTGTGCAGGTACAGGTGTGAGTATGGCGAGGGGGTTGTGCAGGTAGAGGTGTGAGTATGGGGAGGGGGTTGTGCAGGTAGAGGTGTGAGTATTGGGAGGGGGTTGTGCAGGTGGAGGTGTGAGTATGGGTAGGGGGTTGTGCAGGTAAAGGTGTGAGTATGGGGAGGGGGTTGTGCAGGTAGAGGTGTGAGTATGGGGAGGGGGTTGTGCAGGTAGAGGTGTGAGTATGGCGAGGGGGTTGTGCAGGTAGAGGTGTGAGTATGGCGAGGGGGTTGTGGAGGTGTGAGTATGGGGAGGGGGTTGTGCAGGTAGAGGTGTGAGTATGGCGAGGGGGTTGTGCAGGTAGAGGTGTGAGTATGGGGAGGGGGTTGTGGAGGTGTGAGTATGGGAAGGGGGTTGTGCAGGTACAGGTGTGAGTATGGGGAGGGGGTTGTGCAGGTAGAGGTGTGAGTATGGGGAGAGGGTGGTGCAGGTGTGAGTATGGGGAGGGGGTTGTGGAGGTGTGAGTATGGGGAGAGGGCTGTGCAGGTGGAGGTGTGAGTATGGGGAGAGGGCTGTGCAGGTGGAGGTGTGAGTATGGGGAGGGGGTTGTGCAGGTGGAGGTGTGAGTATGGGGACGGGGTTGTGCAGGTGGAGGTGTGAGTATGGGGAGGGGGTTGTGCAGGTACAGGTGTGAGTATGGGGAGGGGGTTGTGCAGGTGGAGGTGTGAGTATGGGGAGGGGGTTGTGCAGGTGGAGGTGTGAGTATGGGGAGGGGGTTGTGCAGGTAGAGGTGTGAGTATGGGGAGGGGGGTTGGGCACGTGGTGGTGTGAGTATGGGGAGGAGGTTGTGCAGGTAGAGGTGTGAGTATTGGGAGGGGGTTGTGCAGGTAGAGGAGTGAGTATGGGGAGGGGGTTGTGCAGGTAGAGGTGTGAGTATGGCGAGGGGGTTGTGCAGGTAGAGGTGTGAGTATGGGGAGGGGGTTGTGGAGGTGTGAGTATGGGAAGGGGGTTGTGCAGGTACAGGTGTGAGTATGGGGAGGGGGTTGTGCAGGTAGAGGTGTGAGTATGGGGAGAGGGTGGTGCAGGTGTGAGTATGGGGAGGGGGTTGTGCAGGTGGAGGTGTGAGTATGGGGAGAGGGCTGTGCAGGTGGAGGTGTGAGTATGGGGAGGGGGTCTCTGTCTGATCTAGCGCTCTCTCGTCTGGCTCTCTCTGTCTGATCTAGCGCTCTCTCGCCTGGCTCTCTCTTTCTGATCTAGCGCTCTCTCGCCTGGCTCTGTCTGATCTAGCGCTCTCTCGCCTGGCTCTGTCTGATCTAGTGCTCTCTCGCCTGGCTCTCTCTGTCTGATCTAGCGCTCTCTCGCCTGGCCTCTCTGTCTGATCTAGTGCTCTCTCGCCTGGCTCTCTCTGTCTGATCTAGCGCTCTCTCGCCTGGCTCTCTCTGTCTGATCTAGCGCTCTCTCTCCTCACTCTCTGTCTGATCTAGCGCTCTCTCGCCTGGCTCTCTCTGTCTGATCTAGTGCTCTCTCGCCTGGCTCTCTCTGTCTGATCTAGTGCTCTCTCGCCTGGCTCTCTCTGTCTGATCTAGTGCTCTCTCGCCTGGCTCTCTCTGTCTGATCTAGTGCTCTCTCGCCTGGCTCTCTCTGTCTGATCTAGTGCTCTCTCGCCTGGCTCTCTCTGTCTGATCTAGCGCTCTCTCGCCTGGCTCTCTCTGTCTGATCTAGCGCTCTCTCTCCTCACTCTCTGTCTGATCTAGCGCTCTCTCGCCTGGCTCTCTCTGTCTGATCTAGTGCTCTCTCGCCTGGCTCTCTCTGTCTGATCTAGTGCTCTCTCGCCTGGCTCTCTCTGTCTGATCTAGCGCTCTCTCGCCTTGCTCTCTCTGTCTGATCTAGCGCTCTCTCGCCTGGCTCTCTCTGTCTGATCTAGCGCTCTCTCGCCTGGCTCTCTCTGTCTGATCTAGCGCTCTCTCTCCTCACTCTCTGTCTGATCTAGCGCTCTCTCGCCTGGCTCTCTCTGTCTGATCTAGTGCTCTCTCGCCTGGCTCTCTCTGTCTGATCTAGTGCTCTCTCGCCTGGCTCTCTCTGTCTGATCTAGCGCTCTCTCGCCTTGCTCTCTCTGTCTGATCTAGCGCTCTCTCGCCTTGCTCTCTCTGTCTGATCTAGTGCTCTCTCGCCTGGCTCTCTCTGTCTGATCTAGCGCTCTCTCGCCTGGCCTCTCTGTCTGATCTAGTGCTCTCTCGCCTGGCTCTCTCTGTCTGATCTTGCGCTCTCTCGCCTGGCTCTCTCTGTCTGATCTAGCGCTCTCTCTCCTCACTCTCTGTCTGATCTAGCGCTCTCTCGCCTGGCTCTCTCTGTCTGATCTAGTGCTCTCTCGTCTGGCTCTCTCTGTCTGATCTAGTGCTCTCTCGCCTGGCTCTCTCTGTCTGATCTAGTGCTTTCTCGCCTGGCTCTCTCTGTCTGATCTAGTGCTCTCTCGCCTGGCTCTCTCTGTCTGATCTAGTGCTCTCTCGCCTGGCTCTCTCTGTCTGATCTAGCGCTCTCTCGCCTGGCTCTCTCTGTCTCATCTAGCGCTCTCTCGCCTGGCTCTCTCTGTCTGATCTTTTGCTCTCTCGTCTGGCTCTCTCTGTCTGATCTAGAGCTCTCTCGCCTGGCTCTCTCTGTCTGATCTAGAGCTCTCTCGCCTGGCTCTCTCTATCTGATCTAGTGCTCTCTCGTCTGGCTCTCTCTGTCTGATCTAGCGCTCTCTCGCCTGGCTCTCTCTGTCTGATCTAGCGCTCTCTCGCCTGGCTCTCTCTGTTTGTTTGATCTAGCGCTCTCTCTCCTCACTCTCTGTCTGATCTAGCGCTCTCTCGCCTGGCTCTCTCTGTCTGATCTAGCGCTCTCTCGCCTGGCTCTCTCTGTCTGATCTAGTGCTCTCTCGCCTGGCTCTCTCTGTCTGATCTAGTGCTCTCTCGCCTGGCTCTCTCTGTCTGATCTAGCGCTCTCTCTCCTCACTCTGTCTGATCTAGCGCTCTCTCGCCTGGCTCTCTCTGTCTGATCTAGCGCTCTCTCGCCTGGCTCTCTCTGTTTGATCTAGCGCTCTCTCGCCTTGCTCTCTCTGTCTGATCTAGCGCTCTCTCGTCTGGCTCTCTCTGTCTGATCTAGCGCTCTCTCGCCTGGCTCTCTCTGTCTGATCTAGCGCTCTCTCGCCTGGCTCTCTCTGTCTGATCTAGCGCTCTCTCGCCTGGCTCTCTCTGTCTGATCTAGCGCTCTCTCGCCTGGCTCTCTCTGTCTGATCTAGCGCTCTCTCGCCTGGCTCTCTCTGTCTGATCTAGCGCTCTCTCGCCTGGCTCTCTCCAGTCTTACGTTCTCTCTAGTTTCTGATATTCTCCCTCGTTTTACCATTTATGGTCTGACATTCTCTTTCTTTTCTGAGTCTCTCTCCTATGTCTAGTGCTGTCTTCGGTCTGACACTCTCTGGTCTGATGCTCTCTCTAGTTTCTGACTCTCTCTTTCCCTAGGTTCCGAGACTCTCTAGTTCTTGAGTCTTCTTCTGGATTCTGGCACTCCTCATGATGTCACTCCTGTCTCTCTGCTCTCTCCTAGTTATATACATCTGTGGCCCCGTGGACATGCTCCACGTGATAATGCGCCAGGCTCACAAGGAGAAGCTCACTTCCGGTGATTACGTGTTCTTCTACGTGGATGTTTTTGGGGAGAGTTTGCGAGCAGAAGGAACTCGAGAAATCAGGAAGCCGTGGCAGGGCAACCAGAGTGTGGAGCTGGATCTGGAACTGAAGGAAGCTTTCAAGGTGAGGAACAGACAGTGATGGAGGAGCTGCCAGTCCATATCTGGACCTCCAACCACATGATGGCTCACTCCTTGCATGTCTCAGCCTCTCTTGTCTACTCTGCTTTCCCACATATTTTCTCCTCACAGCTCGTACCCCTAACACCCCCAGGACTCGGCAACCTTTACCTCCCCTCCCCAGACACTGCCCACCTGACCCTCTACACAGGAGGACATGCCTGACCGGCCCGCTTGTTGTGTAGCGTAGACATATATAGCATTTATCACTTTTGTAGCATGTGACTCGGATGGAAGCTGTGAGCCGCTGTGAGTCTGCATGTCACATGATCTAAGGCATAAACAATATGTCACATGATCTAAGGCATAAACAATATGTCACATGATCTAAGGCATAAACAATATGTCACATGATCTAAGGCCATAAACAATGTCACATGATCTAAGGACATAAACAATATGTCACATGATCTAAGGCATAAACAATATGTCACATGATCTAAGGCATAAACAATATGTCACATGATCTAAGGCATAAACAATATGTCACATGATCCAAGGCATAAACAATATGTCACATGATCTAAGGACATAAACAATATGTCACATGATCTAAGGCATAAACAATATGTCACATGATCTAAGGCATAAACAATATGTCACATGATCTAAGGCATAAACAATATGTCACATGATCTAAGGCCATAAACAATATGTCACATGATCTAAGGCATAAACAATATGTCACATGATCTAAGCCATAAACAATATGTCACATGATCTAAGCCATAAACAATATGTCACATGATCTAAAGCCATAAACAATATGTCACATGATCTAAGGCATAAACAATATGTCACATGATCTAAGGCATAAACAATATGTCACATGATCTAAGGCATAAACAATATGTCACATGATCTAAGGCATAAACAATATGTCACATGATCTAAGGCATAAACAATATGTCACATGATCTAAGGCCATAAACAATGTCACATGATCTAAGGACATAAACAATATGTCACATGATCTAAGGCATAAACAATATGTCACATGATCTAAGGCATAAACAATATGTCACATGATCTAAGGCATAAACAATATGTCACATGATCCAAGGCATAAACAATATGTCACATGATCTAAGGACATAAACAATATGTCACATGATCTAAGGCATAAACAATATGTCACATGATCTAAGGCATAAACAATATGTCACATGATCTAAGGCATAAACAATATGTCACATGATCTAAGGCCATAAACAATATGTCACATGATCTAAGGCATAAACAATATGTCACATGATCTAAGCCATAAACAATATGTCACATGATCTAAGCCATAAACAATATGTCACATGATCTAAAGCCATAAACAATATGTCACATGATCTAAGGCATAAACAATATGTCACATGATCTAAGGCATAAACAATATGTCACATGATCTAAGCCATAAACAATATGTCACATGATCTAAGGCCATACACAATGTCACATGATCTAAGGACATAAACAATATGTCACATGATCTAAGGACATAAACAATATGTCACATGATCTAAGGCCATAAACAATATGTCACATGATCTAAGGCCATAAACAATATGTCACATGATCTAAGGCATAAACAATATGTCACATGATCTAAGGCATAAACAATATGTCACATGATCTAAGGCCATAAACAATATGTCACATGATCTAAAGCCATAAACAATATGTCACATGATCTAAGCCATAAACAATATGTCACATGATCTAAGGACATAAACAATATGTCACATGATCTAAGAACATAAACAATATGTCACATGATCTAAGGACATAAACAATATGTCACATGATCTAAGGCCATAAACAATATGTCACATGATCTAAGGCCATAAACAATATGTCACATGATCTAAGGCCATAAACAATATGTCACATGATCTAAGGCCATAAACAATATGTCACATGATCTAAGGCATAAACAATATGTCACATGATCTAAGGCCATAAACAATATGTCACATGATCTAAGCCATAAACAATATGTCACATGATCTAAAGCCATAAACAATATGTCACATGATCTAAAGCCATAAACAATATGTCACATGATCTAAAGCCATAAACAATATGTCACATGATCTAAAGCCATAAACAATATGTCACATGATCTAAGGCATAAACAATATGTCACATGATCTAAAGCCATAAACAATATGTCACATGATCTAAGACCATAAACAATATGTCACATGATCTAAGGCCATAAACAATATGTCACATGATCTAAGCCATAAACAATATGTCACATGATCTAAGGCCATAAATAATGTCACATGATCTAAGACCATAAACAATATGTCACATGATCTAGGCCCAGGCGCAGAATATAACATATGGCGGTTGATATGTGCACTGATTTAGCTCGGTGTTTACATTATAATTGGCCCAAATAATGACTAATTGGTCTAGCGATGGGAAAGACCAAGGTTGTCCAAGTCCAGTCCTGGTGAGCCCCACACGGGCCTGTATTTGCAGATATCCTTTCTGTGCACAGGTGATTCAATCAGGATGACTGAAGAAGTGATTGCCTCCCCTGTGCACAGCAGGGATATCATCAAATCCTGGCATGTGTGGGGCCCTCCAGGACCGAACTACGTAAACATTATAAGAGCTGTGTTTTGTTTACTTGTGTGGCCAGTAGCCAGCGGCCAGTAGCGGGAGACAATTGTAACTGGTCTTCTGTTGCTAATTCATTTTTTCCAAATAAACCAAACAAAACCAGAGAGGCCTCTGGGTCTGGGCCTCTGGGTTTGGGTCTGGGTTTGGGTCTGGGCCTCTGGGTCTGGGTCTCATGGCTGGGTTTCAAAGTCAAAAGTGGTGTGTGGGTTTGGGTCTGGGCCTCTGGACCTTTGGGTCTGGGCCTCTGGGTTTGGGTCTGGGCCTCTGGGTCTGGGTCTCATGTCTGGGTCTGGGTCTGGGCCTCTGGATCTGGGTCTCATGGCTGGGTTTCAGGGTCAAAAGTGGTGTGTGGGTTTGGGTTCTCTACAACACTCTCCATCTACCACTTGTGCTCTTCACCTTAACACATTCCTCTCCACACCTATAGTTCCCTCATCCTTCCAGCATGCCCTGGTCACACTCTTCCTCCCGTGATTCTTGGTGTCACGCTGGAGCCCTGACTCCTCCTGCTTTCCAACTTCTAGAATGACTAGTCTTGTTTACTCTCTTCTGAACCCTCTACATCTGGCTCCAGTCCTCTGATTCTGTAATGCTTGGCCCCAGTGCTCGATTATTCTTCTCCTTGACCCGTTTGCTGCCGTTGACACTGCCGAGCACTCTCTTCCCGGTATTTGTGTCCAGGACAACGCTCTGTCTTGGCTCTCCTTCATCACTAATCAGACTTTCAGTGTCTCAGGGCATGTCTTCACTCCTCAGTCCTCTCTTCTTCACGCTCTCATGTCTCCCTCTCTCATGTCTCCCCCTCTCATGTCTCCCCTCTCATGTCTCCCCTCTCATGTCTCCCCTCTCATGTCTCCCCTCTCATGTCTCCCCTCTCATGTCTCCCCTCTCTCATGTCTCCCCTCTCTCATGTCTCCCCTCTCTCATGTCTCCCCTCTCTCATGTCTCCCCCTCTCATGTCTCCCCCTCTCATGTCTCCCTCTCTCATGTCTCCCTCTCTCATGTCTCCCTCTCTCATGTCTCCCCTCTCTCATGTCTCCCTCTCTCATGTCTCCCCTCTCTCATGTCTCCCCTCTCTCATGTCTCCCCTCTCTCATGTCTCCCCTCTCATGTCTCCCCTCTCATGTCTCCCCTCTCATGTCTCCCCTCTCTCATGTCTCCCCTCTCTCATGTCTCCCCTCTCTCATGTCTCCCCCTCTCATGTCTCCCCCTCTCATGTCCTCCCTCTCTCATGTCTCCCCTTCTCATGTCTCCCTCTCATGTCTCCCTCTCTCATGTCTCCCCCTCTCATGTCTCCCCCTCTCATGTCTCCCCTCTCTCATGTCTCCCCTCTCATGTCTCCCTCTCTCATGTCTCCCTCTCTCATGTCTCCCCTCTCTCATGTCTCCCTCTCTCATGTCTCCCCCTCTCTCATGTCTCCCCTCTCTCATGTCTCCCTCTCTCATGTCTCCCCTCTCTCATGTCTCCCCCCTCTCATGTCTCCCCCCTCTCATGTCTCCCCCCTCTCATGTCTCCCCTTCTCATGTCTCCCCTCTCTCATGTCTCCCCCCTCTCATGTCTCCCCGCTCTCATGTCTCCCCTCTCTCATGTCTCCCCTCTCTCATGTCTCCCCTCTCTCATGTCTCCCCCTCTCATGTCTCCCCCTCTCATGTCTCCCTCTCTCATGTCTCCCTCTCTCATGTCTCCCCTCTCTCATGTCTCCCTCTCTCATGTCTCCCCTCTCTCATGTCTCCCCTCTCTCATGTCTCCCCTCTCTCATGTCTCCCCTCTCTCATGTCTCCCCTCTCATGTCTCCCCTCTCATGTCTCCCCTCTCTCATGTCTCCCCTCTCTCATGTCTCCCCCTCTCATGTCTCCCCCTCTCATGTCTCCCTCTCTCATGTCTCCCTCTCTCATGTCTCCCCTTCTCATGTCTCCCTCTCATGTCTCCCTCTCTCATGTCTCCCCCTCTCATGTCTCCCCCTCTCATGTCTCCCCTCTCTCATGTCTCCCCTCTCATGTCTCCCTCTCTCATGTCTCCCTCTCTCATGTCTCCCTCTCTCATGTCTCCCCCTCTCATGTCTCCCCCCTCTCATGTCTCCCCCTCTCATGTCTCCCCCCTCTCATGTCTCCCCCTCTCATGTCTCCCCCTCTCATGTCTCCCTCTCTCATGTCTCCCTCTCTCATGTCTCCCTCTCTCATGTCTCCCCCCTCTCATGTCTCCCCCCTCTCATGTCTCCCCCCTCTCATGTCTCCCCCCTCTCATGTCTCCCCCCCTCTCATGTCTCCCCCCTCTCATGTCTCCCCCCCTCTCATGTCTCCCCCCTCTCATGTCTCCCCCTCTCATGTCTCCCCCCTCTCATGTCTCCCCCCTCTCATGTCTCCCCCTCTCATGTCTCCCCCTCTCATGTCTCCCCCTCTCATGTCTCCCCCTCTCATGTCTCCCCCTCTCATGTCTCCCCCTCTCATGTCTCCCCCTCTCATGTCTCCCCCTCTCATGTCTCACGCTCTCATGTCTCACGCTCTCATGTCTCACGCTCTCATGTCTCACGCTCTCATGTCTCACGCTCTCATGTCTCCCCTCTCTCATGTCTCCCCCTCTCATGTCTCCCCCTCTCATGTCTCCCCCTCTCATGTCTCCCTCTCTCATGTCTCCCTCTCTCATGTCTCCCTCTCTCATGTCTCCCTCTCTCATGTCTCCCTCTCTCATGTCTCCCTCTCTCATGTCTCCCCCTCTCATGTCTCCCCCTCTCATGTCTCCCCTCTCTCATGTCTCCCCCTCTCATGTCTCCCCTCTCTCATGTCTCCCCCTCTCATGTCTCCCTCTCTCATGTCTCCCCTCTCTCATGTCTCCCTCTCTCATGTCTCCCTCTCTCATGTCTCCCTCTCTCATGTCTTCCTCTCTCATGTCTCCCCCTCTCATGTCTCCCCCTCTCATGTCTCCCTCTCTCATGTCTCCCTCTCTCATGTCTCCCCCTCTCATGTCTCCCTCTCTCATGTCTCCCTCTCTCATGTCTCCCCCTCTCATGTCTCCCTCTCTCATGTCTCCCCTTCTCATGTCTCCCCTTCTCATGTCTCCCCCTCTCATGTCTCCCCTTCTCATGTCTCCCCTTCTCATGTCTCCCCTTCTCATGTCTCCCCTTCTCATGTCTCCCTCTCTCATGTCTCCCCTCTCTCATGTCTCCCCTCTCTCATGTCTCCCCTCTCTCATGTCTCCCCTCTCTCATGTCTCCCCTCTCTCATGTCTCCCCTCTCTCATGTCTCCCTCTCTCATGTCTCCCCTCTCTCATGTCTCCCCTCTCTCATGTCTCCCCCTCTCATGTCTCCCTCTCTCATGTCTCCCCTCTCTCATGTCTCCCCTCTCTCATGTCTCCCTCTCTCATGTCTCCCTCTCTCATGTCTCCCTCTCTCATGTCTCCCCTTCTCATGTCTTCCTCTCTCATGTCTCCCTCTCTCATGTCTCCCTCTCTCATGTCTCCCTCTCTCATGTCTCCCTCTCTCATGTCTCCCCTCTCTCATGTCTCCCCTCTCTCATGTCTCCCCTCTCTCATGTCTCCCCGCTCTCATGTCTCCCCGCTCTCATGTCTCCCCGCTCTCATGTCTCCCCGCTCTCATGTCTCCCCGCTCTCTTTCCCCCTCTAATGTCTCCCCCCTCTCATGTCTCACGCTCTCATGTCTCCCCGCTCTCATGTCTCCCCTCTCTCATGTCTCCCCTCTCTCATGTCTCCCCGCTCTCATGTCTCCCCGCTCTCATGTCTCCCCTCTCTCATGTCTCCCCGCTCTCATGTCTCCCTCTCTCATGTCTCCCTCTCTCTTTCCCCTTCGCATGTTCTCATGTCTTCTCTCAAGACCGTCCCCCATTATGTTCCCCACCCTCTTATGACTCCCCCTTTTGTGTCACCTTTCCTCTCTCTCATTCCCTCTTCCTCTCCTCCAGACGGTGCTGGTGATCTCCTACCACGAGCCACAGAACCCGGAGTACTTCGAATTTCAGAGGAATCTGATCCAGAGATCCAAGAAGGAGTTTGGGGTGGATCTGAACTATACACTGGTGAGGAGGAAAGTTATCTAAATCATACATTGTGAGGAGGAAAGTTATCTAAATTATGCACTGGTAACCAGTAGGATGCACGTCTCATTATTATAGGGAGCACTCCTCATTATTATAGGGGGCACTCCTCATTATTATAGGGAGCACTCCTCATTATTATAGGGAGCACTCCTCATTATTATAGGGAGCACGTCTCATTATTATAGGGAGCACGTCTCATTATTATAGGGAGCACGTCTCATTATTATAGGGAGCACGTCTCATTATTATAGGGAGCACTCCTCATTATTATAGGGAGCACTCCTCATTATTATAGGGAGCACTCCTCATTATTATAGGGAGCACGTCTCATTATTATAGGGAGCACTCCTCATTATTATAGGGAGCACCCCTCATTATTATAGGGAGCACCCCTCATTATTATAGGGAGCACCGCTCATTATTATAGGGAGCACTCCTCATTATTATAGGGAGCACTCCTCATTATTATAGGGAGCACTCCTCATTATTATAGGGGGCACGTCTCATTATTATAGGGAGCACGTCTCATTATTATAGGGAGCACGCCTCATTATTATAGGGAGCACGCCTCATTATTATAGGGAGCACGCCTCATTATTATAGGGAGCACGCCTCATTATTATAGGGGGCACGCCTCATTATTATAGGGGGCACTCCTCATTATTATAGGGAGCACTCCTCATTATTATAGGGAGCACGCCTCATTATTATAGGGAGCACGCCTCATTATTATAGGGAGCACCGCTCATTATTATAGGGAGCACGCCTCATTATTATAGGGAGCACGCCTCATTATTATAGGGAGCACTCCTCATTATTATAGGGAGCACCCCTCATTATTATAGGGGGCACTCCTCATTATTATAGGGAGCACTCCTCATTATTATAGGGAGCACGCCTCATTATTATAGGGAGCACGCCTCATTATTATAGGGAGCACGTCTCATTATTATAGGGAGCACTCCTCATTATTATAGGGAGCACGTCTCATTATTATAGGGAGCACTCCTCATTATTATAGGGGGCACTCCTCATTATTATAGGGAGCACGTCTCATTATTATAGGGAGCACGTCTCATTATTATAGGGAGCACTCCTCATTATTATAGGGAGCACTCCTCATTATTATAGGGAGCACTCCTCATTATTATAGGGAGCACGTCTCATTATTATAGGGAGCACGTCTCATTATTATAGGGAGCACGTCTCATTATTATAGGGAGACGTCTCATTATTATAGGGAGCACGCCTCATTATTATAGGGAGCACGTCTCATTATTATAGGGAGCACGTCTCATTATTATAGGGAGCACTCCTCATTATTATAGGGGGCACGCCTCATTATTATAGGGAGCACTCCTCATTATTATAGGGAGCACTCCTCATTATTATAGGGAGCACGTCTCATTATTATAGGGAGCACTCCTCATTATTATAGGGAGCACTCCTCATTATTATAGGGAGCACGTCTCATTATTATAGGGAGCACTCCTCATTATTATAGGGAGCACTCCTCATTATTATAGGGAGCACGTCTCATTATTATAGGGAGCACTCCTCATTATTATAGGGAGCACGCCTCATTATTATAGGGAGCACTCCTCATTATTATAGGGAGCACTCCTCATTATTATAGGGGGCACGCCTCATTATTATAGGGAGCACGTCTCATTATTATAGGGGGCACGTCTCATTATTATAGGGAGCACGTCTCATTATTATAGGGAGCACTCCTCATTATTATAGGGGGCACGCCTCATTATTATAGGGAGCACGTCTCATTATTATAGGGGGCACGTCTCATTATTATAGGGAGCACGTCTCATTATTATAGGGAGCACTCCTCATTATTATAGGGAGCACGTCTCATTATTATAGGGGGCACTCCTCATTATTATAGGGAGCACTCCTCATTATTATAGGGAGCACGTCTCATTATTATAGGGAGCACTCCTCATTATTATAGGGAGCACTCCTCATTATTATAGGGAGCACTCCTCATTATTATAGGGAGCACTCCTCATTATTATAGGGAGCACGCCTCATTATTATAGGGAGCACGTCTCATTATTATAGGGAGCACGCCTCATTATTATAGGGAGCACGTCTCATTATTATAGGGAGCACGTCTCATTATTATAGGGAGCACGTCTCATTATTATAGGGAGCACTCCTCATTATTATAGGGAGCACTCCTCATTATTATAGGGAGCACGTCTCATTATTATAGGGAGCACGTCTCATTATTATAGGGAGCACGTCTCATTATTATAGGGAGCACTCCTCATTATTATAGGGAGCACTCCTCATTATTATAGGGAGCACTCCTCATTATTATAGGGAGCACGCCTCATTATTATAGGGAGCACGCCTCATTATTATAGGGAGCACTCCTCATTATTATAGGGAGCACTCCTCATTATTATAGGGAGCACGTCTCATTATTATAGGGAGCACGCCTCATTATTATAGGGAGCACGTCTCATTATTATAGGGAGCACTCCTCATTATTATAGGGAGCACTCCTCATTATTATAGGGAGCACGCCTCATTATTATAGGGAGCACGCCTCATTATTATAGGGAGCACGCCTCATTATTATAGGGGGCACTCCTCATTATTATAGGGAGCACGTCTCATTATTATAGGGAGCACGCCTCATTATTATAGGGAGCACTCCTCATTATTATAGGGAGCACTCCTCATTATTATAGGGAGCACTCCTCATTATTATAGGGAGCACTCCTCATTATTATAGGGAGCACTCCTCATTATTATAGGGAGCACGTCTCATTATTATAGGGAGCACTCCTCATTATTATAGGGAGCTCTCCTCATTATTATAGGGAGCACCCCTCATTATTATAGGGGGCACTCCTCATTATTATAGGGAGCACTCCTCATTATTATAGGGAGCACGTCTCATTATTATAGGGAGCACGTCTCATTATTATAGGGAGCACGTCTCATTATTATAGGGGGCACTCCTCATTATTATAGGGAGCACGCCTCATTATTATAGGGAGCACGTCTCATTATTATAGGGGGCACTCCTCATTATTATAGGGAGCACGTCTCATTATTATAGGGAGCACTCCTCATTATTATAGGGAGCACGTCTCATTATTATAGGGGGCACTCCTCATTATTATAGGGAGCACTCCTCATTATTATAGGGAGCACTCCTCATTATTATAGGGAGCACTCCTCATTATTATAGGGAGCTCTCCTCATTATTATAGGGAGCACGTCTCATTATTATAGGGAGCACTCCTCATTATTATAGGGAGCACTCCTCATTATTATAGGGAGCACGTCTCATTATTATAGGGAGCACGCCTCATTATTATAGGGAGCACTCCTCATTATTATAGGGAGCACTCCTCATTATTATAGGGAGCACTCCTCATTATTATAGGGAGCACGTCTCATTATTATAGGGAGCACTCCTCATTATTATAGGGAGCACGTCTCATTATTATAGGGAGCACTCCTCATTATTATAGGGAGCTCTCCTCATTATTATAGGGAGCACCCCTCATTATTATAGGGGGCACTCCTCATTATTATAGGGAGCACTCCTCATTATTATAGGGAGCACGTCTCATTATTATAGGGAGCACGTCTCATTATTATAGGGAGCACTCCTCATTATTATAGGGAGCACTCCTCATTATTATAGGGAGCACGTCTCATTATTATAGGGAGCACTCCTCATTATTATAGGGAGCACTCCTCATTATTATAGGGAGCACGTCTCATTATTATAGGGAGCACGTCTCATTATTATAGGGAGCACGCCTCATTATTATAGGGAGCACGCCTCATTATTATAGGGAGCACGTCTCATTATTATAGGGAGCACGCCTCATTATTATAGGGAGCACGTCTCATTATTATAGGGAGCACGTCTCATTATTATAGGGAGCACGTCTCATTATTATAGGGAGCACTCCTCATTATTATAGGGAGCACGTCTCATTATTATAGGGAGCACTCCTCATTATTATAGGGAGCACTCCTCATTATTATAGGGAGCACGTCTCATTATTATAGGGGGCACTCCTCATTATTATAGGGAGCACTCCTCATTATTATAGGGAGCACGTCTCATTATTATAGGGGGCACGTCTCATTATTATAGGGGGCACTCCTCATTATTATAGGGAGCACTCCTCATTATTATAGGGAGCACGTCTCATTATTATAGGGAGCACTCCTCATTATTATAGGGAGCACTCCTCATTATTATAGGGAGCACTCCTCATTATTATAGGGAGCACTCCTCATTATTATAGGGAGCACGTCTCATTATTATAGGGAGCACTCCTCATTATTATAGGGAGCACTCCTCATTATTATAGGGAGCACTCCTCATTATTATAGGGAGCACGTCTCATTATTATAGGGAGCACTCCTCATTATTATAGGGAGCACGCCTCATTATTATAGGGAGCACGCCTCATTATTATAGGGAGCACTCCTCATTATTATAGGGAGCACTCCTCATTATTATAGGGAGCACGTCTCATTATTATAGGGGGCACGCCTCATTATTATAGGGAGCACTCCTCATTATTATAGGGAGCACTCCTCATTATTATAGGGAGCACTCCTCATTATAATAGGGAGCACGTCTCATTATTATAGGGGGCACTCCTCATTATTATAGGGAGCACGCCTCATTATTATAGGGAGCACGTCTCATTATTATAGGGAGCACGTCTCATTATTATAGGGAGCACTCCTCATTATTATAGGGAGCACGCCTCATTATTATAGGGAGCACTCCTCATTATTATAGGGAGCACTCCTCATTATTATAGGGAGCACCCCTCATTATTATAGGGAGCACCCCTCATTATTATAGGGAGCACGTCTCATTATTATAGGGAGCACGTCTCATTATAGGGAGCACGCCTCATTATTATAGGGAGCACTCCTCATTATTATAGGGAGTACTCCTCATTATTATAGGGAGCACGTCTCATTATTATAGGGAGCACTCCTCAATATTATAGGGAGCACTTCTCATTATTATAGGGAGCACTCCTCATTATTATAGGGAGCACGTCTCATTATTATAGGGAGCACTCCTCATTATTATAGGGAGCACTCCTCATTATTATAGGGAGCACTCCTCATTATTATAGGGAGCACGTCTCATTATTATAGGGAGCACTCCTCATTATTATAGGGAGCACGCCTCATTATTATAGGGAGCACGTCTCATTATTATAGGGAGCACGCCTCATTATTATAGGGAGCACTCCTCATTATTATAGGGAGCACGCCTCATTATTATAGGGAGCACGTCTCATTATTATAGGGAGCACGTCTCATTATTATAGGGAGCACTCCTCATTATTATAGGGAGCACGCCTCATTATTATAGGGAGCACTCCTCATTATTATAGGGAGCACTCCTCATTATTATAGGGAGCACGTCTCATTATTATAGGGGGCACGCCTCATTATTATAGGGAGCACTCCTCATTATTATAGGGAGCACTCCTCATTATTATAGGGAGCACTCCTCATTATAATAGGGAGCACGTCTCATTATTATAGGGGGCACTCCTCATTATTATAGGGAGCACGCCTCATTATTATAGGGAGCACGTCTCATTATTATAGGGAGCACGTCTCATTATTATAGGGAGCACTCCTCATTATTATAGGGAGCACGCCTCATTATTATAGGGAGCACTCCTCATTATTATAGGGAGCACTCCTCATTATTATAGGGAGCACCCCTCATTATTATAGGGAGCACCCCTCATTATTATAGGGAGCACGTCTCATTATTATAGGGAGCACGTCTCATTATAGGGAGCACGCCTCATTATTATAGGGAGCACTCCTCATTATTATAGGGAGTACTCCTCATTATTATAGGGAGCACTCCTCATTATTATAGGGAGCACTCCTCATTATTATAGGGAGCACGTCTCATTATTATAGGGAGCACTCCTCATTATTATAGGGAGCACGTCTCATTATTATAGGGAGCACTCCTCATTATTATAGGGAGCACGTCTCATTATTATAGGGAGCACTCCTCATTATTATAGGGAGCACGTCTCATTATTATAGGGAGCACTCCTCATTATTATAGGGAGCACGCCTCATTATTATAGGGAGCACGTCTCATTATTATAGGGAGCACGCCTCATTATTATAGGGAGCACTCCTCATTATTATAGGGAGCACTCCTCATTATTATAGGGAGCACTCCTCATTATTATAGGGAGCACGCCTCATTATTATAGGGAGCACTCCTCATTATAATAGGGAGCACGTCTCATTATTATAGGGAGCACTCCTCATTATTATAGGGAGCACTCCTCATTATTATAGGGAGCACCCCTCATTATTATAGGGAGCACTCCTCATTATTATAGGGAGCACTCCTCATTATTATAGGGAGCACGTCTCATTATTATAGGGAGCACTCCTCATTATTATAGGGAGCACGTCTCATTATTATAGGGAGCACTCCTCATTATTATAGGGAGCACTCCTCATTATTATAGGGAGCACGCCTCATTATTATAGGGAGCACTCCTCATTATTATAGGGAGCACTCCTCATTATTATAGGGAGCACGTCTCATTATTATAGGGAGCACGCCTCATTATTATAGGGAGCACGTCTCATTATTATAGGGAGACGTCTCATTATTATAGGGAGCACTCCTCATTATTATAGGGAGCACTCCTCATTATTATAGGGAGCACTCCTCATTATTATAGGGAGCACTCCTCATTATTATAGGGAGCACGCCTCATTATTATAGGGAGCACGTCTCATTATTATAGGGAGCACTCCTCATTATTATAGGGAGCACTCCTCATTATTATAGGGAGCACGTCTCATTATTATAGGGAGCACTCCTCATTATTATAGGGAGCACGTCTCATTATTATAGGGAGCACTCCTCATTATTATAGGGAGCACGTCTCATTATTATAGGGAGCACTCCTCATTATTATAGGGAGCACTCCTCATTATTATAGAGAGCACGCCTCATTATTATAGGGAGCACTCCTCATTATTATAGGGAGCACTCCTCATTATTATAGGGAGCACTCCTCATTATTATAGGGAGCACGTCTCATTATTATAGGGAGCACTCCTCATTATTATAGGGAGCACTCCTCATTATTATAGGGAGCACGTCTCATTATTATAGGGAGCACTCCTCATTATTATAGGGAGCACGTCTCATTATTATAGGGAGCACGTCTCATTATTATAGGGAGCACTCCTCATTATTATAGGGAGCACTCCTCATTATTATAGGGAGCACTCCTCATTATTATAGGGAGCACTCCTCATTATTATAGGGAGCACGTCTCATTATTATAGGGAGCACGCCTCATTATTATAGGGGGCACGTCTCATTATTATAGGGAGCACTCCTCATTATTATAGGGAGCACTCCTCATTATTATAGGGAGCACTCCTCATTATTATAGGGAGCACTCCTCATTATTATAGGGAGCACGCCTCATTATTATAGGGGGCACGTCTCATTATTATAGGGAGCACGTCTCATTATTATAGAGAGCACGCCTCATTATTATAGGGAGCACGTCTCATTATTATAGGGAGCACGCCTCATTATTATAGGGGGCACGTCTCATTATTATAGGGAGCACGTCTCATTATTATAGGGAGCACGCCTCATTATTATAGGGAGCACGTCTCATTATTATAGGGAGCACGTCTCATTATTATAGAGAGCACGCCTCATTATTATAGGGAGCACGTCTCATTATTATAGGGAGCACGCCTCATTATTATAGGGGGCACGTCTCATTATTATAGGGAGCACTCCTCATTATTATAGGGAGCACGTCTCATTATTATAGGGAGCACGCCTCATTATTATAGGGAGCACGTCTCATTATTATAGGGAGCACGTCTCATTATTATAGGGAGCACGTCTCATTATTATAGGGAGCACGTCTCATTATTATAGGGAGCACGTCTCATTATTATAGGGAGCACTCCTCATTATTATAGGGAGCACTCCTCATTATTATAGGGAGCACTCCTCATTATTATAGGGAGCACTCCTCATTATTATAGGGAGCACTCCTCATTATTATAGGGAGCACTCCTCATTATTATAGGGAGCACTCCTCATTATTATAGGGAGCACGTCTCATTATTATAGGGAGCACTCCTCATTATTATAGGGAGCACTCCTCATTATTATAGGGAGCACGTCTCATTATTATAGGGAGCACGCCTCATTATTATAGGGAGCACTCCTCATTATTATAGGGAGCACCCCTCATTATTATAGGGAGCACCCCTCATTATTATAGGGAGCACCCCTCATTATTATAGGGAGCACCCCTCATTATTATAGGGAGCACGTCTCATTATTATAGGGAGCACGTCTCATTATTATAGGGAGCACGTCTCATTATTATAGGGAGCACTCCTCATTATTATAGGGAGCACGTCTCATTATTATAGGGAGCACGTCTCATTATTATAGGGAGCACGTCTCATTATTATAGGGAGCACGTCTCATTATTATAGGGAGCACTCCTCATTATTATAGGGAGCACTCCTCATTATTATAGGGAGCACGTCTCATTATTATAGGGAGCACTCCTCATTATTATAGGGAGCACTCCTCATTATTATAGGGAGCACGTCTCATTATTATAGGGAGCACTCCTCATTATTATAGGGAGCACGCCTCATTATTATAGGGAGCACTCCTCATTATTATAGGGAGCACGTCTCATTATTATAGAGAGCACGTCTCATTATTATAGGGAGCACGTCTCATTATTATAGGGAGCACTCCTCATTATTATAGGGAGCACTCCTCATTATTATAGGGAGCACTCCTCATTATTATAGGGAGCGCTCCTCATTATTATAGGGAGCGCTCCTCATTATTATAGGGAGCGCTCCTCATTATTATAGGGAGCACGTCTCATTATTATAGGGAGCACTCCTCATTATTATAGGGAGCACGTCTCATTATTATAGGGAGCACTCCTCATTATTATAGGGAGCACTCCTCATTATTATAGGGAGCACTCCTCATTATTATAGGGAGCACGTCTCATTATTATAGGGAGCACGTCTCATTATTATAGGGAGCACGCCTCATTATTATAGGGAGCACTCCTCATTATTATAGGGAGCACTCCTCATTATTATAGGGAGCACTCCTCATTATTATAGGGAGCACGTCTCATTATTATAGGGAGCACTCCTCATTATTATAGGGAGCACTCCTCATTATTATAGGGAGCACGTCTCATTATTATAGGGAGCACGTCTCATTATTATAGGGAGCACTCCTCATTATTATAGGGAGCACTCCTCATTATTATAGGGAGCACTCCTCATTATTATAGGGAGCACTCCTCATTATTATAGGGAGCACGTCTCATTATTATAGGGAGCACGCCTCATTATTATAGGGGGCACGTCTCATTATTATAGGGAGCACTCCTCATTATTATAGGGAGCACGTCTCATTATTACAGGGAGCACTCCTCATTATTATAGGGAGCACTCCTCATTATTATAGGGAGCACTCCTCATTATTATAGGGAGCACGCCTCATTATTATAGGGAGCACGTCTCATTATTATAGGGAGCACGCCTCATTATTATAGGGAGCACGTCTCATTATTATAGAGAGCACGCCTCATTATTATAGGGAGCACTCCTCATTATTATAGGGAGCACTCCTCATTATTATAGGGAGCACTCCTCATTATTATAGGGAGCACGCCTCATTATTATAGGGAGCACTCCTCATTATTATAGGGAGCACTCCTCATTATTATAGGGGGCACTCCTCATTATTATAGGGGGCACTCCTCATTATTATAGGGAGCACTCCTCATTATTATAGGGAGCACTCCTCATTATTATAGGGAGCACTCCTCATTATTATAGGGAGCACTCCTCATTATTATAGGGAGCACGTCTCATTATTATAGGGAGCACTCCTCATTATTATAGGGAGCACGTCTCATTATTATAGGGAGCACGCCTCATTATTATAGGGAGCACGTCTCATTATTATAGGGAGCACGCCTCATTATTATAGGGGGCACGTCTCATTATTATAGGGAGCACTCCTCATTATTATAGGGAGCACGTCTCATTATTATAGGGAGCACGCCTCATTATTATAGGGAGCACGTCTCATTATTATAGGGAGCACGTCTCATTATTATAGGGAGCACGTCTCATTATTATAGGGAGCACGTCTCATTATTATAGGGAGCACGTCTCATTATTATAGGGAGCACTCCTCATTATTATAGGGAGCACTCCTCATTATTATAGGGAGCACTCCTCATTATTATAGGGAGCACTCCTCATTATTATAGGGAGCACTCCTCATTATTATAGGGAGCACTCCTCATTATTATAGGGAGCACTCCTCATTATTATAGGGAGCACGTCTCATTATTATAGGGAGCACTCCTCATTATTATAGGGAGCACTCCTCATTATTATAGGGAGCACTCCTCATTATAATAGGGAGCACGTCTCATTATTATAGGGAGCACTCCTCATTATTATAGGGAGCACTCCTCATTATTATAGGGAGCACGTCTCATTATTATAGGGAGCACGCCTCATTATTATAGGGAGCACTCCTCATTATTATAGGGAGCACCCCTCATTATTATAGGGAGCACGTCTCATTATTATAGGGAGCACGTCTCATTATTATAGGGAGCACGTTCTCATTATTATAGGGAGCACGTCTCATTATTATAGGGAGCACGTCTCATTATTATAGGGAGCACTCCTCATTATTATAGGGAGCACGTCTCATTATTATAGGGAGCACGTCTCATTATTATAGGGAGCACGTCTCATTATTATAGGGAGCACGTCTCATTATTATAGGGAGCACTCCTCATTATTATAGGGAGCACTCCTCATTATTATAGGGAGCACGTCTCATTATTATAGGGAGCACGTCTCATTATTATAGGGAGCACGCCTCATTATTATAGGGAGCACTCCTCATTATTATAGGGAGCACGTCTCATTATTATAGGGAGCACTCCTCATTATTATAGGGAGCACGCCTCATTATTATAGGGAGCACGCCTCATTATTATAGGGAGCACTCCTCATTATTATAGGGGGCACTCCTCATTATTATAGGGAGCACGTCTCATTATTATAGAGAGCACGTCTCATTATTATAGGGAGCACGTCTCATTATTATAGGGAGCACTCCTCATTATTATAGGGAGCACTCCTCATTATTATAGGGAGCGCTCCTCATTATTATAGGGAGCGCTCCTCATTATTATAGGGAGCGCTCCTCATTATTATAGGGAGCACGTCTCATTATTATAGGGAGCACTCCTCATTATTATAGGGAGCACGTCTCATTATTATAGGGGGCACGTCTCATTATTATAGGGAGCACGTCTCATTATTATAGGGAGCACTCCTCATTATTATAGGGAGCACTCCTCATTATTATAGGGAGCACTCCTCATTATTATAGGGAGCACTCCTCATTATTATAGGGAGCACGTCTCATTATTATAGGGAGCACGTCTCATTATTATAGGGAGCACTCCTCATTATTATAGGGGGCACTCCTCATTATTATAAGGAGCACGTCTCATTATTATAGGGAGCACTCCTCATTATTATAGGGAGCACGTCTCATTATTATAGGGAGCACGTCTCATTATTATAGGGAGCACGTCTCATTATTATAGGGAGCACGTCTCATTATTATAGGGAGCACTCCTCATTATTATAGGGAGCACTCCTCATTATTATAGGGAGCACGCCTCATTATTATAGGGAGCACGTCTCATTATTATAGGGAGCACGTCTCATTATTATAGGGAGCACTCCTCATTATTATAGGGAGCACTCCTCATTATTATAGGGAGCACGTCTCATTATTATAGGGGGCACTCCTCATTATTATAGGGAGCACTCCTCATTATTATAGGGAGCACGTCTCATTATTATAGGGAGCACGTCTCATTATTATAGGGAGCACTCCTCATTATTATAGGGAGCACGTCTCATTATTATAGGGAGCACTCCTCATTATTATAGGGAGCACTCCTCATTATTATAGGGAGCACTCCTCATTATTATAGGGAGCACTCCTCATTATTATAGGGAGCACTCCTCATTATTATAGGGAGCACGCCTCATTATTATAGGGAGCACTCCTCATTATTATAGGGGGCACTCCTCATTATTATAGGGAGCACGCCTCATTATTATAGGGGGCACTCCTCATTATTATAGGGAGCACTCCTCATTATTATAGGGAGCACTCCTCATTATTATAGGGAGCACTCCTCATTATTATAGGGAGCACGCCTCATTATTATAGGGAGCACTCCTCATTATTATAGGGAGCACTCCTCATTATTATAGGGAGCACGCCTCATTATTATAGGGAGCACGTCTCATTATTATAGGGAGCACGCCTCATTATTATAGGGAGCACGTCTCATTATTATAGGGAGCACGTCTCATTATTATAGGGAGCACTCCTCATTATTATAGGGAGCACGCCTCATTATTATAGGGAGCACTCCTCATTATTATAGGGAGCACTCCTCATTATTATAGGGAGCACTCCTCATTATTATAGGGAGCACTCCTCATTATTATAGGGAGCACTCCTCATTATTATAGGGAGCACTCCTCATTATTATAGGGAGCACGTCTCATTATTATAGGGAGCACTCCTCATTATTATAGGGAGCACTCCTCATTATTATAGGGAGCACTCCTCATTATTATAGGGAGCACTCCTCATTATTATAGGGAGCACGTCTCATTATTATAGGGAGCACTCCTCATTATTATAGGGGGCACTCCTCATTATTATAGGGAGCACTCCTCATTATTATAGGGAGCACGTCTCATTATTATAGGGGGCACGTCTCATTATTATAGGGGGCACTCCTCATTATTATAGGGGGCACTCCTCATTATTATAGGGAGCACTCCTCATTATTATAGGGAGCACGTCTCATTATTATAGGGAGCACTCCTCATTATTATAGGGAGCACGTCTCATTATTATAGGGAGCACGTCTCATTATTATAGGGAGCACTCCTCATTATTATAGGGAGCACTCCTCATTATTATAGGGAGCACGTCTCATTATTATAGGGAGCACTCCTCATTATTATAGGGAGCACGTCTCATTATTATAGGGAGCACTCCTCATTATTATAGGGAGCACGTCTCATTATTATAGGGAGCACTCCTCATTATTATAGGGAGCACGTCTCATTATTATAGGGAGCACTCCTCATTATTATAGGGAGCACTCCTCATTATTATAGGGAGCACTCCTCATTATTATAGGGAGCACTCCTCATTATTATAGGGAGCACGCCTCATTATTATAGGGAGCACGTCTCATTATTATAGGGAGCACTCCTCATTATTATAGGGAGCACGTCTCATTATTATAGGGAGCACTCCTCATTATTATAGGGGGCACTCCTCATTATTATAGGGAGCACGTCTCATTATTACAGGGAGCACTCCTCATTATTATAGGGAGCACGTCTCATTATTATAGGGAGCACTCCTCATTATTATAGGGAGCACTCCTCATTATTATAGGGAGCACTCCTCATTATTATAGGGAGCACTCCTCATTATTATAGGGAGCACGTCTCATTATTATAGGGAGCACTCCTCATTATTATAGGGAGCACGTCTCATTATTATAGGGAGCACGTCTCATTATTATAGGGAGCACGTCTCATTATTATAGGGAGCACGTCTCATTATTATAGGGAGCACTCCTCATTATTATAGGGAGCACGCCTCATTATTATAGGGAGCACGCCTCATTATTATAGGGAGCACTCCTCATTATTATAGGGAGCACGTCTCATTATTATAGGGAGCACGTCTCATTATTATAGGGGGCACGTCTCATTATTATAGGGAGCACTCCTCATTATTATAGGGAGCACGTCTCATTATTATAGGGAGCACGTCTCATTATTATAGGGAGCACTCCTCATTATTATAGGGAGCACTCCTCATTATTATAGGGAGCACGCCTCATTATTATAGGGAGCACGCCTCATTATTATAGGGAGCACGCCTCATTATTATAGGGAGCACGCCTCATTATTATAGGGAGCACTCCTCATTATTATAGGGAGCACGTCTCATTATTATAGGGAGCACGTCTCATTATTATAGGGAGCACTCCTCATTATTATAGGGAGCACTCCTCATTATTATAGGGAGCACGCCTCATTATTATAGGGAGCACGCCTCATTATTATAGGGAGCACGTCTCATTATTATAGGGAGCACTCCTCATTATTATAGGGAGCACTCCTCATTATTATAGGGAGCACTCCTCATTATTATAGGGAGCACTCCTCATTATTATAGGGAGCACGTCTCATTATTATAGGGAGCACTCCTCATTATTATAGGGAGCACGTCTCATTATTATAGGGAGCACTCCTCATTATTATAGGGAGCACTCCTCATTATTATAGGGAGCACGCCTCATTATTATAGGGAGCACTCCTCATTATTATAGGGAGCACTCCTCATTATTATAGGGAGCACTCCTCATTATTATAGGGAGCACGTCTCATTATTATAGGGAGCACTCCTCATTATTATAGGGAGCACTCCTCATTATTATAGGGAGCACGTCTCATTATTATAGGGGGCACTCCTCATTATTATAGGGAGCACGTCTCATTATTATAGGGAGCACGCCTCATTATTATAGGGAGCACTCCTCATTATTATAGGGAGCACTCCTCATTATTATAGGGAGCACGTCTCATTATTATAGGGAGCACGTCTCATTATTATAGGGAGCACTCCTCATTATTATAGGGAGCACGCCTCATTATTATAGGGAGCACGCCTCATTATTATAGGGAGCACGCCTCATTATTATAGGGAGCACGTCTCATTATTATAGGGAGCACTCCTCATTATTATAGGGAGCACTCCTCATTATTATAGGGAGCACTCCTCATTATTATAGGGAGCACGTCTCATTATTATAGGGAGCACTCCTCATTATTATAGGGAGCACGTCTCATTATTATAGGGAGCACTCCTCATTATTATAGGGAGCACGTCTCATTATTATAGGGAGCACTCCTCATTATTATAGGGAGCACGCCTCATTATTATAGGGAGCACGCCTCATTATTATAGGGAGCACTCCTCATTATTATAGGGAGCACGTCTCATTATTATAGGGAGCACTCCTCATTATTATAGGGAGCACTCCTCATTATTATAGGGAGCACGTCTCATTATTATAGGGAGCACTCCTCATTATTATAGGGAGCACTCCTCATTATTATAGGGAGCACGTCTCATTATTATAGGGAGCACTCCTCATTATTATAGGGAGCACTCCTCATTATTATAGGGAGCACTCCTCATTATTATAGGGAGCACGTCTCATTATTATAGGGAGCACGCCTCATTATTATAGGGAGCACTCCTCATTATTATAGGGAGCACTCCTCATTATTATAGGGAGCACTCCTCATTATTATAGGGAGCACTCCTCATTATTATAGGGAGCACTCCTCATTATTATAGGGAGCACTCCTCATTATTATAGGGAGCACGTCTCATTATTATAGGGAGCACTCCTCATTATTATAGGGAGCACTCCTCATTATTATAGGGAGCACCTCCATGATGACTTGCGTGAGCTTGTGAAGCAGATTCTTGCTTTTTCTTACTTTCTCTGCACGCTCAGATGAATCTGATTGCTGGCTGTTTCTATGATGGCGCGCTCTTGTATGCGCGGGCCCTGAACGAAACTCTACAAGAAGGGGGATCAAAAAAGGATGGACTGAGAATCGTGAAAAAAATCCAGGAGAGCAAAATGCAGGGTAAGGATGTCGTGAGCTACAAGAGCTAAGTCTGAGCTTATACTGTTAAGTAATCATTGTATACTCCCTATGTAAACTGAGCTAATGGTATATTCCAAACAATTTAGTCCTAGCTTCTCTCTACTCTGCTTGAAGTCAGTCTGTTTTTCCACATAGTTTAGTCCTGAGCTTACTCTATATTCCATGCAGTTTAGTCCTAAGTTTACTCTATATTCCATGCAATTTAGTCCTAAGTTTACTCTATATTCCATGCAGTTCAGTCCTAAGTTTACTCTATATTCCATACAGTTTAGTTCTAAGCTTACTCTATATTCCATACAGTTCAGTCCTAATCTTATTCTATATTCCATGTAGTTTAGTCCTAAGTTTACTCTATATTCCATACAGTTTAGTCCTGCGCTTACTCTATATTCCATGCAGTTTAGTCCTGAGCTCACTCTATATTCCATGCAGTTTAGTCCTTAGCTCACTCTATATTCCATGCAGTTTAGTCCTTAGCTCACTCTATATTCCATGCAGTTTAGTGCTGAGCTTACTCTATATTCCATGCAGTTTAGTCCTGAGCTTACTCTATATTCCATGCAGTTTAGTCCTTAGCTCACTCTATATTCCATGCAGTTTAGTGCTGAGCTTACTCTATATTCCATGCAGTTTAGTCCTGACCTTACTCTATATTCCATACAGTTTAGTCCTGACCTTACTCTATATTCCATGCAGTTTAGTCCTGAGCTTACTCTATATTCCATGCAGTTTAGTCCTGAGCTTACTCTATATTCCATGCAGTTTAGTCCTGAGCTTACTCTATATTCCATGCAGTTTAGTCCTGAGCTCACTCTATATTCCATGCAGTTTAGTCCTGAGCTCACTCTATATTCCATGCAGTTTAGTCCTGAGCTCACTCTATATTCCATGCCGTTTAGTCCTGAGCTTACTCTATATTCCATGCAGTTTAGTCCTGAGCTTACTCTATATTCCATGCAGTTTAGTCCTGAGCTTACTCTATATTCCATGTAGTTTAGTCCTGAGCTTACTCTATATTCCATACAGTTTAGTCCTGACCTTACTCTATATTCCATGCAGTTTAGTCCTGAGCTTACTCTATATTCCATGCAGTTTAGTCCTGAGCTTACTCTATATTCCATGCAGTTTAGTGCTGAGCTTACTCTATATTCCATGCAGTTTAGTCCTGACCTCACTCTATATTCCATGTAGTTTAGTCCTGAGCTTACTCTATATTCCATGCAGTTTAGTCCTTAGCTCACTCTATATTCCATGCAGTTTAGTCCTTAGCTCACTCTATATTCCATGCAGTTTAGTCCTGACCTTACTCTATATTCCATGCAGTTTAGTCCTTAGCTCACTCTATATTCCATGCAGTTTGGTCCTGAGCTTACTCTATATTCCATGCAGTTTAGTCCTGAGCTTACTCTATATTCCATGCAGTTTAGTCCTGAGCTTACTCTATATTCCATGCAGTTTAGTCCTGAGCTTACTCTATATTCCATGCAGTTTAGTCCTGACCTTACTCTATATTCCATGCAGTTTAGTCCTGACCTTACTCTATATTCCATGCAGTTTAGTCCTGACCTTACTCTATATTCCATGCAGTTTAGTCCATAGCTCACTCTATATTCCATGCAGTTTAGTCCTGAGCTTACTCTATATTCCATGCAGTTTAGTCCTGAGCTCACTCTATATTCCATGCAGTTTAGTCCTGAGCTCACTCTATATTCCATACAGTTTAGTCCTGAGCTTACTCTATATTCCATGCAGTTTAGTCCATAGCTCACTCTATATTCCATGCAGTTTAGTCCTGACCTTACTCTATATTCCATGCAGTTTAGTCCTGAGCTCACTCTATATTCCATGCAGTTTAGTCCTGAGCTCACTCTATATTCCATACAGTTTAGTCCTGAGCTTACTCTATATTCCATGCAGTTTAGTCCTGAGCTTACTCTATATTCCATGCAGTTTAGTCCTTAGCTCACTCTATATTACATACAGTTTAGTGCTGAGCTTACTCTATATTCCATGCAGTTTAGTCCTGACCTCACTCTATATTCCATGCAGTTTAATCCTGACCTCACTCTATATTCCATGCAGTTTAGTCCTGAGCTTACTCTATATTCCATGCAGTTTAGTCCTGAGCTTACTCTATATTCCATGCAGTTTAGTCCTAAGTTTACTCTATATTCCATGCAGTTTAGTCCTGAGCTTACTCTATATTCCATGCAGTTTAGTCCTGAGCTCACTCTATATTCCATGCAGTTTAGTCCTGAGCTCACTCTATATTCCATGCAGTTTAGTCCTGAGCTCACTCTATATTCCATGCCGTTTAGTCCTGAGCTTACTCTATATTCCATGCAGTTTAGTCCTGAGCTCACTCTATATTCCATGCAGTTTAGTCCTGAGCTCACTCTATATTCCATGCCGTTTAGTCCTGAGCTTACTCTATATTCCATGCAGTTTAGTCCTGAGCTTACTCTATATTCCATGCAGTTTAGTCCTGAGCTTACTCTATATTCCATGCAGTTTAGTCCTGAGCTTACTCTATATTCCATACAGTTTAGTCCTGACCTTACTCTATATTCCATGCAGTTTAGTCCTGAGCTTACTCTATATTCCATGCAGTTTAGTCCTGAGCTTACTCTATATTCCATGCAGTTTAGTGCTGAGCTTACTCTATATTCCATGCAGTTTAGTCCTGACCTCACTCTATATTCCATGTAGTTTAGTCCTGAGCTTACTCTATATTCCATGCAGTTTAGTCCTTAGCTCACTCTATATTCCATGCAGTTTAGTCCTTAGCTCACTCTATATTCCATGCAGTTTAGTCCTGACCTTACTCTATATTCCATGCAGTTTAGTCCTTAGCTCACTCTATATTCCATGCAGTTTGGTCCTGAGCTTACTCTATATTCCATGCAGTTTAGTCCTGAGCTTACTCTATATTCCATGCAGTTTAGTCCTGAGCTTACTCTATATTCCATGCAGTTTAGTCCTGAGCTTACTCTATATTCCATGCAGTTTAGTCCTGACCTTACTCTATATTCCATGCAGTTTAGTCCTGACCTTACTCTATATTCCATGCAGTTTAGTCCTGACCTTACTCTATATTCCATGCAGTTTAGTCCATAGCTCACTCTATATTCCATGCAGTTTAGTCCTGAGCTTACTCTATATTCCATGCAGTTTAGTCCTGAGCTCACTCTATATTCCATGCAGTTTAGTCCTGAGCTCACTCTATATTCCATACAGTTTAGTCCTGAGCTTACTCTATATTCCATGCAGTTTAGTCCATAGCTCACTCTATATTCCATGCAGTTTAGTCCTGACCTTACTCTATATTCCATGCAGTTTAGTCCTGAGCTCACTCTATATTCCATGCAGTTTAGTCCTGAGCTCACTCTATATTCCATACAGTTTAGTCCTGAGCTTACTCTATATTCCATGCAGTTTAGTCCTGAGCTTACTCTATATTCCATGCAGTTTAGTCCTTAGCTCACTCTATATTACATACAGTTTAGTGCTGAGCTTACTCTATATTCCATGCAGTTTAGTCCTGACCTCACTCTATATTCCATGCAGTTTAATCCTGACCTCACTCTATATTCCATGCAGTTTAGTCCTGAGCTTACTCTATATTCCATGCAGTTTAGTCCTGAGCTTACTCTATATTCCATGCAGTTTAGTCCTAAGTTTACTCTATATTCCATGCAGTTTAGTCCTGAGCTTACTCTATATTCCATGCAGTTTAGTCCTGAGCTCACTCTATATTCCATGCAGTTTAGTCCTGAGCTCACTCTATATTCCATGCAGTTTAGTCCTTAGCTTACTCTATATTCCATGCAGTTTAGTCCTTAGCTTACTCTATATTCCATGCAGTTTAGTCCTGAGCTTACTCTATATTCCATGCAGTTTAGTCCTGAGCTTACTCTATATTCCATGCAGTTTAGTCCTGAGCTTACTCTATATTCCATGCAGTTTAGTCCTGAGCTTACTCTATATTCCATGCAGTTTAGTCCTGAGCTTACTCTATATTCCATGCAGTTTAGTCCTGAGCTTACTCTATATTCCATGCAGTTTAGTGCTGAGCTTACTCTATATTCCATGCAGTTTAGTCCTGACCTCACTCTATATTCCATGCAGTTTAATCCTGACCTCACTCTATATTCCATGCAGTTTAGTCCTGAGCTTACTCTATATTCCATGCAGTTTAGTCCTGAGCGTACTCTATATTCCATGCAGTTTAGTCCTAAGTTTACTCTATATTCCATGCAGTTTAGTCCTGAGCTTACTCTATATTCCATGCAGTTTAGTCCTGAGCTCACTCTATATTCCATGCAGTTTAGTCCTGAGCTCACTCTATATTCCATGCAGTTTAGTCCTTAGCTTACTCTATATTCCATGCAGTTTAGTCCTTAGCTTACTCTATATTCCATGCAGTTTAGTCCTGAGCTTACTCTATATTCCATGCAGTTTAGTCCTGAGCTTACTCTATATTCCATGCAGTTTAGTCCTGAGCTTACTCTATATTCCATGCAGTTTAGTCCTGAGCTTACTCTATATTCCATGCAGTTTAGTCCTGAGCTTACTCTATATTCCATGCAGTTTAGTCCTGAGCTTACTCTATATTCCATGCAGTTTAGTCCTGAGCTTACTCTATATTCCATGCAGTTTAGTCCTGAGCTTACTCTATATTCCATGCAGTTTAGTCCTGAGCTTACTCTATATTCCATGCAGTTTAGTCCTGAGCTTACTCTATATTCCATGCAGTTTAGTCCTGAGCTTACTCTATATTCCATGCAGTTTAGTCCTGAGCTTACTCTATATTCCATACAGTTTAGTCCTGACCTTACTCTATATTCCATGCAGTTTAGTCCTGACCTTACTCTATATTCCATGCAGTTTAGTCCTGACCTTACTCTATATTCCATGCAGTTTAGTCCTGAGCTTACTCTATATTCCATGCAGTTTAGTCCTGACCTTACTCTATATTCCATGCAGTTTAGTCCTGACCTTACTCTATATTCCATGCAGTTTAGTCCTGACCTTACTCTATATTCCATGCAGTTTAGTCCTGACCTTACTCTATATTCCATGCAGTTTAGTCCTTGGCTCACTCTATATTACATACAGTTTAGTGCTGAGCTTACTCTATATTTCCCACCATGTTTTTTTGCTGTGTGACGTGTCTTAGATCTTTAGTCCTTATCCCATTTCTTCTCCTCAGGTATCACTGGAACGGTCAGTATGGACAAGAGCAACGACCGGGAGACTGACTTTGATATTTGGTCCATGACCAATCACGATACTGGAGAGTTTGAGGTGCGTGTATGTTTTAGGTAGATACAAGTGGTGATCCAATGAGACCATCAGCCCTATTAAATTAGTTCTACGTGTTAAAAACGTAATCAATTTTAGTCTCATCAGACCAGAGCACCTTCCTCCATACATTTTTTTGCTGAAAGTAATGGCTTTCTTCTGGCCACTCTGCCATAAAGCCCAACTCTATGGAGCGTATGTCTTATTGTCGCCCTATGTACAGATACTCCAGTATCTGCTGTGGATCTCTGCAGTTCATCCAGGGTTACCTTAGGTCTCTGTGCTGCCTCTCTGATTAATGCCCTCCTTGCCCGGTCCGTGAGATTTGGTGGGCGGCCGTCTCTTGGCAGGATTGCTGTTGCGCCATGTTCTTTCTATTTGGTTATGATAGATTTGATGGTGCTCCTGGGGATCATCAAAGATTTGGATATTTTTTTATAACCTAACCCTGACTTGTACTTCTCAACAACATTGTCCCTTACTTGTTTGGAGAGTTCCTTGGTCTTCATGGCAGTGTTTGGTTAGTGGTGCCTCTTGCTTAGGTGTTGCAGCCTCTGGGGCCTTTCAAAAAGGGTGTGTATATGTAATAACAGATCATGTGACACTTAGATTGCACACAGGTGGACATCATTTCACTAATTATGTGACTTCTGAAGGTAGTTGGTTGCACCAGAGCTTTTTATGGGCTTCATAACAAAGGGGGTGAACACATACGCACATGCCAATTTTCTGTTTTCTATTTCTAATAAATAGTTTTATGTATATATTTTTCTCATTTCACTTCACCAACTTAGACTATTGTGTTCTGATCCGCCACATAAAATTCAGATTAACAAACATTGAACTTAAGGCTGTAATGTAACAAAATAGGTAAAAAGTCAACAGGGGGTGAATACTTTTGCAAGGCAATGTAGACGGTATATAGATAATAGGCTTCCTTGAAAAGATGGGTTTTTAATGTAGCTGATTTGGACTGCTGGAGGAGGAGATTAGTATACGCTTATTAACCTCCGTCCCTACTTCCTTTATACACATTGGACACTGATTATAGATTTACCCTTGTTCGTTGACCGACACGTCTCATACGATTAACCTCTGTCCCAAGTTCTGATTATACCCTAGTTTCTTGACCCCACTGTTCGCACTGATTAGCCTCCATCCCTAGTTCCTCTATACCCTTTGGACACGGACTGTCCATTTACCCTTGTTAATTGACCCACACTGATTAATCCCTGTCCCTAGTTCTCTTACAGCCATTTTGATTGCTGATGATCTACTTCCTACTGACCAGGTTACAATTTTTCAGTGCTCCCATCAGGTCCAGCTCCCAGCAGTGGTGTATTATAGGCTGCTTATTTCATAGTTACCTGCTTTTGTCTGTGAGCATTGCCCCAATATGACCTGAGACAGGAATTTTGCACGGGATATAGTGGGATTACTTATTTATCCTTTCCAGGATGACCAGGTACAAGACTTTGCCAGAGCATTCTTCAGATGATAAGCATGACACAAAATGTTGGTGTTGATATAAATACTGAACAAGTAGCAAAGGAGGCTGATGAGCTGGTGAAGTAAATCTCCAATACAAAGCATTGGACGCGCTCATTCAGATTCACGTCAAGGATGGCAACGAGAGATCTCTCCAGTCAGGGTGGGAGTCCAGTAGCAGGTGATGTGCAGTCCGAGGCAGGCTGGAACTGGACAGGTGGGAAGGGGGCAGTCCGAAGCAGGCTGGAACTGGACAGGTGGGAAGGGGGCAGTCCAAGGCAGGCTGGAACTGGACAGGTGGGAAGGGGGCAGTCCGAAGCAGGCTGGAACTGGACAGGTGGGAAGGGGGCAGTCCAAGGCAGGCTGGAACTGTACAGGTGGGAAGGGGGCAGTCCAAGGCAGGCTGGAACTGGACAGGTGGGAAGTCCAAGGCAAGCTGGAACTGGACAGGTGGGAAGGGGGCAGTCCGAGGCAAGCTGGAGCTAGACAGGTGGGAAGGGGGCAGTCCGAGGCAGGCTGGAACTGGACAGGTGGGAAGGGGGCAGTCCGAGGCAGGCTGGAACTGGACAGGTGGGAAGGGGGCAGTCCGAGGCAAGCTGGAACTAGACAGGTGGGAAGGGGGCAGTCCGAGGCAAGCTGGAACTAGACAGGTGGGAAGGGTGCAGTCCGAGGCAAGCTGGAACTGGACAGGTGGGAAGGGGGCAGTCCGAGGCAAGCTGGAACTAGACAGGTGGGAAGGGGGCAGTCCGAGGCAAGCTGGAGCTAGACAGGTGGGAAGGGGGCAGTCCGAGGCAGGCTGGAACTGGACAGGTGGGAAGGGGGCAGTCCGAGGCAGGCTGGAACTGGACAGGTGGGAAGGGGGCAGTCCGAGGCAAGCTGGAGCTAGACAGGTGGGAAGGGGGCAGTCCGAGGCAAGCTGGAACTAGACAGGTGGGAAGGGTGCAGTCCGAGGCAAGCTGGAACTAGACAGGTGGGAAGGGGGCAGTCCGAGGCAAGCTGGAACTAGACAGGTGGGAAGGGGGCAGTCCGAGGCAAGCTGGAACTGGACAGGTGGGAAGGGGGCAGTCCGAGGCAAGCTGGAACTAGACAGGTGGGAAGGGGGCAGTCCGAGGCAAGCTGGAACTAGACAGGTGGGAAGGGTGCAGTCCGAGGCAAGCTGGAACTAGACAGGTGGGAAGGGGGCAGTCCGAGGCAAGCTGGAACTAGACAGGTGGGAAGGGGGCAGTCCGAGGCAAGCTGGAACTAGACAGGTGGGAAGGGTGCAGTCCGAGGCAAGCTGGAACTCGACAGGTGGGAAGGGGGCAGTCCGAAGCAGGCTGGAACTGGACAGGTGGGAAGGGGGCAGTCCGAAGCAGGCTGGAACTGTACAGGTGGGAAGGGGGCAGTCCAAGGCAGGCTGGAACTGGACAGGTGGGAAGTGGGCAGTCCAAGGCAGGCTGGAACTGGACAGGTGGGAAGTGGGCAGTCCAAGGCAAGCTGGAACTGGACAGGTGGGAAGGGGGCAGTCCGAGGCAAGCTGGAGCTAGACAGGTGGGAAGGGGGCAGTCCGAGGCAGGCTGGAACTGGACAGGTGGGAAGGGGGCAGTCCGAGGCAGGCTGGAACTGGACAGGTGGGAAGGGGGCAGTCCGAGGCAAGCTGGAGCTAGACAGGTGGGAAGGGGGCAGTCCGAGGCAAGCTGGAACTCGACAGGTGGGAAGGGTGCAGTCCGAGGCAAGCTGGAACTAGACAGGTGGGAAGGGGGCAGTCCGAGGCAAGCTGGAACTAGACAGGTGGGAAGGGGGCAGTCCGAGGCAGGCTGGAACTAGACAGGTGGGAAGGGGGCAGTCCGAGGCAAGCTGGAGCTAGACAGGTGGGAAGGGGGCAGTCCGAGGCAGGCTGGAACTAGACAGGTGGGAAGGGGGCAGTCCGAGGCAGGCTGGAACTGGACAGGTGGGAAGGGGGCAGTCCGAGGCAAGCTGGAGCTAGACAGGTGGGAAGGGGGCAGTCCGAGGCAGGCTGGAACTGGACAGGTGGGAAGGGGGCAGTCCGAGGCACGCTGGAACTAGACAGGTGGGAAGGGGGCAGTCCGAGGCAAGCTGGAACTAGACAGGTGGGAAGGGGGCAGTCCGAGGCAGGCTGGAACTGGACAGGTGGGAAGGGGGCAGTCCGAGGCAAGCTGGAGCTAGACAGGTGGGAAGGGGGCAGTCCGAGGCAAGCTGGAACTAGACAGGTGGGAAGGGGGCAGTCCGAGGCAAGCTGGAGCTAGACAGGTGGGAAGGGGGCAGTCCGAGGCAAGCTGGAACTAGACAGGTGGGAAGGGTGCAGTCCGAGGCAAGCTGGAACTAGACAGGTGGGAAGGGGGCAGTCCGAGGCAGGCTGGAACTGGACAGGTGGGAAGGGGGCAGTCCGAGGCAGGCTGGAACTGGACAGGTGGGAAGGGGGCAGTCCGAGGCAAGCTGGACCTCGACAGGTGGGAAGGGGGCAGTCCGAGGCAAGCTGGAACTAGACAGGTGGGAAGGGTGCAGTCCGAGGCAAGCTGGAACTAGACAGGTGGGAAGGGGGCAGTCCGAGGCAAGCTGGAACTAGACAGGTGGGAAGGGGGCAGTCCGAGGCAAGCTGGAACTGGACAGGTGGGAAGGGGGCAGTCCGAGGCAAGCTGGAACTGGACAGGTGGGAAGGGGGCAGTCCGAGGCAAGCTGGAACTAGACAGGTGGGAAGGGTGCAGTCCGAGGCAAGCTGGAACTAGACAGGTGGGAAGGGGGCAGTCCGAGGCAAGCTGGAACTAGACAGGTGGGAAGGGGGCAGTCCGAGGCAAGCTGGAACTGGACAGGTGGGAAGGGGGCAGTCCGAGGCAAGCTGGAACTAGACAGGTGGGAAGGGGGCAGTCCGAGGCAAGCTGGAACTAGACAGGTGGAAAGGGGGCAGTCCGAGGCAGGCTGGAACTGGACAGGTGGGAAGGGGGCAGTCCGAGGCAGGCTGGAACTGGACAGGTGGGAAGGGGGCAGTCCGAGGCAGGCTGGAACTGGACAGGTGGGAAGGGGGCAGTCCGAGGCAGGCTGGAACTGGACAGGGGGGAAGGGGGCAGTCCGAGGCAGGCTGGAACTGGACAGGTGGGAAGGGGGCAGTCCGAGACAGGCTGGAACTGGACAGGTGGGAAGGGGGCAGTCCGAGGCAGGCTGGAACTAGACAGGTGGAGAGGGGGCAGTCCGAGGCAGGCTGGAACTAGACAGGTGGAGAGGGGGCAGTCCGAGGCAGGCTGGAACTAGACAGGTGGAGAGGGGGCAGTCCGAGGCAGGCTGGAACTGGACAGTCCTTGTTACAGTGTTTGTAGGGGCTCATGTGGGGCCGGTGTCAGGGTCTATTATGGATTGTCTGGAGTCTGGCAGTTTCACTGCGTTTGTGGTGGGCTCCTATGGGGTCTGGCAGTGTTACAGTGTTTGTTTGTGTGCAGTGGGGTCACCAGTGTGGCCTGGCATTGTCATAGTGTGTGTGTGTGGGGTCACAAGTGTGGCCTGGCATTGTCATAGTGTGTGTGTGGGGTCACCAGTGTGGCCTGGCATTGTCATAGTGTGTGTGTTTGTGGGGTCACCAGTGTGGCCTGGCATTGTCATAGTGCGTGTGTGTGTGGGGTCACCAGTGTGGCCTGGCATTGTCATAGTGTGTGTGTGTGTGTGGGGTCACCAGTGGGGTCTGCCATTGTCATAGTGTATGTGTGTGTGTGTGGGGTCTGGCATTGTCATAGTGTGTGTGTGTGGGGTCACCAGTGGGGTCTGGCATTGTCATAGTGTGTGTGTGTGGGGTCACCAGTGGGGTCTGGCATTGTCATAGTGTGTGTGTGGGGGGTCACCAGTGGGGTCTGGCATTGTCATAGTGTGTGTGGGGTCTGCCATTGTCATAGTGTATGTGTGTGTGTGTGGGGTCACCAGTGGGGTCTGGCATTGTCATAGTGTGTGTGTGTGGGGTCACCAGTGGGGTCTGGCATTGTCATAGTGTGTGTGGGGTCTGCCATTGTCATAGTGTATGTGTGTGTGTGTGTGTGGGGTCACCAGTGGGGTCTGGCATTGTCATATTGTGTGTGGGGTCACCAGTGGGGTCTGGCATACTTATTATTGGGGTTATTTCGGTGATGAATTCTGTTACATTTCATTAATCCCTTGCTGTTTCTGTTTTTGCAGGTTGTTGGTTATTATGATGGAATCACTAAGCAAATTAACTGGACAGGAAAACCCATCCTATGGCTTAAGGGGTCCCCTCCATCTGACAGCCCCCCGTGTGTGTTTAATACGGAAGACCCATCCTGCGCTAAGAGTGAGCATTATTTCCTGCTCATGTTCCATCTCTGTGACCCCGCAGTATTTCATGCTTATGCTGTATCTCCGTTACTCTCTTTTATTATCAGGTTTTGTTTATACATGTCCTTACTGTCCTGTAACAGATATAATTGGTGTCCACTTGGTGCAGATGTTTGACTAGTGGGATTTCATTTGAAGTGCACACATGTGCGGACCCTGTTGGTTGTGATCAGATGTGACGGGGCGTTCACTGTAATTCTGACGTACGTGTCTGTGAGCAGATAATCATGTCTAGAGCTGAAAGTGACAATCCCAGGCTGTCTCCTGATGCTCCCTGCCTGTCTCCTGACTCTCCCCTGGTCTGTCTCCTGACTCTCCCCTGGTCTGTCTCCTGACTCTCCCCTGGTCTGTCTCCTGACTCTCCCCTGGTCTGTCTCCTGACTCCCCCCTGGTCTGTCTCCTGACTCCCCCCTGGTCTGTCTCCTGACTCCCCCCTGGTCTGTCTCCTGACTCCCCCCTGGTCTGTCTCCTGACTCCCCCCTGGTCTGTCTCCTGACTCCCCCCTGGTCTGTCTCCTGACTCCCCCCTGGTCTGTCTCCTGACTCCCCCCTGGTCTGTCTCCTGACTCCCCCCTGGTCTGTCTCCTGACTCCCCCCTGGTCTGTCTCCTGACTCCCCCCTGGTCTGTCTCCTGACTCCCCCCTGGTCTGTCTCCTGACTCCCCCCTGGTCTGTCTCCTGACTCCCCCCTGGTCTGTCTCCTGACTCCCCCCTGGTCTGTCTCCTGACTCCCCCCTGGTCTGTCTCCTGACTCCCCCCTGGTCTGTCTCCTGACTCCCCCCTGGTCTGTCTCCTGACTCCCCCCTGGTCTGTCTCCTGACTCCCCCCTGTTCTGACTCCCGCCGCTCCCCTGTTCTGACTCCCGCCGCTCCCCTGGTCTGACTCCCGCCGCTCCCCTGGTCTGACTCCCGCCGCTCCCCTGGTCTGACTCCCGCCGCTCCCCTGGTCTGACTCCCGCCGCTCCCCTGGTCTGACTCCCGCCGCTCCCCTGGTCTGACTCCCCCTGGTCTGACTCCCCCCGCTCCCCTGGTCTGACTCCTGTCATTTCCAGTATGTACTACAATGGCTTTTTTGCATATTCAATAGTTTCTTCTCATTTGTGTTGATTGTTCTTTCTGAGTATCTACTGTGGTGTTATGTGTCACCTAATCTCCAAATATATGGCTGCCCATTGATTGGGACATAATCCGTTCCACCCCAGATAGGATAATCCTCCATTTTGTATGAAGCAATTCTGGGTTTTCACTCAGCTCATGTCTTTTTGTTGAGTGTCTCTGCCTGGTGGGCACGGCCGTATTTTTTGGCTTTGTATGATCCTCTGTTGCCCTGGGGAAGATGGCACTGTGGTGGGTGACACGTTGGATCTCCTCAGTGCGACTCTCTATCTCCCTCTCTCTCACCCTCTGTCCCATGAACATTCTCTCTCTCTATCTCTCTCTCTCTATCCCCCCCTCTCTCTCTCTCTCTCTCTCTCTCTCTCTCTATCTATCTCTTTCTCTCTCTATATCTCTCTCTCTCTCTATCCCCCTCTCTCTCTATCTCTTTCTCTCTCTATCTCTCTCTCTCTCTCTCTATCCCCCTCTCTCTTTCTCTCTTTATCTCTTTCTCTCTATATCTCTCTCTCTCTCTATCCCCCTCTCTCTCTATCTCTTTCTCTCTCTATCTCTCTCTCTCTCTCTATCCCCCTCTCTCTCTCTCTCTCTCTCTTTATCTCTATCTCTCTCTCTCTCTCTATCCCCCTCTCTCTCTCTCTCTCTTTATCTCTCTATGTCTCTCTATCTCGTACAGTTGTTCAAAAGTTGCATACCCTGGCAGAAATTGTGACATTTTGGCATTTATTCTGAAAATATGACCGATCATGTAAAAACTAATTATTTTATTAAAGGAGAGTGATCATATGAAGCCATTTATTATCACATTGGTGTTTGGCTCCTTTTTAAAATCATAATGATAACAGAAATCACCCAAATGACCCTGTTCAAAAGTTTCCATCCCCTTAGCTCTTAATACTGTGTATTCCCTCCTTTAGCATCAATGGCGGCGCGCCGTCTTCTGTAATAGTTGTCTATGAGGCCCCTAATTCTTGCAGGTGGCAGGTGGTAGAGCTGCCCATTCGTCTTGGCAAAATGCCTCCAGGTCATGCAAACTATTTCCCCAGTGTGGCTCGATGATATTAAGGTCAGCAGACTGTGATGGCCACTCCACAACCTTCACCTTTTTCTGCTGTGACTACTGGAGGGTCAACTTGACCTTGTGCTTAGGGTCATTGTCATGCTGGAAAGTCCAAGAGCGTCCCATGCGCAGCCTTCGTGCGGAAGAATGCAAATTGTCCTCCATTCAATTCTGATAACACATCAATTGTCACAAGATTCCCCGTGACATTAAAGCTCACACACCACAAAACATCAGTGAGCCGACCGCCATGCTTCACGGCGGGGATGGTATTCTTTTCACTATAGGCCTTGTTGACCCCTCTCCAAACATAGCGCTTATAGTTGTGACCATAAAGCTCTATTTTGGTCTCGTCACTCCAAATTACAGTGTCCGAGAAGCTGTGAGGCGTGTCCAGGTGTTGTCGGCCATATTATACCCGGGCTTTTTTGTGGCATTGGCGTAGTTAAGGCTTCTTTCTGGCATCTCGACCATGCAGCTCATTTTTGTTCAAGTATTGTCGTACTGTGCTCCTTGAAACAACCTCACCAACTGTTTGCAGAGCAGCCCGTATTTCTCCTGAGGTTACCTGTGGGTTTTTCTTTGTGTTCAGAACAATTCTTCTTGACCTTGGTTTGGTATCAAGAAATCCCCAAATGTTTCACTTCTTAATAAGTGAGTGAACAGTACTGTCTAGCATTTTCAGGGCTTTGGATATCTTTTTAGATCCTTTTCCATCTTTAAGAAGTTCAATTTTTATGCAGGTTTTTCTGCTTCCCATGGCTCAGTATCTAGCCTGCTCAGTGCATCCATGTGAGAGCTAACAAACTCATTGTTTATTTATACACCGACAATAATTACAATTTAAAAAGCCACAGGTGTGGGAATTTAACCTTTAATTGCCATTTTAACCTGTGTGTGTCACATTGTGTGTCTGTAACAAGGCCAAACATTCAAGCGTGTGTAAACTTTTGATCGGGGCCATTTGGGTGATTTCTCTTATCATTATGATTAAAAAGGAGCCAAACAACTATGTGATAATAAATGGCTTCATATGATCACTATCCTTCAATAAAATATATTTTTTTGCATTATCAGTCATATTTTTTAAATAAATGCCAACATTTCCCCATTTCTGCCAGGGTATGAGCACAACTGTATGTTCTCTCATTCCCTGTATGTCAGTGTGACTCTCTACCTCACTCACTACCCTCTTTTATCACTCTCATTCCCTGTATGTCAGTGTGACTCTCTACCCCAGTCACTACCCCCTTTTATCACTCTCATTCCTTGTATGTCAGTGTGACTCTCTACCTCACTCACTACCCTCTTTTATCACTCTCATTCCCTGTATGTCAGTGTGACTCTCTACCTCACTCACTACCCTCTTTTATCACTCTCATTCCCTGTATGCCAGTGTGACTCTCTACCTCACTCACTTACCCCCTTTTATCACTCTCATTCCCTGTATGTCAGTGTGACTCTCTACCCCAGTCACTACCCCCTTTTATCACTCTCATTCCCTGTATGTCAGTGTGACTCTCTACCTCACTCACTTACCCCCTTTTATCACTCTCATTCCCTGTATGTCAGTGTGACTCTCTACCCCAGTCACTACCCCCTTTTATCACTCTCATTCCCTGTATGTCAGTGTGACTCTCTACCTCACTCACTTACCCCCTTTTATCACTCTCATTCCCTGTATGTCAGTGTGACTCTCTACCTCACTCACTTACCCCCTTTTATCACTCTCATTCCCTGTATGTCAGTGTGACTCTCTACCCCAGTCACTACCCCCTTTTATCACTCTCATTCCCTGTATGTCAGTGTGACTCTCTCCCTCACCCACTACCCCCCTTTTATCACTCTCATTCCCTGTATGTCAGTGTGACTCTCTACCTCACCCACTACCCCCTTTTATCACTCTCATTCCCTGTATGTCAGTGTGACTCTCTACCTCACTCACTACCCCCTTTTATCACTCTCATTCCCTGTATGTCAGTGTGACTCTCTACCTCACTCACTACCCCCTTTTATCACTCTCATTCCCTGTATGTCAGTGTGACTCTCTACCTCACTCACTACCCCCTTTTATCACTTTCTGTCTCCCTGTATGTCAGTGTGACTCTCTACCTCACTCACTACCCCCTTTTATCACTCTCATTCCCTGTATGTCAGTGTGACTCTCTACCTCACTCACTACCCCCTTTTATCACTCTCATTCCCTGTATGTCAGTGTGACTCTCTACCTCACTCACTACCCTCTTTTATCACTCTCATTCCCTGTATGTCAGTGTGACTCTCTACCTCACTCACTACCCTCTTTTATCACTCTCATTCCCTGTATGTCAGTGTGACTCTCTACCTCACTCACTACCCTCTTTTATCACTCTCATTCCCTGTATGTCAGTGTGACTCTCTACCTCACTCACTACCCCCTTTTATCACTCTCATTCCCTGTATGTCAGTGTGACTCTCTACCTCACTCACTTACCCCCTTTTATCACTCTCATTCCCTGTATGTCAGTGTGACTCTCTACCTCACTTGCTATCTTCCTGTATCTCATGATGACTCTCTCCTCCTCTTTCTCAGCATCCGTGTCCACTCTGACCATTGTCGCTCTGGGGTCCGGCCTTACTTTCCTTATATTTGGAATGGCCAGCTTCCTTGTAATGAGGTAAGTAGCCAGTGAGTACTGAGTAACTAATACTAACCAGTGACAGATGGCACAACGAGAATTCATCTAAATGGTCGTAATTTAATCGTTTTCAAGTAGCAAGGAGCCATACAGCCATATAAATTATGAGGCCTGTAGCGGCTTGAAATTCGGCTATGTTACAGAGCTATTAAATTAGGCTATGCTGCGACTTAGGGGCTTGAGACGCAAACCTGTAAAACGTTTTCTGCAAGTTGGATGTCCGGCCGTAAACATGTTCAATTAGCCAAACCCGTAGTTACGGGTTTAGATGGAGCCAATGACAACAGAGATTGTGTCATCATTACGTCACTGAAAAATGGAGGTTAGATTTCAAAGCCTTACGGGTTTCAATTACGAGTTATGCTCGGACCCGCATTCCAGAAATAATGCAATATCGATAAATCCGTAAGTATTATTATTATTATCTTTTATTTGTATCACGCCAACATATTCCGTAGCGCTGTACAGGGGATAAGAACAGGGGAAATGCACGTTTAACAAATTCAAAACGTGTTTTGAGCTTAGAATCTTAGCAGAAAGTGCTTTATCCCAAAGCACCCTACAAGACTGGAAACTCGCTACTTACAATCTAAAGGGAATTAAAGGGCAGAGAACTGGGGAAGAGTAACAAATAAGGAATAGCAAGGGTCAGGAAGGAAGTGAAAGATAGAAAGAGTTTTATTTTAGAGGGAGAGGGGAGGGATCTGAGGTGAAAGACTAGTATGTTGGCTGACCCCTAGTGTTGAGATGATATATCTGCAAGTAGGAAGTCAGGTGTTTTCCTTGGCTCTATAAATTTAATCTGAGTTGGGGTGGAGGGAGGGCAATATTCTGAGTATCTCACAGATGTAGCAGGCCTTAAACATTCAGCAGGACGTCACATGCACAGAGCCCGCTCAGCCAATCAATGAGCTGTCCTCATGGAGAAAGATGGACAAAGCCACTCACTTCTTCCATCTCTTCTCACCTCCGCGGTCTTCTCTCCACCCCACCTATTGACCTTGACGTCTTACTTATTTACTTATTTCCCCTCTCATTCCTCCTGTCTCACCTCCTTTCATCTCCATAACATCCAATAGTCTTACAGAAAGCAGGACTGACAACATCCTGAAGGCCACACTTTCAAGTTCCTAGGTAACCATGACGACTAGTGCGCAAACCAGGATGTGACATCATGGTAACTGAACAAGGAACTTATTGTAACCGTGGAAACAAATCATAACCATAAAGAAATATATAGTGAATAATTGCGTGATCCTGTGGTGAATAACTTTATACATGTTTACTATTAACTAGAACTAAAACATATATGTGGAATATAAATGTAAAATAAAACCGAGCAATCCCAAATTGTTACTTATTGAAGAACTGTCCAGTCAGCAGAAAATAATCCTTATAGAAGTGAATTCATAAACATGATTAATTATGATTATGTCATTAAACATACCTAAAGTGCTGCTTAAATATAAGTACCCCTGATGGTAGCGGTTGGTTGTATGTAGCTCTGCCTGCCCTCACAATCAGGAAGGTGAATTCCAACAGATACAGAATACTTGTCATCTCCTTCTCTGTCAATCTAACTGTTTGTTATAAATTCTGTTTCTGAATAACTGCTTACCCTTAACCCTGTCTGTCAGTGATTGATTGACTGTCTCTTTGTCAATGATGGTCTATCTGCCTGTCTGTGATTATCTGTCTGTCGGTGATTGTCTGTCAAATATTGTATGTGATTTGTCGATCAGTGATTTGTCTGTCGGTGGGTGGGTGATTGTCTGTCTGTCAGTTATTTTCTGTCTGCCTCTCTGTGATTGCCGGTCTGTGATTTGTCGGTTAGCGATTTTACGGTTAGCGATTTGTCTGTTGGTCAGTTATTGTCTGTTGGTGGGTTATTATCTGTCTGTCGGTGATTGTCTTTCCGTCTGTTGCCGATTGTCTGTTGTTGGCTGTCTGTCTGTCCGTCCGGGATTATCTGTCAGTGATTGTCTGTCTGTTTGTCGGTGATAGTTTGTCAGTGATTGCTTGTCAGTTATTGTCTGTTTGCCTGTCTGATTTGTCGGTCAGTGATTGTCTGTTGGTGATTGTCTGTCTATCCGTGATTGTTGGTCGTGGTTGTCTGTTGGTTGTCTGTCGGTGAGTGTCTGTGGTTGGTTGTCTGTCGGTGAGTGTCTGTGGTTGGTTGTCTGTCGGTGAGTGTCTGTTGTTGGTTGTTTGTCAGTGAGTGTCTGTTGTTGGTTGTCTGTCGGTGAGTGTCTGTTGTTGGTTGTCTGTCGGTGAGTGTCTGTGGTTGGTTGTCTGTCGGTGAGTGTCTGTGGTTGGTTGTCTGTCGGTGAGTGTCTGTCGGTGAGTGTCTGTGGTTGGTTGTCTGTCGGTGAGTGTCTGTTGTTGGTTGTCTGTCGGTGAGTGTCTGTTGTTGGTTGTCTGTCGGTGAGTGTCTGTTGTTGGTTGTCTGTCGTGTGTCTGTCGGTGAGTGTCTGTGGTTGGTTGTCTGTCGGTGAGTGTCTGTGGTTGGGTGTCTGTCGGTGAGTGTCTGTCGGTGAGTGTCTGTCGGTGAGTGTCTGTCGTTGGGTGTCTGTCGTTGGGTGTCTGTCGGTGAGTGTCTGACGGTGAGTGTCTGTCGTTGGTTGTCTGTCGGTGAGTGTCTGTCGTCGGTTGTCTGTCGGTGAGTGTCTGTTGTCTGTCGGTGAGGGTCTGTTGTCGGTTGTCTGTCGGTGAGGGTCTGTGGTTGGGTGTCTGTCGCTGAGTGTCTGTCGGTGAGTGTCTGTGGTTGGTTGTCTGTCGGTGAGTGTCTGTGGTTGGTTGTCTGTCGGTGAGTGTCTGTCAGTGAGTGTCTGTCGGTGAGTGTCTGTCGTTGGGTGTCTGTCGTTGGGTGTCTGTCGTTGGGTGTCTGTCGGTGAGTGTCTGACGGTGAGTGTCTGTCGTTGGTTGTCTGTCGGTGAGTGTCTGTCGTCGGTTGTCTGTCGGTGAGTGTCTGTCGTCGGTTGTCTGTCGGTGAGGGTCTGTTGTCGGTTGTCTGTCGGTGAGGGTCTGTGGTTGGGTGTCTGTCGCTGAGTGTCTGTCGGTGAGTGTCTGTGGTTGGTTGTCTGTCGGTGAGTGTCTGTGGTTGGGTGTCTGTCGTTGGTTGTCTGTCGGTGAGTGTCTGTCGTTGGTTGTCTGTCGGTGAGTGTCTGTCGTTGGTTGTCTGTCGGTGAGTGTCTGTCGTTGGTTGTCTGTCGGTGAGTGTCTGTCGTTGGGTGTCTGTCGGTGAGTGTCTATCCGTGATTATCTATCTGTCAGTGATTTATCTGTCTGTCAATGCCCATATCTCTCTGTTAGTAACTCCCTGTCTGTCCCTGCGGGGGGCGGTGTCTATGTGTAACTCTGTCTGTCTGTCCACAGGAAGCTGATGCTGGAGAAGGAGCTGGCCAGCATGCTGTGGAGGATCCGGTGGGAGGAGCTACAGTTCGGGAATTCAGAGCGTTATCACAAAAGCGGCGGGAGCAGGATCACCTTGTCACTAGTGAGAGTCTCTTTATACGTCTCCTAAGGAGACACCTGACCTCTTTATACATCTTGTAGATGTGACCTCTTTATACAGCTCCTGTCACTAGTCGCACACATTACCTCTTTATATATCTTATATAGCTGTCATGTGTCTACGTGTGACATCTCGCTCTCTCTCTGACATAGTTGCTATTTGATTGACATTCTCTCCCTTTTGTTTTATGGTCTTGCCTTGTCTGTGGCGGTCTCATTCTGTGAATGAGGGTCTCGCACTGTATATTGCACCTTCACTCTGTGTGATGACATCACTGTGTCCAGTCAGCTCGCATTTTCTGTGTCAGTCTCGTTCTGTGTTTGACAGTCTCACTCTGTCCTAGAGAGGCTCCAGTTACGGTTCGCTAATGACCGCTCATGGAAAATATCAGATCTTCGCAAACACTGGACATTTCAAGGTGAGGTCTCAGCATGGACAGCTACTGGAACATTCTGTGCTCTCTCTCTCGCTCTGTCTCTGTGTGTGTCTCTCTCTTTCTTCGATCTGCAGCCATTGATAAATCTCTCCTTCCCTTTAATCCATTGGGTGTCTTGAATAAGAGGACAGAATATAACCCGGTCATAAGAGGGTCTCAGTCTCTCATGGATGTAATGAAATAGTGAGCACCTTGCAGCGGTCTCTTACCAAAAGTTGTTGGTAACGCGATGTTAAAACTGTGGGCTCGCACAGCGATGGCTGTGGTTGTGGTCAGGCAATGAGTGCAGAATTGTTCTCATTGCACTGGTGGAGATGAGCACCGTAGGCGCTCATCCCTCCGTCCCGCGGGATAGGCTGTACGGGCCGTAACTGCAAGGTTAGCTGTTTGCGGCCCATAGGGCCGCAACTGCAAGCCTCGAAAAGCGAGGCGAGACGTTGCTGCCCATAACCTCAAGGCCCACGGGACTACCTGGTTCTTGCCAGGGGAGGACTCGCGGTGAGCGCCAGAGGCGCTTATCGCGAGCCCCCCCAGCCTCGCATCACCCCCAGTGTCTCCTTCCTCTCATCCTCCTCCTCCCTTTCCCTCTCCTCCCTTTCCCCCTCTCCCCTCACTAACCTTCATCAGCTGCTACTCTCCATTGTGTCTTCAGTGTCGGGACCCGGCATATGCTAATGACGTGACGTCACATGCGCGTCCCGTCATTAGCATATGCCAGGTCCCGACGCAGCCGGAAGATGCCATGAGACCATCAGGAGCAGCTGATCAAGGTAATACTCCTCCCTGCCTCCCCTCATCCTTCTCCTCCCTGCCTCCCCTTATCCTTCTTCTCCATGCCTCCCCTCATCCTCCTCCTTCCCCTCCTCCTCCTTCCCCTCCCCTCATCCTTCTCCTCCCTTCCTCCCCTCATCCTTCTCCTCCCTTCCTCCCCTCAACCTCCTCCTCCCTGCCTCCCCTCAACCTCCTCCTCCCTGCCTCCCCTCAACCTCCTCCTCCCTGCCTCCCCTCATCCTTCTCCTCCCTTCCTCCCCTCATCCTTCTCCTCTCTTCCTCCCCTCATCCTTCTCCTCCCTTCCTCCCCTCATCCTTCTCCTCCCTACCTCCCCTCATCTGTCTCCTCCCTGCCTCCCCTCATGCTCCTCCTCATCCCTCTCCTCCCACCTCCCCTCATCCTTCTCCTCCCTTCCGCCCCTCATCCTTCTCCTCCCTTCCTCCTCTCATCCTTCTCCTCTCTTCCTCCCCTCATCCTTCTCCTCCCTTCCTCCCCTCATCCTTCTCCTCCCTTCCTCCCCTCATCCTCCTCCTCCCTGCCTCCCCTCATCCTCCTCCTCCCTGCCTCCCCTCATCCTCCTCCTCCCTGCCTCCCCTCATCCTCCTCCTCCCTGCCTCCCCTCATCCTCCTCCCTTTCCCCCTCTCCAATTACCCCCCCTTCTCCCCTTCTCTCCCCTCACCTTCATCAGCTGCTCCTCTCCATCGCGTCTTTAATGTCGAGACCCGGCATATGCTAATGACGTGACGTCACATGCCCGGAAGATGCGATGGACAGCAGCAGCAGCAGCTTATCAAGGTAATAGAGGGGACAGGGAGCCTCACGTCACCCCCATTGTCTCTTCCCTCCTTCCCCTCACAGACAAAGGGGAGGGGGGAGAGACACAGGGGAGGGAGGGGGAAGAGACACAGGGGAGGGAAGAGGGAGGGGGAAGAGACACAGGGGAGGGAAGAGGGAGGGTGAAGAGACACGGGAGGAAGAGGGAGGGGAAGAGACACAGGGGAGGAAGAGGGAGGGGGAAGAGACACAGGGGAAGAAGAGGGAGGGGGAAGAGACACAGGGGAAGAAGAGGGAGGGGGAAGAGACACAGGGGAAGAAGAGGGAGGGGGAAGAGGGAGGGGGAAGAGACACGGGAGGAAGAGGGAGGGGGAAGAGACACGGGAGGAAGAGGGAGGGGGAAGAGACACTGGGGAGGGAGGGGGAAGAGACACTGGGGAGGGAGGGGGAAGAGACACTGGGGAGGGAGGGGGAAGAGACAGGGGAGGGAGGGGGAAGAGAAACAGGGGAGGGAGAGGAGGGGGGAAGGAGGCACTGGGAGGGAGAGGAGGGGGGAGGTAGAGGAGCGGGAATGGAGGCACTGGGGAGGGAGAGGAGCGGGAATGGAGGCACTGGGGAGGGAGAGGAGCGGGAATGGATGCACTGGGGAGGGAGAGGAGCGGGAATGGAGGCACTGGGGAGGGAGAGGAGCGGGAATGGAGGCACTGGGGAGGGAGAGGAGCGGGAATGGAGGCACTGGGGAGGGAGAGGAGCGGGAATGGAGGCACTGGGGAGGGAGAGGAGCGGGAATGGAGGCACTGGGGAGGGAGAGGAGCGGGAATGGAGGCACTGGGGAGGGAGAGGAGCGGGAATGGAGGCACTGGGGAGGGAGAGGAGCGGGAATGGAGGCACTGGGGAGGGAAAGGAGCGGGAATGGAGGCACTGGGGAGGGAGAGGAGCGGGAATGGAGGCACTGGGGAGGGGGGAAAGGAGACACAAGTGAGGGAGAGAAGGGGGAGGGAGAAACGAGGGAGAGGAGGGGGGAGAGGAGACACGAGGGAGAGGAGGGGGGAGAGGAGACACGAGGGAGAGGAGACACGAGGGAGGGAGAGGAGGGGGAGAGGCTCCGCCGTGAGTGCCGAAGGTCCTCACAATGGGTGGCAAACAGGATTGCCGGCATTACAATTTTATTGCCGTCATTTTTGACAGGCAAGTCGCTAGTTGCATATAGAGGTTGTAGTGTTTGTTCTACATTGATGTAACTGTGCTCACCCAAGTCATGCTTTACCACTGGAGTAGCGACCCCTGAATAGTGTGTGGTGGGCAGTAAAGTCACATTCACACTGCGTACTCTCATGGTATATACTGGAAGCAATAAGAGCAGGATGGGCCGGAAAACAGCTAGTTAAAAACATATTCTATACCCTAAAACTACTGGAGGCGCACCTTGACAACGGAAGATAAGGTTTTAAACTGCAGAATGGAATAGAGAGGTGGCAGGAATGGGCATCCCAAGAGAGGGACACTAACCCACAAGCTGCTTGAGAGTCCCCGAGATCTCATAGGACACCAAGGGTTAATAATCATAAAATGGAGTCTCTATATCAGTAATCCGTTTAAACTACAGTCTATTGGCACGGTCTGACTGTCTCAGCCTGTCTCTGGTCACTCTCAGGCTGTCTTTCTACTCACTATCTTTCATTATCTCTGTCTCATTCCGTCTGTCTCTCAGACCATCTTTCTATCTGGCTGCCCCTCTTTCTATTGGAACATATTTCTACGTGTCTATTTCTCTTTCTCTCAAGATACCGGTCTCATTCGGACTGTCTCTCACACCATTGTTCTTCCTGGCTGCCCCTCTCTCTCTTTCTCTCTCACTGTCTCTCATTTCTTCTGGCTATCTCTAAGGCTGTTTCTCTCTTGCAGGGTAATGTCGTTGCCATTAAACATGTAAATAAGAAGCGGATTGAGCTGACGAGGCAAGTCCTGTTTGAGCTCAAACATGTACGTATGACATCGCTGTGACATCACAAGGAGCTGCTTTCCCCATACAGTAGGGCACTGACCCCTCACCTTCTCTCTCCACAGATGCGAGACGTCCAGTTTAACCACCTGACGCGATTCCTGGGGGCTTGTATAGACCCCCCAAATATCTGCATTGTGACAGAGTACTGTCCTCGAGGGAGTCTGCAGGTATAGAGTGCATGGTGTACACACACACATTCAGTACTGTACACATATACTCTATATATACAGTGGATATAAAAAGTCTACACACCCCTGTTAAAATGTCAGGTTTCTGTGCTGTAAAATAATGTGGTTGCATAAGTCTGCACACCCTCTTATAACTGGGGATGTAGCTGTGTTCAGAATTAAGCAATCACATTCCAAATCGTGATAAATAGGAGTCGGCATACACCTGCCATCATTTAAAGTGCCTCTGATTAACCCCAAATAAAGTTCAGCTGCTCTAGTTGGTCTTTCCTGAAATTTTCTTAGTCGCATCCAACAACAAAAGCCATGGTCCACAGAGAGCTTCCAAAGCATCAGAGGGATCTCATTGTTAAAAGGTATCAGTCAGGAGAAGGGTACAAAAGAATTTCCAAGGCATTAGATATACCTTGGAACACAGTGAAGACAGTCATCATCAAGTGGAGAAAATATGGCACAACAGTGACATTACCAAGAACTGGAGCTCGCTCCAAAATTGATGAAAGACGAGAAGAAAACTGGTCTGGGAGGCTACCAAGAGGCCTACAGCAACATTAAAGGAGCTGCAGGAATATCTGGCAAGTACTGGCTGTGTGGTACATGTGACAACAATCTCCCGTATTCTTCATATGTCTGGGCTATGGGGTAGAGTGGCAAGACGAAAGCCTTTTCTTACGAAGAAAAATATCCAAGCCAGGCTACATTTGCAAAAACACATCTGAAGTCTCCCAAAAGCATGTGGGAAAAGGGGTTATGGTCTGATGAAACCAAGGTTGAACTTTTTGGCCAAAATGTGCCATGCTGATAGACTCATACCCAAAAAGAGTGCTGTAATAAAATCACAAGGGGCTTCAACAAAGTATTCGTTTAAGGGTGTGCATACTTATGCAACCATATTATTTTATTTTTATATTTTTTCTTCCCTCTACCTAAAATATTTCAGTTTGTTTTTCAATTGAGTTGTACAGTTTATAGGTCACATTAAAGGTGGAAAAAGTTCTGAGATGATTTATCTTTGTCTCATTTTTTTACAGCACAGAAACCTGACATTTTAACAGGGGTGTGTAGACTTTTTATATCCACTATATACATATATATACACATACATACAAACATTCAGTACTCTACATATATACATACATTCAGAGCCCCACAGAAGTACTGTAGTCAGTATTGTTGTCTATTTTTCCTTTCAGGACATCCTAGAGAATGACAGCATAAATCTGGATTGGATGTTCAGACACTCGTTAATTAATGATATCGTCAAGGTACTGTATAATATAGTGTATATCCTGCAGTAATTAGATCCCATCTTTGTACTGTATAATATAGTGTATATACTGCAGTAATTAGATCTCATCTCTGTACTGTATAATATAGTGTATATCCTGCAGTAATTAGATCCTATCTCTGTACTGTATAATATAGTGTATATACTGCAGTAATTAGATCCATCTCTGTACTGTATAATATAGTGTATATCCTGCAGTAATTAGATCCCATCTCTGTACTGTATAATATAGTGTATATCCTGCAGTAATTAGGTCCTATCACTGTACTGTATAATATAGTGTATATCCTGCAGTAATTAGATCCCATCTCTGTACTGTATAATATAGTGTATATCCTGCAGTAATTAGATCCTATCTCTGTACTGTATAATATAGTGTATATCCTGCAGTAATTAGATCCTATCTCTGTACTGTATAATATAGTGTATATCCTGCAGTAATTAGATCCTATCTCTGTACTGTATAATATAGTGTATATCCTGCAGTAATTAGATCCCATCTCTGTACTGTATAATATAGTGTATATCCTGCAGTAATTAGATCCCATCACTGTACTGTATAATATAGTGTATATCCTGCGGTAATTAGATCCTATCTCTGTACTGTAATAAGATCCTATCTCTGTACTGTATAATATAGTGTATATCCTGCTGTAATTAGATCCTATCTCTGTACTGTATAATATAGTGTATATCCTGCAGTAATTAGATCCCATCTCTGTACTGTATAATATAGTGTATATCCTGCAGTAATTAGATCCTATCACTGTACTGTATAATATAGTGTATATCCTGCAGTAATTAGATCCTATCATTGTACTGTATAATATAGTGTATATCCTGCAGTAATTAGATCCCATCTCTGTACTGTATAATATAGTGTATATCCTGCAGTAATTAGATCCCATCTCTGTACTGTATAATATAGTGTATATCCTGCAGTAATTAGATCCCATCTCTGTACTGTATAATATAGTGTATATCCTGCAGTAATTAGATCCTATCTCTGTACTGTATAATATAGTGTATATCCTGCAGTAATTAGATCCTATCTCTGTACTGTATAATATAGTGTATATCCTGCAGTAATTAGATCCCATCTCTGTACTGTATAATATAGTGTATATCCTGCAGTAATTAGATCCCATCACTGTACTGTATAATATAGTGTATATCCTGCGGTAATTAGATCCTATCTCTGTACTGTAATAAGATCCTATCTCTGTACTGTATAATATAGTGTATATCCTGCTGTAATTAGATCCTATCTCTGTACTGTATAATATAGTGTATATCCTGCAGTAATTAGATCCCATCTCTGTACTGTATAATATAGTGTATATCCTGCAGTAATTAGATCCTATCACTGTACTGTATAATATAGTGTATATCCTGCAGTAATTAGATCCTATCACTGTACTGTATAATATAGTGTATATCCTGCAGTAATTAGATCCCATCTCTGTACTGTATAATATAGTGTATATCCTGCAGTAATTAGATCCTATCTCTGTACTGTATAATATAGTGTATATCCTGCAGTAATTAGATCCCATCTCTGTACTGTATAATATAGTGTATATCCTGCAGTAATTAGATCCCATCTCTGTACTGTATAATATAGTGTATATCCTGCAGTAATTAGATCCCATCTCTGTACTGTATAATATAGTGTATATCCTGCAGTAATTAGATCCTATCTCTGTACTGTATAATATAGTGTATATCCTGCAGTAATTAGATCCTATCTCTGTACTGTATAATATAGTGTATATCCTGCAGTAATTAGATCCCATCTCTGTACTGTATAATATAGTGTATATCCTGCAGTAATTAGATCCCATCACTGTACTGTATAATATAGTGTATATCCTGCAGTAATTAGATCCCATCTCTGTACTGTATAATATAGTGTATATCCTGCAGTAATTAGATCCCATCTCTGTACTGTATAATATAGTGTATATCCTGCGGTAATTAGATCCATCTCTGTACTGTATAATATAGTGTATATCCTGCTGTAATTAGATCCATCTCTGTACTGTATAATATAGTGTATATCCTGCAGTAATTAGATCCCATCTTTGTACTGTATAATATAGTGTATATCCTGCAGTAATTAGATCCCATCTCTGTACTGTATAATATAGTGTATATCCTGCAGTAATTAGATCCTATCTCTGTACTGTATAATATAGTGTATATCCTGCAGTAATTAGATCCCATCTCTGTACTGTATAATATAGTGTATATCCTGCAGTAATTAGATCCCATCACTGTACTGTATATTATAGTGTATATCCTGCGGTAATTAGATCCTATCTCTGTACTGTAATAAGATCCTATCTCTGTACTGTATAATATAGTGTATATCCTGCTGTAATTAGATCCTATCTCTGTACTGTATAATATAGTGTATATCCTGCAGTAATTAGATCCCATCTCTGTACTGTATAATATAGTGTATATCCTGCAGTAATTAGATCCTATCACTGTACTGTATAATATAGTGTATATCCTGCAGTAATTAGATCCTATCACTGTACTGTATAATATAGTGTATATCCTGCAGTAATTAGATCCCATCTCTGTACTGTATAATATAGTGTATATCCTGCAGTAATTAGATCCTATCTCTGTACTGTATAATATAGTGTATATCCTGCAGTAATTAGATCCTATCTCTGTACTGTATAATATAGTGTATATCCTGCAGTAATTAGATCCTATCACTGTACTGTATAATATAGTGTATATCCTGCAGTAATTAGATCCCATCTCTGTACTGTATAATATAGTGTATATCCTGCAGTAATTAGATCCCATCTCTGTACTGTATAATATAGTGTATATCCTGCAGTAATTAGATCCTATCTCTGTACTGTATAATATAGTGTATATCCTGCAGTAATTAGATCCCATCTCTGTACTGTATAATATAGTGTATATCCTGCAGTAATTAGATCCTATCTCTGTACTGTATAATATAGTGTATATCCTGCAGTAATTAGATCCCATCTCTGTACTGTATAATATAGTGTATATCCTGCAGTAATTAGATCCATCTCTGTACTGTATAATATAGTGTATACTACACTGCAGTAATTAGATCCTATCTCTGTACTGTATAATATAGTGTATATCCTGCAGTAATTAGATCCTATCTCTGTACTGTATAATATAGTGTATATCCTGCAGTAATTAGATCCTATCTCTGTACTGTATAATATAGTGTATATCCTGCAGTAATTAGATCCATCTCTGTACTGTATAATATAGTGTATATCCTGCAGTAATTAGATCCATCTCTGTACTGTATAATATAGTGTATATCCTGCAGTAATTAGATCCCATCCCTGTACTGTATAATATAGTGTATATCCTGCAGTAATTAGATCCATCTCTGTACTGTATAATATAGTGTATATCCTGCAGTAATTAGATCCCATCACTGTACTGTATAATATAGTGTATAACCTGCAGTAATTAGATCCATCTCTGTACTGTATAATATAGTGTATATCCTGCAGTAATTAGATCCCATCTCTGTACTGTATAATATAGTGTATATCCTGCAGTAATTAGATCCATCTCTGTACTGTATAATATAGTGTATATCCTGCAGTAATTAGATCCTATCTCTGTACTGTATAATATAGTGTATATCCTGCAGTAATTAGATCCATCTCTGTACTGTATAATATAGTGTATATCCTGCAGTAATTAGATCCATCTCTGTACTGTATAATATAGTGTATATCCTGCAGTAATTAGATCCATCTCTGTACTGTATAATATAGTGTATATCCTGCAGTAATTAGATCCATCTCTGTACTGTATAATATAGTGTATATCCTGCAGTAATTAGATCCATCTCTGTACTGTATAATATAGTGTATATCCTGCAGTAATTAGATCCCATCTCTGTACTGTATAATATAGTGTATATCCTGCAGTAATTAGATCCCATCTCTGTACTGTATAATATAGTGTATATCCTGCAGTAATTAGATCCCATCTCTGTACTGTATAATATAGTATATATCCTGCAGTAATTAGATCCTATCTCTGTACTGTATAATATAGTGTATATCCTGCAGTAATTAGATCCTATCTCTGTACTGTATAATATAGTGTATATCCTGCAGTAATTAGATCCTATCTCTGTACTGTATAATATAGTGTATATCCTGCGGTAATTAGATCCCATCTCTGTACTGTATAATATAGTGTATATCCTGCAGTAATTAGATCCCATCTCTGTACTGTATAATATAGTGTATATCCTGCAGTAATTAGATCCTATCACTGTACTGTATAATATAGTGTATATCCTGCAGTAATTAGATCCTATCTCTGTACTGTATAATATAGTGTATATCCTGCAGTAATTAGATCCTATCTCTGTACTGTATAATATAGTGTATATCCTGCAGTAATTAGATCCATCTCTGTACTGTATAATATAGTGTATATCCTGCAGTAATTAGATCCCATCTCTGTACTGTATAATATAGTGTATATCCTACAGTAATTAGATCCTATCACTGTACTGTATAATATAGTGTATATCCTGCAGTAATTAGATCCTATCTCTGTACTGTATAATATAGTGTATATCCTGCAGTAATTAGATCCCATCACTGTACTGTATAATATAGTGTATATCCTGCAGTAATTAGATCCATCTCTGTACTGTATAATATAGTGTATATCCTGCAGTAATTAGATCCATCTCTGTACTGTATAATATAGTGTATATCCTGCAGTAATTAGATCCATCTCTGTACTGTATAATATAGTGTATATCCTGCAGTAATTAGATCCCATCACTGTACTGTATAATATAGTGTATATCCTGCAGTAATTAGATCCCATCTCTGTACTGTATAATATAGTGTATATCCTGCTGTAATTAGATCCATCTCTGTACTGTATAATATAGTGTATATCCTGCAGTAATTAGATCCATCTCTGTACTGTATAATATAGTGTATATCCTGCAGTAATTAGATCCTATCTTTGTACTGTATAATATAGTGTATATCCTGCAGTAATTAGATCCCATCTCTGTACTGTATAATATAGTGTATATCCTGCAGTAATTAGATCCATCTCTGTACTGTATAATATAGTGTATATCCTGCAGTAATTAGATCCTATCTCTGTACTGTATAATATAGTGTATATCCTGCAGTAATTAGATCCCATCTCTGTACTGTATAATATAGTGTATATCCTGCAGTAATTAGATCCATCTCTGTACTGTATAATATAGTGTATATCCTGCAGTAATTAGATCCCATCTCTGTACTGTATAATATAGTGTATATCCTGCAGTAATTAGAGCCATCTCTGTACTGTATAATATAGTGTATATCCTGCGGTAATTAGATCCCATCTCTGTACTGTATAATATAGTGTATATCCTGCAGTAATTAGATCCCATCTCTGCACTGTATAATATAGTGTATATCCTGCAGTAATTAGATCCCATCTCTGTACTGTATAATATAGTGTATATCCTGCAGTAATTAGATCCTATCTCTGTACTGTATAATATAGTGTATATCCTGCAGTAATTAGATCCTATCTCTGTACTGTATAATATAGTGTATATCCTGCAGTAATTAGATCCATCTCTGTACTGTATAATATAGTGTATATCCTGCAGTAATTAGATCCTATCTCTGTACTGTATAATATAGTGTATATCCTGCAGTAATTAGATCCATCTCTGTACTGTATAATATAGTGTATATCCTGCAGTAATTAGATCTCATCTCTGTACTGTATAATATAGTGTATATCCTGCAGTAATTAGATCCCATCTCTGTACTGTATAATATAGTGTATATCCTGCAGTAATTAGATCCATCTCTGTACTGTATAATATAGTGTATATCCTGCAGTAATTAGATCCCATCTCTGTACTGTATAATATAGTGTATATCCTGCAGTAATTAGAGCCATCTCTGTACTGTATAATATAGTGTATATCCTGCGGTAATTAGATCCCATCTCTGTACTGTATAATATAGTGTATATCCTGCAGTAATTAGAGCCATCTCTGTACTGTATAATATAGTGTATATCCTGCGGTAATTAGATCCCATCACTGTACTGTATAATATAGTGTATATCCTGCAGTAATTAGATCCATCACTGTACTGTATAATATAGTGTATATCCTGCGGTAATTAGATCCATCTCTGTACTGTATAATATAGTGTATATCCTGCAGTAATTAGATCCCATCTCTGTACTGTATAATATAGTGTATATCCTGCAGTAATTAGATCCTATCTCTGTACTGTATAATATAGTGTATATCCTGCAGTAATTAGATCCTATCTCTGTACTGTATAATATAGTGTATATCCTGCAGTAATTAGATCCATCTCTGTACTGTATAATATAGTGTATATCCTGCAGTAATTAGATCCATCTCTGTACTGTATAATATAGTGTATATCCTGCAGTAATTAGATCCCATCTCTGTACTGTATAATATAGTGTATATCCTGCAGTAATTAGATCCTATCTCTGTACTGTATAATATAGTGTATATCCTGCAGTAATTAGATCCATCTCTGTACTGTATAATATAGTGTATATCCTGCAGTAATTAGATCCTATCTCTGTACTGTATAATATAGTGTATATCCTGCAGTAATTAGATCCCATCTCTGTACTGTATAATATAGTGTATATCCTGCAGTAATTAGATCCTATCTCTGTACTGTATAATATAGTGTATATCCTGCAGTAATTAGATCCATCTCTGTACTGTATAATATAGTGTATATCCTGCAGTAATTAGATCCTATCACTGTACTGTATAATATAGTGTATATCCTGCAGTAATTAGATCCATCTCTGTACTGTATAATATAGTGTATATCCTGCAGTAATTAGATCCCATCACTGTACTGTATAATATAGTGTATATCCTGCAGTAATTAGATCCATCTCTGTACTGTATAATATAGTGTATATCCTGCATTAATTAGATCCCATCTCTGTACTGTATAATATAGTGTATATCCTGCAGTAATTAGATCCCATCTCTGTACTGTATAATATAGTGTATATCCTGCAGTAATTAGATCCTATCTCTGTACTGTATAATATAGTGTATATCCTGCAGTAATTAGATCCTATCTCTGTACTGTATAATATAGTGTATATCCTGCAGTAATTAGATCCTATCTCTGTACTGTATAATATAGTGTATATCCTGCAGTAATTAGATCCTATCTCTGTACTGTATAATATAGTGTATATCCTGCAGTAATTAGATCCCATCTCTGTACTGTATAATATAGTGTATATCCTGCAGTAATTAGATCCCATCTCTGTACTGTATAATATAGTGTATATCCTGCAGTAATTAGATCCCATCTCTGTACTGTATAATATAGTGTATATCCTGCAGTAATTAGATCCCATCTCTGTACTGTATAATATAGTGTATATCCTGCTGTAATTAGATCCATCTCTGTACTGTATAATATAGTGTATATCCTGCTGTAATTAGATCCCATCACTGTACTGTATAATATAGTGTATATCCTGCAGTAATTAGATTCCATCTCTGTACTGTATAATATAGTGTATATCCTGCTGTAATTAGATCCCATCTCTGTACTGTATAATATAGTGTATATCCTGCAGTAATTAGATCCTATCTCTGTACTGTATAATATAGTGTATATCCTGCAGTAATTAGATCCATCTTTGTACTGTATAATATAGTGTATATCCTGCAGTAATTAGATCCCATCTCTGTACTGTATAATATAGTATATATCCTGCAGTAATTAGATCCTATCTCTGTACTGTATAATATAGTGTATATCCTGCAGTAATTAGATCCTATCTCTGTACTGTATAATATAGTGTATATCCTGCTGTATATAGATCCTATCTATGTACTGTATAATATAGTGTATATCCTGCAGTAATTAGATCCATCTCTGTACTGTATAATATAGTGTATATCCTGCAGTAATTAGATCCATCTCTGTACTGTATAATATAGTGTATATCCTGCAGTAATTAGATCCCATCTCTGTACTGTATAATATAGTGTATATCCTGCAGTAATTAGATCCCATCTTTGTACTGTATAATATAGTGTATATCCTGCAGTAATTAGATCCATCTCTGTACTGTATAATATAGTGTATATCCTGCAGTAATTAGATCCCATCTCTGTACTGTATAATATAGTGTATATCCTGCAGTAATTAGATCCCATCTCTGTACTGTATAATATAGTGTATATCCTGCAGTAATTAGATCCTATCACTGTACTGTATAATATAGTGTATATCCTGCAGTAATTAGATCCCATCTCTGTACTGTATAATATAGTGTATATCCTGCAGTAATTAGATCCATCTCTGTACTGTATAATATAGTGTATATCCTGCAGTAATTAGATCCTATCTCTGTACTGTATAATATACTGTATATCCTGCGGTAATTAGATCCCATCTCTGTACTGTATAATATAGTGTATATCCTGCGGTAATTAGATCCCATCTCTGTACTGTATAATATAGTGTATATCCTGCAGTAATTAGATCCCATCTCTGTACTGTATAATATAGTGTATATCCTGCAGTAATTAGATCCTATCACTGTACTGTATAATATAGTGTATATCCTGCAGTAATTAGATCCCATCTCTGTACTGTATAATATAGTGTATATCCTGCAGTAATTAGATCCATCTCTGTACTGTATAATATAGTGTATATCCTGCAGTAATTAGATCCTATCTCTGTACTGTATAATATAGTGTATATCCTGCAGTAATTAGATCCATCACTGTACTGTATAATATAGTGTATATCCTGCAGTAATTAGATCCTATCTCTGTACTGTATAATATAGTGTATATCCTGCAGTAATTAGATCCCATCTTTGTACTGTATAATATAGTGTATATCCTGCAGTCATTAGATCCCATCTCTGTACTGTATAATATAGTGTATATCCTGCAGTAATTAGATCCTATCTCTGTACTGTATAATATAGTGTATATCCTGCAGTAATTAGATCCATCCCTGTACTGTATAATATAGTGTATATCCTGCAGTAATTAGATCCATCTTTGTACTGTATAATATAGTGTATATCCTGCGGTAATTAGATCCCATCTCTGTACTGTATAATATAGTGTATATCCTGCGGTAATTAGATCCCATCTCTGTACTGTATAATATAGTGTATATCCTGCAGTAATTAGATCCCATCTCTGTACTGTATAATATAGTGTATATCCTGCAGTAATTAGATCCATCTCTGTACTGTATAATATAGTGTATATCCTGCAGTAATTAGATCCATCTCTGTGCTGTATAATATAGTGTATATCCTGCAGTAATTAGATCCTATCTCTGTACTGTATAATATAGTGTATATCCTGCAGTAATTAGATCCATCTCTGTACTGTATAATATAGTGTATATCCTGCAGTAATTAGATCCATCTCTGTACTGTATAATATAGTGTATATCCTGCAGTAATTAGATCCCATCTCTGTACTGTATAATATAGTGTATATCCTGCAGTAATTAGATCCCATCTCTGTACTGTATAATATAGTGTATATCCTGCAGTAATTAGATCCCATCTCTGTACTGTATAATATAGTGTATATCCTGCAGTAATTAGATCCATCTCTGTACTGTATAATATAGTGTATATCCTGCAGTAATTAGATCCATCTCTGTACTGTATAATATAGTGTATATCCTGCAGTAATTAGATCCTATCTCTGTACTGTATAATATAGTGTATATCCTGCAGTAATTAGATCCATCTCTGTACTGTATAATATAGTGTATATCCTGCAGTAATTAGATCCATCTCTGTACTGTATAATATAGTGTATATCCTGCAGTAATTAGATCCATCTCTGTACTGTATAATATAGTGTATATCCTGCAGTAATTAGATCCTATCTTTGTACTGTATAATATAGTGTATATCCTGCAGTAATTAGATCCCATCTCTGTACTGTATAATATAGTGTATATCCTGCAGTAATTAGATCCCATCTCTGTACTGTATAATATAGTGTATATCCTGCAGTAATTAGATCCCATCTCTGTACTGTATAATATAGTGTATATCCTGCAGTAATTAGATCCCATCTCTGTACTGTATAATATAGTGTATATCCTGCAGTAATTAGATCCATCTCTGTACTGTATAATATAGTGTATATCCTGCAGTAATTAGATCCATCTCTGTACTGTATAATATAGTGTATATCCTGCAGTAATTAGATCCCATCTCTGTACTGTATAATATAGTGTATATCCTGCAGTAATTAGATCCTATCACTGTACTGTATAATATAGTGTATATCCTGCAGTAATTAGATCCCATCTCTGTACTGTATAATATAGTGTATATCCTGCAGTAATTAGATCCTATCTCTGTACTGTATAATATAGTGTATATCCTGCAGTAATTAGATCCATCTTTGTACTGTATAATATAGTGTATATCCTGCAGTAATTAGATCCTATCTCTGTACTGTATAATATAGTGTATATCCTGCAGTAATTAGATCCTATCTCTGTACTGTATAATATAGTGTATATCCTGCAGTAATTAGATCCCATCTTTGTACTGTATAATATAGTGTATATCCTGCAGTAATTAGATCCATCTCTGTACTGTATAATATAGTGTATATCCTGCAGTAATTAGATCCATCTCTGTACTGTATAATATAGTGTATATCCTGCAGTAATTAGATCCTATCTCTGTACTGTATAATATAGTGTATATCCTGCAGTAATTAGATCCCATCTCTGTACTGTATAATATAGTGTATATCCTGCAGTAATTAGATCCCATCTCTGTACTGTATAATATAGTGTATATCCTGCAGTAATTAGATCCTATCTCTGTACTGTATAATATAGTGTATATCCTGCAGTAATTAGATCCATCTCTGTACTGTATAATATAGTGTATATCCTGCAGTAATTAGATCCTATCTCTGTACTGTATAATATAGTGTATATCCTGCAGTAATTAGATCCCATCTCTGTACTGTATAATATAGTGTATATCCTGCAGTAATTAGATCCTATCTCTGTACTGTATAATATAGTGTATATCCTGCAGTAATTAGATCCTATCTCTGTACTGTATAATATAGTGTATATCCTGCAGTAATTAGATCCATCTCTGTACTGTATAATATAGTGTATATCCTGCAGTAATTAGATCTCATCTCTGTACTGTATAATATAGTGTATATCCTGCAGTAATTAGATCCCATCTTTGTACTGTATAATATAGTGTATATCCTGCAGTAATTAGATCCATCTCTGTACTGTATAATATAGTGTATATCCTGCAGTAATTAGATCCCATCTCTGTACTGTATAATATAGTGTATATCCTGCAGTAATTAGATCCTATCTTTGTACTGTATAATATAGTGTATATCCTGCTGTAATTAGATCCATCTTTGTACTGTATAATATAGTGTATATCCTGCTGTAATTAGATCCCATCCCTGTACTGTATAATATAGTGTATATCCTGCAGTAATTAGATCCCATCTCTGTACTGTATAATATAGTGTATATCCTGCAGTAATTAGATCCTATCACTGTACTGTATAATATAGTGTATATCCTGCAGTAATTAGATCCTATCTCTGTACTGTATAATATAGTGTATATCCTGCAGTAATTAGATCCCATCTCTGTACTGTATAATATAGTGTATATCCTGCAGTAATTAGATCCTATCTCTGTACTGTATAATATAGTGTATATCCTGCAGTAATTAGATCCCATCTCTGTACTGTATAATATAGTGTATATCCTGCAGTAATTAGATCTCATCCCTGTACTGTATAATATAGTGTATATCCTGCAGTAATTAGATCCCATCTCTGTACTGTATAATATAGTGTATATCCTGCAGTAATTAGATCCCATCTCTGTACTGTATAATATAGTGTATATCCTGCAGTAATTAGATCCCATCTCTGTACTGTATAATATAGTGTATATCCTGCAGTAATTAGATCCATCTCTGTACTGTATAATATAGTGTATATCCTGCAGTAATTAGATCCCATCTCTGTACTGTATAATATAGTGTATATCCTGCAGTAATTAGATCCTATCACTGTACTGTATAATATAGTGTATATCCTGCAGTCATTAGATCCTATCACTGTACTGTATAATATAGTGTATATCCTGCAGTAATTAGATCCCATCTCTGTACTGTATAATATAGTGTATATCCTGCAGTAATTAGATCCTATCCCTGTACTGTATAATATAGTGTATATCCTGCAGTCATTAGATCCCATCTCTGTACTGTATAATATAGTGTATATCCTGCAGTAATTAGATCCTATCTCTGTACTGTATAATATAGTGTATATCCTGCAGTAATAAGATCCTATCTCTGTACTGTATAATATAGTGTATATCCTGCAGTCATTAGATCCCATCTCTGTACTGTATAATATAGTGTATATCCTGCAGTAATTAGATCCTATCTCTGTACTGTATAATATAGTGTATATCCTGCAGTAATAAGATCCTATCTCTGTACTGTATAATATAGTGTATATCCTGCAGTAATTAGATCCCATCTCTGTACTGTATAATATAGTGTATATCCTGCAGTAATTAGATCCCATCTCTGTACTGTATAATATAGTGTATATCCTGCTGTAATTAGATCCATCTCTGTACTGTATAATATAGTGTATATCCTGCAGTAATTAGATCCATCTCTGTACTGTATAATATAGTGTATATCCTGCAGTAATTAGATCCCATCTCTGTACTGTATAATATAGTGTATATCCTGCAGTAATTAGATCCATCTCTGTACTGTATAATATAGTGTATATCCTGCAGTAATTAGATCCCATCTCTGTACTGTATAATATAGTGTATATCCTGCAGTAATTAGATCCATCTCTGTACTGTATAATATAGTGTATATCCTGCAGTAATTAGATCCCATCTCTGTACTGTATAATATAGTGTATATCCTGCTGTAATTAGATCCCATCTCTGTACTGTATAATATAGTGTATATCCTGCAGTAATTAGATCCATCTCTGTACTGTATAATATAGTGTATATCCTGCAGTAATTAGATCCATCTCTGTACTGTATAATATAGTGTATATCCTGCAGTAATTAGATCCTATCTCTGTACTGTATAATATAGTGTATATCCTGCAGTAATTAGATCCTATCTCTGTACTGTATAATATAGTGTATATCCTGCAGTAATAAGATCCTATCTCTGTACTGTATAATATAGTGTATATCCTGCAGTAATTAGATCCCATCTCTGTACTGTATAATATAGTGTATATCCTGCGGTAATTAGATCCATCTCTGTACTGTATAATATAGTGTATATCCTGCGGTTATTAGATCCCATCTCTGTACTGTATAATATAGTGTATATCCTGCAGTAATTAGATCTCATCCCTGTACTGTATAATATAGTGTATATCCTGCAGTAATTAGATCCATCTCTGTACTGTATAATATAGTGTATATCCTGCAGTAATTAGATCCCATCTCTGTACTGTATAATATAGTGTATATCCTGCAGTAATTAGATCCCATCTCTGTACTGTATAATATAGTGTATATCCTGCAGTAATTAGATCCCATCTCTGTACTGTATAATATAGTGTATATCCTGCAGTAATTAGATCCCATCTCTGTACTGTATAATATAGTGTATATCCTGCAGTAATTAGATCCCATCTCTGTACTGTATAATATAGTGTATATCCTGCAGTAATTAGATCCCATCTCTGTACTGTATAATATAGTGTATATCCTGCAGTAATTAGATCCCATCTCTGTACTGTATAATATAATGTATATCCTGCAGTAATTAGATCCCATCTCTGTACTGTATAATATAGTGTATATCCTGCAGTAATTAGATCCTATCTCTGTACTGTATAATATAGTGTATATCCTGCAGTAATTAGATCCCATCTCTGTACTGTATAATATAGTGTATATCCTGCAGTAATTAGATCCCATCTCTGTACTGTATAATATAGTGTATATCCTGCAGTAATTAGATCCCATCTCTGTACTGTATAATATAGTGTATATCCTGCAGTAATTAGATCCCATCTCTGTACTGTATAATATAGTGTATATCCTGCAGTAATTAGATCCCATCTCTGTACTGTATAATATAGTGTATATCCTGCGGTAATTAGATCCTATCTCTGTACTGTATAATATAGTGTATATCCTGCAGTAATTAGATCCCATCTCTGTACTGTATAATATAGTGTATATCCTGCTGTAATTAGATCCATCTCTGTACTGTATAATATAGTGTATATCCTGCAGTAATTAGATCCATCTCTGTACTGTATAATATAGTGTATATCCTGCAGTAATTAGATCCCATCTCTGTACTGTATAATATAGTGTATATCCTGCTGTAATTAGATCCCATCTCTGTACTGTATAATATAGTGTATATCCTGCAGTAATTAGATCCATCTCTGTACTGTATAATATAGTGTATATCCTGCAGTAATTAGATCCATCTCTGTACTGTATAATATAGTGTATATCCTGCAGTAATTAGATCCTATCTCTGTACTGTATAATATAGTGTATATCCTGCAGTAATAAGATCCTATCTCTGTACTGTATAATATAGTGTATATCCTGCAGTAATTAGATCCATCTCTGTACTGTATAATATAGTGTATATCCTGCAGTAATTAGATCCCATCACTGTACTGTATAATATAGTGTATATCCTGCAGTAATTAGATCCATCACTGTACTGTATAATATAGTGTATATCCTGCAGTAATTAGATCCTATCTCTGTACTGTATAATATAGTGTATATCCTGCAGTAATTAGATCCTATCTCTGTACTGTATAATATAGTGTGTATCCTGCGGTTATTAGATCCATCTCTGTACTGTATAATATAGTGTATATCCTGCAGTAATTAGATCCATCACTGTACTGTATAATATAGTGTATATCCTGCAGTAATTTGATCCCATCTCTGTACTGTATAATATAGTGTATATCCTGCAGTAATTAGATCCCATCTCTGTACTGTATAATATAGTGTATATCCTGCAGTAATTAGATCCATCACTGTACTGTATAATATAGTGTATATCCTGCGGTTATTAGATCCCATCTCTGTACTGTATAATATAGTGTATATCCTGCAGTAATTAGATCTCATCCCTGTACTGTATAATATAGTGTATATCCTGCAGTAATTAGATCCATCTCTGTACTGTATAATATAGTGTATATCCTGCAGTAATTAGATCCCATCCCTGTACTGTATAATATAGTGTATATCCTGCGGTAATTAGATCCTATCTCTGTACTGTATAATATAGTGTATATCCTGCAGTAATTAGATCCCATCTCTGTACTGTATAATATAGTGTATATCCTGCGGTAATTAGATCCTATCTGTGTACTGTATAATATAGTGTATATCCTGCAGTAATTAGATCCCATCTCTGTACTGTATAATATAGTGTATATCCTGCGGTTATTAGATCCTATCTCTGTACTGTATAATATAGTGTATATCCTGCAGTAATTAGATCCTATCTCTGTACTGTATAATATAGTGTATATCCTGCAGTAATTAGATCCTATCTGTGTACTGTATAATATAGTGTATATCCTGCAGTAATTAGATCCTATCTCTGTACTGTATAATATAGTGTATATCCTGTAGTAATTAGATCCATCTCTGTACTGTATAATATAGTGTATATCCTGCAGTAATTAGATCCCATCACTGTACTGTATAATATAGTGTATATCCTGCAGTAATTAGATCCCATCCCTGTACTGTATAATATAGTGTATATCCTGCAGTAATTAGATCCCATCTCTGTACTGTATAATATAGTGTATATCCTGCAGTAATTAGATCCCATCCCTGTACTGTATAATATAGTGTATATCCTGCAGTAATTAGATCCTATCTCTGTACTGTATAATATAGTGTATATCCTGCAGTAATTAGATCCCATCTCTGTACTGTATAATATAGTGTATATCCTGCAGTAATTAGATCCCATCTCTGTACTGTATAATATAGTGTATATCCTGCAGTAATTAGATCCTATCTCTGTACTGTATAATATAGTGTATATCCTGCAGTAATTAGATCCTATCTCTGTACTGTATAATATAGTGTATATCCTGCAGTAATTAGATCCTATCTCTGTACTGTATAATATAGTGTATATCCTGCAGTAATAAGATCCTATCTCTGTACTGTATAATATAGTGTATATCCTGCTGTAATTAGATCTCATCTCTGTACTGTATAATATAGTGTATATCCTGCAGTAATTAGATCCATCTCTGTACTGTATAATATAGTGTATATCCTGCAGTAATTAGATCCATCTCTGTACTGTATAATATAGTGTATATCCTGCAGTAATTAGATCCTATCCCTGTACTGTATAATATAGTGTATATCCTGCAGTAATTAGATCCCATCTCTGTACTGTATAATATAGTGTATATCCTGCAGTAATTAGATCCATCTCTGTACTGTATAATATAGTGTATATCCTGCAGTAATTAGATCCTATCTCTGTACTGTATAATATAGTGTATATCCTGCAGTAATTAGATCTCATCTCTGTACTGTATAATATAGTGTATATCCTGCAGTAATTAGATCACATCTCTGTACTGTATAATATAGTGTATATCCTGCAGTAATAAGATCCTATCTCTGTACTGTATAATATAGTGTATATCCTGCAGTAATTAGATCCATCTCTGTACTGTATAATATAGTGTATATCCTGCAGTAATTAGATCCATCTCTGTACTGTATAATATAGTGTATATCCTGCAGTAATTAGATCCTATCCCTGTACTGTATAATATAGTGTATATCCTGCAGTAATTAGATCCCATCCCTGTACTGTATAATATAGTGTATATCCTGCAGTAATTAGATCCTATCTCTGTACTGTATAATATAGTGTATATCCTGCAGTAATTAGATCCATCTCTGTACTGTATAATATAGTGTATATCCTGCAGTAATAAGATCCTATCTCTGTACTGTATAATATAGTGTATATCCTGCAGTAATTAGATCCTATCTATGTACTGTATAACAGTCTCTTGGCACTTCTCACGGTTTGTCTCTCTCTGTGTCTCTCTCCTCAGGGTATGTCCTTCCTCCATCGCAGTATTATCGGCTCTCACGGCTCTCTCAAGTCCTCTAACTGTGTGGTAGACAGTCGCTTTGTGCTGAAGATCACGGACTACGGGCTCGCCAGCTTCCGCTCCTCCAGTGATGTAGACGACGGCTACGCCTTGTATGCAAGTGGGTGATACACCAATACACAGTGTCAGTCATTACTGTACCGAGTGACGGATACACCAATACACAGTGTCAGTCATTACTGTACCGAGTGACTGATACACCAATACACCGTGTCAGTCATTACTGTACCGAGTGACGGATACACCAATATACCGTGTCAGTCATTACTGTACCGAGTGACTGATACACCAATATACCGTGTCAGTCATTACTGTACCGAGTGACTGATACACCAATACACCGTGTCAGTCATTACTGTACCGAGTGACGGATACACCAATACACAGTGTCAGTCGTTACTGTACCGAGTGACTGATACACCAATACACCGTGTCAGTCATTACTGTACCGAGTGACGGATACACCAATATACCGTGTCAGTCATTACTGTACCGAGTGACTGATACACCAATATACCGTGTCAGTCATTACTGTACCGAGTGACGGATACACCAATACACCGTGTCAGTCATTACTGTACCGAGTGACGGATACACCAATACACCGCGTCAGTCGTTACTGTACCGAGTGACTGATACACCAATACACTGCGTCAGTCATTACTGTACCGAGTGACTGATACACCAATACACTGCGTCAGTCATTACTGTACCGAGTGACTGATACACCAATACACCGTGTCAGGCATTACTGTACTGAGTGACTGATACACCAATACACCGTGTCAGGCATTACTGTACCGAGTGACGGATACACCAATACACCGTGTCAGTCATTACTGTACCGAGTGACTGATACACCAATACACCGTGTCATTCATTACTGTACCGAGTGACTGATACACCAATACACCGTGTCAGTCATTACTGTACCGAGTGACTGATACACCAATACACCGTGTCATTCATTACTGTACCGAGTGACTGATACACCAATATACCGTGTCAGTCATTACTGTACCGAGTGACTGATACACCAATACACCGTGTCATTCATTACTGTACCGAGTGACGGATACACCAATATACCGTGTCAGTCATTACTGTACTGAGTGACGGATACACCAATACACCGTGTCAGTCATTACTGTACTGAGTGACTGATACACCAATACACCGTGTCAGGCATTACTGTACCGAGTGACTGATACACCAATACACTGCGTCAGTCATTACTGTACCGAGTGACTGATACACCAATACACAGTGTCAGTCATTACTGTACTGAGTGACTGATACACCAATACACCGTGTCAGGCATTACTGTACCGAGTGACGGATACACCAATACACCGTGTCAGTCATTACTGTACCGAGTGACTGATACACCAATACACAGTGTCAGGCATTACTGTACTGAGTGACTGATACACCAATACACCGTGTCAGGCATTACTGTACCGAGTGACGGATACACCAATACACCGTGTCAGTCATTACTGTACCGAGTGACTGATACACCAATACACCGTGTCATTCATTACTGTACCGAGTGACGGATACACCAATATACCGTGTCAGTCATTACTGTACTGAGTGACGGATACACCAATACACCGTGTCAGGCATTACTGTACTGAGTGACTGATACACCAATATACCGTGTCAGGCATTACTGTACCGAGTGACGGATACACCAATACACTGTGTCAGTCATTACTGTACCGAGTGACGGATACACCAATACACCGTGTCAGTCATTACTGTACCGAGTGACTGATACACCAATACACCGTGTCATTCATTACTGTACCGAGTGACGGATACACCAATATACCGTGTCAGTCATTACTGTACTGAGTGACGGATACACCAATACACCGTGTCAGTCATTACTGTACTGAGTGACTGATACACCAATACACCGCGTCAGTCATTACTGTACCGAGTGACTGATACACCAATACACAGTGTCAGTCATTACTGTACCGAGTGACTGATACACCAATATTCCGTGTCAGTCATTACTGTACCGAGTGACTGATACACCAATACACCGCGTCAGTCATTACTGTACCGAGTGACTGATACACCAATACACCGTGTCAGTCATTACTGTACCGAGTGACTGATACACCAATACACCGTGTCAGGCATTACTGTACCGAGTGACTGATACACCAATACACCGTGTCAGTCATTACTATACCGAGTGACTGATACACCAATACACCGTGTCAGTCATTACTGTACTGAGTGACTGATACACCAATACACCGTGTCAGGCATTACTGTACCGAGTGACTGATACACCAATACACTGTGTCAGGCATTACTGTACCGAGTGACTGATACACCAATATACCGTGTCAGTCATTACTGTACCGAGTGACTGATACACCAATATACCGTGTCAGTCATTACTGTACTGAGTGACGGATACACCAATACACCGTGTCAGTCATTACTGTACTGAGTGACTGATACACCAATACACCGTGTCATTCATTACTGTACCGAGTGACGGATACACCAATATACCGTGTCAGTCATTACTGTACTGAGTGACGGATACACCAATACACCGTGTCAGTCATTACTGTACCGAGTGACGGATACACCAATACACCGTGTCAGGCATTACTGTACCGAGTGACGGATACACCAATACACCGTGTCAGGCATTACTGTACCGAGTGACTGATACACCAATACACCGTGTCAGTCATTACTGTACCGAGTGACGGATACACCAATACACCGTGTCAGTCATTACTGTACTGAGTGACTGATACACCAATATACCGTGTCAGTCATTACTGTACCGAGTGACTGATACACCGTGTCAGGCATTACTGTACCGAGTGACGGATACACCAATACACCGTGTCAGGCATTACTGTACCGAGTGACTGATACACCAATACACCGTGTCAGTCATTACTGTACCGAGTGACTGATACACCAATACACTGTGTCAGGCATTACTGTACCGAGTGACTGATACACCAATATACCGTGTCAGTCATTACTGTACCGAGTGACGGATACACCAATACACCGTGTCAGTCATTACTGTACCGAGTGACGGATACACCAATACACCGTGTCAGGCATTACTGTACCGAGTGACGGATACACCAATACACCGTGTCAGGCATTACTGTACCGAGTGACTGATACACCAATACACCGTGTCAGTCATTACTGTACCGAGTGACTGATACACCAATACACCGTGTCAGTCATTACTGTACCGAGTGACTGATACACCAATATACCGTGTCAGTCATTACTGTACCGAGTGACTGATACACCAATACACCGTGTCAGTCATTACTGTACCGAGTGACTGATACACCAATACATTCTTTATTATTCTCTATATTTACCCTCTAGTATGGTGATTATCTGTGTATTTACCCTCTTGTATGGTGATTATCTTTGTATTTACCCTCTAGTATGGTGATGATCTTGTAATGATTAGCTCTAGTGGGTAGCCATCGTTACTCTGAGTATAGTGATTAGCCATGTATTATTATAGCTCTTATGGTCATCCTATAAGTTTTCACTATGACACATTTTCTCCATTCCTGAACAGAGAAGCTATGGACGGCGCCCGAGCTCCTCCGAATGGGCAGACCCCCTCCACAGGGCACACAGAAGGGGGACGTGTACAGTTTTGGGATCATTCTGCAAGAGATTGCCCTGCGCAATGGGGCCTTCTTCATACAGGGCATGGACCTCAGTCCCAAAGGTAGTTAATGGCTTTAGATATCAGAGTATTGTGTAACCGTGTGATACACAATGACGATATAACACTCTGCTTCATGTCACTACATTCCCAGAGATTGTGCAGAAGGTGTGTAATGGGCAACGGCCATACTTCCGTCCCACCATAGACCTGGGCTGTCACAGTGAGGAGCTTGGGGTGCTAATGGAGCGATGTTGGTCCGAGGACCCTTTGGACAGGCCGGACTTCAGCCAAATAAAAATGTACATCTGTAAATTCAACAGGTAAGGACACCCGAGGAGTAGGGGGGAGTCTGGTAGGAGACGCATAGTTACTGTTCATCATTGCCCTCATCATGTTCCTTTATGGAAGGACTAGAGGCGTGACTTGGTCCATATGCCCCCGGCACTTTCCCAGTTTCCTTGCCTTTTATTGCAGAGAAGGCAGCACCAGTATACTGGATAATCTCTTGTCTCGCATGGAGCAATATGCAAATAACCTCGAGAAACTGGTGGAGGAGCGAACACAGGCCTATCTGGAGGAGAAACGGAAAGCAGAGAACCTGCTGTACCAGATCTTACCACAGTGAGTACATCCTCCAATAACCAACTGTTATATACCTAAAAGCAACACGTACACCGGTCAGAGACGCCATACAATGTAACATGCGCAGGTACAGTATGGAGGAGAAGCGGAGAACCTGCTGTACGCCTGCCTCTCCTGTTCTGGGGTTATCTCACCTGGAGGTATGAACATGTCTATGGAAGGTGTCCCAGGAGCCAATACCATATTAATGCATGCCTGTTATCATTGTTTGTAAGATAGAATTAACTTTGTAAATTAAATTACCTCCTTGCTAAATGTTGTTACATCTTTGTAAGCAGCAATGCTGCATCTGGCCTCCACCAAGACACCATTACTTGCCTAACTTCCTCCCCTTCTCATATGTTCTTTCACTGTTCCTTTGTCTCCGTCCTCTCTCTCCACCACACAATTTCCTATTCTTCTTTTAGGGCCTTACTTACAACACCAGCCTGCCCTCCTGATCTGGGGTTACCTCTGATCAAACATCTATAATCACTTGAATTAGCCCCACCAGGTCAGGGGCAAGTACAACTACCTAAGTAATCATCCCTTTGGATGTTGGAAGGACAAGGATATTCAGGAATGGACAGTGGTTGTAGTAGGTTAGCACGATACTGAGGACTCTCTGGGATCGATGAGCTTAGATATTCTTCACAATAGATGATGGATAGATGTACTACACCAAGAATACCTCTTGTGATTATTACGTATTCCTTCATGGCAGTGGTCTTTGGGTAGGAGGCCTAGCTCTAGGGAAGCCGCTGTATCGTACCATTGTATGGATGATGAGGCCGCAGTATGTTACGCTGCTTCTTCTTGTGAAGACTTCTAGATATCATAGTAACGTTCATCATTCCCACAGTCGCAGAGGATGAGCGTCTATGACTCCTTATACACCCTGTCCACTTGACCTTATCCCATTACAACACATTCCCGCCCCCTAGTTTTGTAACAACCCTAACCCACCTCTTTAATCTCTCCCTCCTTCAGTCACTGGTTACAAACATGTTAAAGAACTTCTCTCTTGATCCAGCTCCAATCCCACCTTATATTCACGCTTCTATTTGCCTTCAAACTGCTAGAATGACTTGTTTCTAACTGTCTCACCATCTTTGTGTTATCAAACTCCTAAAGTGACGGCCTGCTGTCTGGCCAAAACAGGTCTCTATTCCCTCTGAAGCGCTTCTCTTTTATGGCTCCACTCTCTCACTTGGGCGCAACTTCATCATCAGCGCTCCTCACTGTCCGAGAACCAATCTATCATCTCTAAGCGTATCATACCCAGGTCTACATCTCCACTTCTGCTTTATCTCCCTCCCTACTAACATTAGACATCAATTGTGATCAAATGTCTCCACCTGGAAGGACTACAAACCCTAAAAATGCTCATGTCAAAGACTAAGTTCTTAATGACCCCACATCCCTCACATGCCCATCATCTGACGTCACCCTTACACTGACCAACTTCTTCATCACACCTACACCTGACGTCCAATTCCTCGGTATTACTCTGGATGTAGCTCTCTCTTACTCCCCACATGCAGCCTTTTGACCAAAGCCTGCAGATTGCAAATGGGAAATCTCTCTAAAACCTGTCCTAAGCTTCTGTATTGACCACTGTAAGTCACCCCAACTGATTTTCCCTCACAAGACTCTGCAACCCATGTTAGATTCCTCTGCTAGGTCCATTTCTACTCTACTGCCCGCTCGTCCAGTCCCTTCACTGGCTTCCCATATTGTTTACAATTGATTTCAAACTCCGGACCTCGCCTACAAAGCCCTCAATAACCCTGCACTCTGCAACATACCAGATCTGATCTCCACATATTCCCCTAAGCGTGTCTTCACCCAAAACCTACTCTGAGGAGCAGCGAGGAGGGTCATCGGGGGTTATGTCAAGAAACAATTTCTCCACATGGAAAAGGGCCTCCTGCTCACAGGTGAAGGGGCAGTTTGTATGAGCTGGACGTGTGTTTCTACTTCTGTATAATATAGTGGACTAGAAGCACAAAGGTGGCACCGAGAATCCTTAGTGGCAGTGGAAGCATGAATCACTCAGTAAGTCTGGGACATGTCCTGACCTCCTTGGTATTTTCTCTGTTTCTCTATAGCTCAGTTGCTGAGCAGTTGAAGCGCGGAGAGACCGTCCAGGCGGAAGCATTCGATAGCGTTACAATTTACTTCAGCGACATTGTGGGGTTCACATCGATGTCTGCAGAAAGTACCCCAATGCAGGTAACCCCAAATTATATCTTCTGAATATGTACTCACCCTCTGTATCCTCCCGGTATCACACATACTCACACCATGTAACTCTGTCTCCTTCCAGGTTGTAACACTACTGAATGACCTCTACACCTGTTTTGATGCCATCATAGATAACTTTGATGTGTACAAGGTGAGGACTGGACATACATACTGGTTTGTGCGTATGTGTATGTGTGTGTGTATATATATATATATTGTGTGTGTATATGTGTGTATATACAAAACAACAAAGTCAGAGGTGCTCATCAGAGAACGAACCAACCTTAATAGGTTAGTTCTATAGCCATGATACGCCACTCTGAGAGCAACCTCTTTTAGCCACTTGTACCCTTCACAGGGAGAAATATCCTGTAGTATATCAGTCTGGTGCCACTCAAAAGCGTGACCCAGCCCCGAAATACCAGGCAATTCTATCCTGAACAGGAGAAACAGCAAACGTCAGACGCGTTTTCGGCCTTTATGGGCCTCGTCAGTGAGGTGCAGCTGAACTCCCTAAAGCACAGTGAGCAAGGGGTCCACGTCTGGAGTCCCCTATTACCCTTAGGGAGATTAAACCCTAAAGGTAATTTGCATATACAAAACAACAAAGTCAGAGGTGCTCATCAGAGAACGAACCAACCTTAATAGGTTAGTTCTATAGCCATGATAAGCCACTCTGAGAGCAACCTCTTTTAGCCACTTGTACCCTTCACAGGGAGAAATATCCTGTAGTATATCAGTCTGGTGCCACTCAAAAGCGTGACCCAGCCCCGAAATACCAGGCAATTCTACCCTGAACAGGAGGAACAGCAAACCCCAGACGCGTTTCGGCCTTTATGGGCATCGTCAGTGAGGTGCAGCTGAACTCCCTAAGGCACAGTGAGCAAGGGGTCCACGTGTGGAGACCAGACTGATATACTACAGGATATTTCTCCCTGTGAAGGGCACAATTGAGCTAAAAGAGGTTGCTCTCAGAGTAGCGTATCATGGCTATAGAACTAACCTATTAAGGTTGGTTCGTTCTCGGATGAGCACCTCTGACTTTGTTGTTTTGTATGTGTGTATATATATATATATATATATATATATATATATATATATTGTGTGTGTGTATATATATATATATATATATATATATATATTGTGTGTGTGTGTATATATATATATATATATATATATATATATATATATATGTATTGTGTGTGTATATATATATATATATATATATATATATTCACCCCCTCTTGACTTTTTACCTATTTTGTTACATTGAACAAAACGTGAAGGAGCTGGAGGAATGGGCAAAGATCCCAGTGGTAAGATGTGGCGAGCTCATAGAGACTTATCCAAAGCGACTTGGGGCTGTGATTGGCGCAAAAGGTGCCGCAAAATATTCCAAGCACATGAGGTGGTCCCTGATGTAGAGAACACTTTGGGGGCTTCCTTGTACAGATGGGTTTTCATGGTTCGATTGAAGCTGTGGATATTAGGGGAGAGCCGGACAGAGCAAGGGGGCCACAGACCGGGGGGGGTGTGACGAAGTGCCCTTCGCCACTTTGTCTTGGAGAGGACTGTTTGCCAGCCTCCTGCCCTGCGACTATGGCCCTGGTACATATTGCCCTTCAAACACAGTATTCGGCCATACCAGAGTGTATGTCACTCACTCTGGCCCTTTACATACAGGGGGGTCATTCGGTACTTGCCCTGTGTGAACCATGATACCACAGATAGCTATGCCATTGAGCCCATTCATATAATGAAAGACTATGGGAAAGACTTTAGCTACATGGCAATTGAACTGTGTGAAGATGATCTGAGCGCTATTCGGTAGTTTTGTGCGCTCAGATCCCAGCTGTACCGGAACCCATCACTGTTTTACCCTGTTTATGGTTATTTAATTCTTGGTTAAAATATGATCCTAGTAATATACTGTATGTATGTTGGTTTATGCTCTGCAGAATATTGGCCCCAGGCTAGTGCAGACCTTGGCAGGAGAGATAATCCTGTTACAGATAAGGACGTCTATTCATTCTCAAACATAAGAACAAAGACGGCTGATTTAATCATTGTCTGATTATATCAAGGAGCCTCAGGGAGGGGTGACCACACCTATTGTTCTCTTTATGTGTATTGTGTGGCCAACTATGGGGGATGTGGATTGCCATGCTGCCAGGAAGATACTTTTACTAACTTTTGAACCCCTGGTCTGATTCATGCCATTTTTTAATATGTTGGCTGTGATAATTATGTGGGTGTAGCCCTTCAGAGGGCACCATTGCATAAAAGGAGATCCCCTGTCATTAAAGTTATAGTTCATCTTGACCCTTCAAAACGTAGCCTTGTCTCGTTATTGGAGGGGATCTCTATATCATACTGGGGATTGCTATGCTTTTGCATACTCCCTTGAGCTGTACCAACTGAACCCTTGTTCCTGATGTGTCCTCCTTGAAGGAGAGGTCTTCCCCACACGGTCCTGGATGCTGGAGATTCATACAGGGTGGAAGGAAGACGGCGCGGCTCCAGCTAAACTACGGCGGTTGTGGAGTCTGTGGTGGTTAAGGTGTCCGGTGCGGTGCTTGTAGTCCTCGACGCAAACTATTACGCGTCTATCAACGGAGGTACCCGGTCGGGGTGCCAGGAGATCCGTTACAGGGGGGATTATCCCGCAGGGTGGGTCTGTACAAGCAACGTCTTGGAGACTAATGTGAGGAGGTGAAGACAGATGATGAGACATGTATGTGGTTGTAAGAGGGTGGTTAGGGGATTAGATCTGTAGGAAGGTGCGGAGCTGGTTGACGGCTTTGTAGGTGAGGAACTTCATTCTAGCGTGTATGGGCAGCCAGGAAGGGATTGGCAGAGTGGGGCAGCGAAGGAGCAATGGGTGCTTAGATATATGAGCCTAGCAGAGGCATATAAGGCGAGGAGAGGCTAGTGAGGGGACGGCCACTTAGGATTGAGCTGCAGTAGCCAATGGTCAGTGCATTCATTAGGATTTTGGTTGCTTCTTGTGTGAGAGATGCATGGACATGTAGGCTTCTCCGCTGCCCTCGCCAGTTGTTGGTTGTGACGAAGTGCCCTTCGCCACTTTGTCTTGGAGAGGACTGTTTGCCAGCCTCCTGCCCCGCGACTATGGCCCTGGTACATATTGCCCTTCAAACACAGTATTCGGCCATACCAGAGTGTATGTCACTCATTCTGGCCCTTTACATACAGGGGGGTCATTCGGTACTTGCCCTGTGTGAACCATGATACCACAGATAGATATGCCATGGAGCCCATTCATATAATGAAAGACTATGGGAAAGACTTTAGCTCCATGGCAATTGAACTGTGTGAAGAGGATCTGAGCGCTATTCGGTAGTTTTGTGCGCTCAGACCCCAGCTGTAACGGAACCCATCACTGTTTTACCCTGTTTTATGATTATTTAATTATTGGTTAAAATATGATCACATTGCTGTACTGTAGATATGTTGTTTTATGTTCTACAGAATATATTGGCTCAGAATATCACAGCTACTAGGCTAATAGATAATCCTGTTACAGAGACTCTCCTAAGATAAAGAAGTTGTAAAGGATCCTTGCATTTTCCAAAGTGTTTTCATTCACTGATAAGAACAAAGAAGGATGATCTAATTAATGTCTGATTGTATCCAAGTTGCCAGGGAGGGGTGACCACACCTATTGTCCCTCTATGTGAAATGTCTGTGTGTTATGTGAAAAAGTTACTTTTACTAACTTTTGAACCCCATTTTTTAATATGTTGTTCCCCTGGGTGAGAGCTATTGAACGGTGCTGGACTTAAAGGTGTACCCCCTGTTTTTGGGGTACATCCAGAATGTGGTTAAAATTGTGTCTGTTTTAATTGTGTTACCTGTTATCTGAGGGGAGGAGATGTGGGGGTTGAACCATGTATATAATTGGCTGTGATAATTATGTGGGTGTAGCCCTTCAGAGGGCACCATTGCATAAAAGGAGATCCCCTGTCATTAAAGATATAGTTCTACTTGACCCTTCAAAACGTAGTCTCATCTCGTTATTGGAGGGGATCGCTATATCATACTGGGGATTGCTATGCTTTTGCATACTCCCTTGAGCTGTAACTACTGAACGCTTGTTCCTGATGTGTCCTCCTTGGAGGAGAGGTCTTCCCCACACGGTCCTGGATGCTGGAGATTCATACAGGGTGGAAGGAAGACGGCGCGGCTCCAGTTAAGCTACGGCGGTTGTGGAGTCTGTGGTGGTTGAGGTATCCGGTGCGGTGCTTGTAGGCCTCGGCGCAAACTAGGACGCGTCTATCAACGGAGGTACCCGGTCGGGGTGCCAGTAGATCCGTTACATTGGTCACTTACTGGATGTCGGGAGTCATGGCGGCAGACTTGGGGTGTAGGTGTGACTGTAACACTGGAGATGGTATAGAGTGGGGTTCCATCTTTGACATATTTATTGTTATGTTGTGGGAGGTCATTCTGGACAGGTGGTGATATTAGTTGGTATGGAGACATGAGGTGTCCGAACGGCGATGGGGCCCAAATACCCAACACTAAAAGCGGTTACATAGATAGGATCAGAACTAGGAGAATATGTCACAGGTCAAGGTCTAAGGCTGGACAAGAAGGCAGCAGTGAGGTCTAGAAGTCTATAGAGGGACATTAGTACTGACCTTTATCTGATTGGGGTCTATAGAGGGACATTAGTACTGACCTTTATGTGACTGGGGTCCTATAGAGGGACATTAGTACTGACCTTTATCTGACTGGGGGTCTATAGAATGACATTAGTACTGACATTTATGTGACTGGGGTCCTATAGAGGGACATTAGTACTGACCTTTATGTGACTGGGGTCTTATAGAGGGACATTAGTACTGACCTTTATGTGACTGGGGGTCTATAGAGGGACATTAGTACTGACCTTTATCTGACTGGGGGTCTATAGAGGGACATTAGTGTAACGGAGTTGGAACACAAATCCAATATCTCCGCTGGTATACAGTAAAATATCCAAGAAGCACTACAGTCTCACCATCCCCAACCTCCCATATTGGACGACACTCAATTGGGAGTCAAAAGAATACTGTCTTTATTTTGTTGTGCAGAGATATTTATACACATCTATTCCCACAGGCAATACACATCCCCCATAGTTGGCCACACAATACACATAGAGGGACAATAGGTGGGTCACACCTCCCTGAGGCTACCTGGCAACTTTGATACAATCAGACATTGATTAGATCATCCTTCCCTTTGTTCCATCTTCACAATGTGAACACAATGGACCTCTCTTGCTTATGAGGAGCCCTTGTAATAGGATTATCTATTATGCCAAGGTCTGCAATAGTCTGGGCTAATATTCTGCAGAGCATAAACCAACATACATACAGTATAACAGTAGGATCATATTTTAACCATAAAACAAGGTAAAACAGTGATGGGTTCCGTTACAATTAGTACTGACCTTTATGTGACTGGGGGTCTATAGAGGGACATTAGTACTGACCTTTATGTGACTGGGGGTCTATAGAGGGACATTAGTACTGACCTTTATGTGACTGGGGGTCTATAGAGGGACATTAGTACTGACCTTTATCTGACTGGGGGTCTATAGAGGGACATTAGTACTGACCTTTATCTGAATGGGGGTCTATAGAGGGACATTAGTACTGACCTTTATCTGACTGGGGGTCTATAGAGGGACATTAGTACTGACCTTTATGTGACTGGGGGTTTATAGAGGGACGTTAGTACTGACCTTTATGTGACTTGGGTCTATAGATGGACATTAGTACTGACCTTTATGTGACTGGGGGTCTATAGATGGACATTAGTACTGACCTTTATGTGACTGGGGGTCTATAGAGGGACATTAGTACTGACCTTTATCTGACTGGGGGTCTATAGAGGGACATTAGTACTGACCTTTATGTGACTAGGGGTCTATAGAGGGACATTAGTACTGACCTTTATGTGACTGGGGGTCTATAGAGGGACATTAGTACTGACCTTTATCTGACTGTGGTCCTATAGAGGGACATTAGTACTGACCTTTATGTGACTAGGGGTCTATAGAGGGACATTAGTACTGACCTTTATGTGACTGGGGGTCTATAGAGGGACATTAGTACTGACCTTTATGTGATTGACATTATTAATTACCATTTCCTGATGCTGCTTCCTATACAGTACCCGCCCCCTCCCCCCCCGGGGCATTTTGTTGTGTTGTGGCCTCACAACGTGGCTTTATTGTGACACAAACAACAAATAGGACAAAATAACAGAACAAGTCCCTGTGCATAACTATTCCCCCCTAAAGACAATACTTTGTAGCACCGCCTTCAGCGGCAATCACAGCACAAAGTCGCTTTGGATAAGTCTCTAGGAGCTTGCGACATCTTACCCCAGGGGGTGAATACTTTTGAAGGGCACTGTACATCCTACTGGCTTTTCCTGCACTTTGTATATAAATCTCATCCAACTTGACCCATATGAGGCTTTATGTTTTCCTACAGGTTGAGACCATAGGTGATGCCTACATGGTGGTGTCAGGGCTGCCAGTAAGGAATGGGAAGCTCCACGCACGGGAGATCGGGAGAATGTCGCTGGCGCTTCTGGAGGCAGTAAAGACTTTCAAGATCCGACACCGACCAAACACACAGCTACGGTTACGGATAGGAATTCATACAGGTGTGTAATGTACAAGTAATCCATACTGGTGCGTGTAATATACAGGTGATCTGTACAGGTGTGTAATGTACAGGTAATCCATACTGGTGCGTGTAATATACAGGTGATCTGTACAGGTGTGTAATGTACAGGTAATCCATACTGGTGCGTGTAATATACAGGTGATCTGTACAGGTGTGTAATGTACAGGTAATCCATACTGGTGCGTGTAATATACAGGTAATCTGTACAGGTGTGTAATATACAGGTAATCTGTACAGGTGTGTAATATACAAGTAATCCATACTGGTGCGTGTAATATACAGGTGATCTGTACAGGTGTGTAATGTACAGGTAATCCATACTGGTGTGTGTAATATACAGGTAATCTGTACAGGTGTGTAATATACAGGTAATCTGTACAGGTGTGTAATGTACATGAAATCCATACTGGTGCGTGTAATATACAGGTAATCTGTACAGGTGTGTAATATACAAGTAATCCATACTGGTGCGTGTAATATACAGGTGATCTGTACAGGTGTGTAATATACAAGTAATCCATACTGGTGCGTGTAATATACAGGTAATCTGTACAGGTGTGTAATGTACATGAAATCCATACTGCTGCGTTTAATATACAGGTAATCTGTACAGGTGTGTAATGTACACGAAATCCATACTGGTGCGTGTAATATACAGGTAATCTGTACAGGTGTGTAATGTACATGAAATCCATACTGCTGCGTGTAATATACAGGTAATCTGTACAGGTGTGTAATGTACATGAAATCCATACTGGTGCGTGTAATATACATGTGAACTGTACAGGTGTGTAATGTACACAAAATCCTTACTGGTGCGTGTAATATACAGGTAATCTGTACAGGTGTGTAATGTACATGAAATCCATACTGCTGCGTGTAATATACAGGTAATCTGTACAGATGTGTAATGTACATGAAATCCATACTGCTGCGTGTAATATACAGGTAATCTGTACAGGTGTGTAATGTACACGAAATCCATACTGGTGCGTGTAATATACAGGTAATCTGTACAGGTGTGTAATGTACACGAAATCCATACTTGTGCGTGTAATATACAGGTAATCTGTACAGGTGTGTAATATACATGAAATCCATACTGGTGCGTGTAATATATAGGTAATCTGTACAGGTGTGTAATATACAGTAATCTGTACTGGTGCATGTAATATACAGTAATCTGTACAGGTGCGTGTAATATACAGGTAATCTGTACAGGTGTGTAGTATACAAGATACTCCATACTGGTGCGTGTAATATACAGGTAATCTGTAAAGGTGTGTAATATACAGGTAATCTGTAAAGGTGTGTAATATACAAGATACTCCATACTGGTGCGTGTAATATACAGATAATGGAATTCAGGTCCATGTGTTTACATTTAGCAAATCCATATACACAAGTGGTAAATCTATAAAGGTGTATAATATATATACACACACATATGAGGAACACACACAGGTGTGTATGGTATAGAAGTACTAGGGACATACACAGGTGTATATGGTATAGAAGTACTAGGGACATACACAGGTGTGTATGGTATAGAAGTACTAGGGACATACACAGGTGTGTATGGTATAGAAGTACTAGGGACATACACAGGTGTATATGGTATAGAAGTACTAGGGACACACACAGGTGTATATGGTATCAAAGTACTAGGGACATACACAGGTGTATATGGTATAGAAGTACTAGGGACACACACAGGTGTATATGGTATAGAAGTACTAGGAACACACACAGGTGTATATGGTATAGAAGTACTAGGGACACACACAGGTGTATATGGTATAGAAGTACTAGGGACACACACAGGTGTATATGGTATAGAAGTACTAGGGACACACACAGGTGTGCATGGTATAGAAGTACTAGGGACACACACAGGTGTGCATGGTATAGAAGTACTAGGGACACACACAGGTGTATATGGTATAGAAGTACTAGGGACACACACAGGTGTGTATGGTATACAAGTACTAGGGACACACACAGATGTGCATGGTATAGAAGTACTAGGGACACACACAGGTGTATATGGTATAGAAGTACTAGGGACACACACAGGTGTATATGGTATAGAAGTACTAGGGACATACACAGGTGTATATGGTATAGAAGTACTAGGGACACACACAGGTGTATATGGTATAGAAGTACTAGGGACACACAGGTGTATATGGTATCAAAGTACTAGGGACATACACAGGTGTGTATGGTATAGAAGTACTAGGGACACACACAGGTGTGTATTGTATATAAGTACTAGGGACATACACAGGTGTATATGGTATAGAAGTACTAGGGACACACACAGGTGTGTATGGTATACAAGTACTAGGGACATACACAGGTGTATATGGTATAGAAGTACTAGGGACACACACAGGTGTGTATGGTATACAAGTACTAGGGACACACACAGGTGTGTATGGTATACAAGTACTAGGGACACACACAGGTGTATATGGTATCAAAGTACTAGGGACACACACAGGTGTATATGGTATAGAAGTACTAGGGACACACACAGGTGTGTATGGTATACAAGTACTAGGGACATACACAGGTGTATATGGTATAGAAGTACTAGGGACATACACAGGTGTGTATGGTATACAAGTACTAGGGACATACACAGGTGTATATGGTATAGAAGTACTAGGGACACACACAGGTGTGTATGGTATACAAGTACTAGGGACACACACAGGTGTGTATGGTATACAAGTACTAGGGACACACACAGGTGTGTATGGTATACAAGTACTAGGGACACACACAGGTGTATATGGTATAGAAGTACTAGGGACACACACAGATGTGTATGGTATAGAAGTACTAGGGACACACACAGGTGTATATGGTATAGAAGTACTAGGGACACACACAGGTGTGTATGGTATAGAAGTACTAGGGACACACACAGGTGTATATGGTATAGAAGTACTAGGGACACACACAGGTGTATATGGTATAGAAGTACTAGGGACACACAGGTGTGCATGGTATAGAAGTACTAGGGACACACACAGGTGTATATGGTATAGAAGTACTAGGGACACACACAGGTGTATATGGTAAAGAAGTACTAGGGACACACACAGGTGTGTATGGTATAGAAGTACTAGGGACATACACAGGTGTATGTGGTATAGAAGTACTAGGGACACACACAGGTGTGTATGGTATTGAAGTACTAGGGACATACACAGGTGTCTATGGTATAGAAGTACTAGGGAAACACACAGTTGTGTATGGTATAGAAGTACTAGGGACACACACAGGTGTGTATGGTATACAAGTACTAGGGACACACACAGGTGTGTATGGTATAGAAGTACTAGAGACATACACAGGTGTATATGGTATAGAAGTACTAGAGACACACACAGGTGTATATGGTATAGAAGTACTAGGGACACACACAGGTGTGTTTGGTATAGAAGTACTAGGGACATACACAGGTGTATATGGTATAGAAGTACTAGGGACACACACAGGTGTGTTTGGTATAGAAGTACTAGGGACACACACAGGTGTGTATGGTATAGAAGTACTAGGGACACACACAGGTGTATATGGTATAGAAGTACTAGAGACACACACACAGGTGTATATGGTATAGAAGTACTAGAGACACACACAGGTGTATATGGTATAGAAGTACTAGGGACACACACAGGTGTATATGGTATAGAAGTACTAGGGACACACACAGGTGTGTATGGTATAGAAGTACTAGGGACACACACAGGTGTGTATGGTATAGAAGTACTAGGGACACACACAGGTGTGTTTGGTATAGAAGTACTAGAGACACACGCAGGTGTGTATGGTATACAAGTACTAGGGACACACGCAGGTGTGTATGGTATACAAGTACTAGGGACACACACAGGTGTGTATGGTATAGAAGTACTAGAGACACACACAGGTGTATATGGTATAGAAGTACTAGAGACACACACAGGTGTATATGGTATAGAAGTACTAGAGACACACACAGGTGTATATGGTATAGAAGTACTAGGGACACACACAGGTGTATATGGTATAGAAGTACTAGGGACACACACAGGTGTATATGGTATAGAAGTACTAGGGACACACACAGGTGTATATTGTATAGAAGTACTAGGGACACACACAGGTGTGTATGGTATAGAAGTACTAGGGACACACACAGGTGTGTATGGTTATCAAAGTACTAGGGACACACACAGGTGTGTATGGTATAGAAGTACTAGGAGCACACACAGGTGTATATGGTATAGAAGTACTAGGAGCACACACAGGTGTGTATTATTATTATTATCATTTATTTGTATCGCGCCAACATATTCCGTAGCGCTGTACAGGGGAGGAGAACAAGTGTATTGTATAGAAGTACTAGGGACACACACAGGTGTATATGGTATAGAAGTACTAGGGACACACACAGGTGTATATGGTATAGAAGTACTAGGGACATACACAGGTGTATATGGTATAGAAGTACTAGGGACACACACAGGTGTATATGGTATAGAAGTACTAGGGACACACACAGGTGTATATGGTATCAAAGTACTAGGGACATACACAGGTGTGTATGGTATAGAAGTACTAGGGACACACACAGGTGTGTATTGTATATAAGTACTAGGGACATACACAGGTGTATATGGTATAGAAGTACTAGGGGCACACACAGGTGTGTATGGTATACAAGTACTAGGGACATACACAGGTGTATATGGTATAGAAGTACTAGGGACATACACAGGTGTGTATGGTATACAAGTACTAGGGACACACACACAGGTGTGTATGGTATACAAGTACTAGGGACACACACAGGTGTATATGGTATCAAAGTACTAGGGACACACACAGGTGTATATGGTATAGAAGTACTAGGGACACACACAGGTGTATATGGTATAGAAGTACTAGGGACACACACAGGTGTATATGGTATAGAAGTACTAGGGACACACAGGTGTGCATGGTATAGAAGTACTAGGGACACACACAGGTGTATATGGTATAGAAGTACTAGGGACACACACAGGTGTATATGGTATAGAAGTACTAGGGACACACACAGGTGTGTATGGTATTGAAGTACTAGGGACATACACAGGTGTCTATGGTATAGAAGTACTAGGGAAACACACAGTTGTGTATGGTATAGAAGTACTAGGGACACACACAGGTGTGTATGGTATACAAGTACTAGGGACACACACAGGTGTGTATGGTATAGAAGTACTAGGGACACACACAGGTGTGTATGGTATAGAAGTACTAGAGACACACACAGGTGTATATGGTATAGAAGTACTAGGGACACACACAGGTGTGTTTGGTATAGAAGTACTAGGGACATACACAGGTGTATATGGTATAGAAGTACTAGGGACACACACAGGTGTGTTTGGTATAGAAGTACTAGGGACATACACAGGTGTGTATGGTATAGAAGTACTAGGGACACACACAGGTGTATGTGGTATAGAAGTACTAGAGACACACACAGGTGTATATGGTATAGAAGTACTAGAGACACACACAGGTGTATATGGTATAGAAGTACTAGGGACACACACAGGTGTATATGGTATAGAAGTACTAGGGACACACACAGGTGTGTATGGTATAGAAGTACTAGGGACACACACAGGTGTATATGGTATAGAAGTACTAGAGACACACACAGGTGTATATGGTATAGAAGTACTAGAGACACACACAGGTGTATATGGTATAGAAGTACTAGGGACACACACAGGTGTATATGGTATAGAAGTACTAGGGACACACACAGGTGTGTATGGTATAGAAGTACTAGGGACACACACAGGTGTGTATGGTATAGAAGTACTAGGGACACACACAGGTGTATATGGTATAGAAGTACTAGAGACACACACAGGTGTATATGGTATAGAAGTACTAGAGACACACACAGGTGTATATGGTATAGAAGTACTAGGGACACACACAGGTGTATATGGTATAGAAGTACTAGGGACACACACAGGTGTATATGGTATAGAAGTACTAGGGACACACACAGGTGTATATGGTATAGAAGTACTAGGGACATACACAGGTGTGTATGGTATCCAAGTACTAGGGACACACACAGGTGTATATTGTATAGAAGTACTAGGGACACACACAGGTGTATATGGTATAGAAGTACTAGGGACATACACAGGTGTATATGGTATAGAAGTACTAGGGACATACACAGGTGTGTATGGTATCCAAGTACTAGGGACACACACAGGTGTGTATGGTTATCAAAGTACTAGGGACACACACAGGTGTGTATGGTATAGAAGTACTAGGAGCACACACAGGTGTATATGGTATAGAAGTACTAGGAGCACACACAGGTGTGTATTATTATTATTATCATTTATTTGTATCGCGCCAACATATTCCGTAGCGCTGTACAGGGGAGGAGAACAAGTGTATTGTATAGAAGTACTAGGGACACACACAGGTGTGTATGGTATACAAGTACTAGGGACACACACAGGTGCGTATGGTATATAAGTACTAGGGACACACACAGGTGCGTATGGTATAGAAGTACTAGGGACACACACAGGTGTGTATGGTATATAAGTACTAGGGACACACACAGGTGTATATGGTATAGAAGTACTAGGGACACACACAGGTGTATATGGTATATAGTAAGTTTGTTCCAAGGAATTGCTGTAACGCGCCGAGTAACATAAGACACAAGGACTGCTCTTTATCTTGTCACGTTGGTCGTCTGGAGATATTCACAGGAATGATTTGTCTCCTTTGTCCCCAAAGCTGCCTAATATGGTAAACTAGCAGCCAGAGTGCGCGTCGGCGCGAGGCTTCCTCACATTTATATCCATAAAGCTTTGTATATTATGCTTAGCAAACAAATAGTTAATCAGGACCAGATCAGCAAGAAATTCATCATCTTTATAACTAAATCCTTTTTAGGAAAACATTGCTTGGACGTGGCGCCGCGGCTCCTCCAACGCAGGAATTCCGTACAAGGAGATTTGTGAGATTCATAATAAAAAGAGGATCTGGATGATGTTATTACCACCAGCTACGAGTAATATATGTAGCATAGAAAATAGTATAGAGTAGATGGGCACAATGAGAGGTCGGTGTAGATGGGTATAATTAGAGGTCGGCGTAGATGGGCACAATGTGAGGATGGGCACAATGAGAGGTCGGCGTAGATGGGCACAATGAGAGGTCGGCGTAGATGGGTATAATTAGAGGTCGGCGTAGATGGGCACAATGAGAGGTCGGCGTAGATGGGCACAATGAGAGGTCGGCGTAGATGGGCCCAATGAGAGGTCGGCGTAGATGGGCCCAATGAGAGGTCGGCGTAGATGGGCCCAATGAGATGCGGCGTAGATGGGCACAATGAGAGGTCGTCGTAGATGGGCACAATGAGAGGTCGGCGTAGATGGGCACAATGAGATGCGGCGTAGATGGGCACAATGAGAGGTCGTCGTAGATGGGCACAATGAGAGGTCGGCGTAGATGGGTATAATTAGAGGTCGGCGTAGATGGTGTTAAATATAGTCCTTTTTATACTGGAATTCTAACCGTATATTCTGACCAGTTAACTTACATCTGACTGCTATAAGAACTCCAAATACACTGGAAACTTATAAGTTAAAGGGTTTATTAACATACAAGAGTAGTGGTGAGATTGGCATCTGAAATACAAGGCTCTACCTATATAATACTAATGTGTGTATGCAAGAGTGTAGAGTATTCCTCCTGATTCCTCTGTTCCTTTCCTAAGATAATTCTACTACCCAGCAAGTCCATTTGGCCAAGTTATACACATCATAGCCACACCTTGTAGATTGTTCCAGCCAACCAAATCTCATGTCCAGTGTCCTTAAGGTAATGATCACTAGATGTTACTGTAGTCCAAGATAATTATCCATTTCACCTTTTCTCGACCCCTTTTCTCTTTTGGGTTGATTCCACTGCTTTGTGTCCATGATGCAAATTCATCCCTGAGGCTTTTAGTACTGACCATTTGTTGTTTGATCACCAGCAGGGTGTCATCCGGGAAAGTTAGCTTTCCTTTGTTCCTTATGACAGATAACATCACAGATAACTGGACATCCACAAGCAAGACATTCAAGCATATTAACCTCTTCAGTACAGCTCCAAAATTGGTTAATTACTCATATATTTATAACATTCCCCTCTTTGTGTCTGAATGACACACATTCGCCATGTGGTAAGAGATAGGACGTTGTTAACTGTGGTGGCAAAATCCTCTTTGCAAGATGGGGCAAATCCTTTTCGCAAGATGGGGCAAATCCTCTTCAGATTTGTGGCTACTAGTGTGGCATATGGATTACAAGCTAGGCCCTGAAATGAAGTGTGGATACTACATGAGTATATATCTAACCTATAAATAGTATAAAGCTAACCTTGGATATCATATGCTTCACATCACCAGTGGACAATTTGTACATAAATCATTAATCATTAACATTGATCACAAATCATTAACAAAACGGTAAATAAAAAAATACAATAGGTTTGAACATAAAACAAAAATAGAGTTTATACTAAAATGTTAAATACTGTAAGAGTTACTTTCACACTTTCTGTAAAACTAATACTTGGACATTTCCAATTTGAATGGTCTTTTTACATATCTAAAATACATGGTCCTAATAATGCTTTCAATTTGACATATGTAACAAGGAGTAACATAGAATATAAGGGCATTTCAAGGAAAATATACACGAATATGAACATTTGATTTTAAGCTCAAAGACAGGGCCCTCCATTCTTTTGCAAAGTGTTAATACTGTTTTGTCATGTACTTATGCCCTGTATAGCGTTACAGAATATGTTGGCATGTTGCAAATAGTGTATAATAATACTATCAATAAATGACCTGGTCCACGATATTATTTATGTACTAACATTATAACATTACCATAAAATCAACTTAGGACCCAGGTCACCAACAGAAATATAACATTAATCTGGAAAGTACACACTGAATAAAATACTATTTCTACATTTTGATCTAACACAAATAGGCAAACATTTTCAAAAACTAAGGAATTGGGTAACATTTTTAGGAATGCAAGTTTGGTGCATTCATGGAGCGTAATTATAACTTAAAAAATATCTATTTCATAATTTGTGTTCAACATCCATTTAGATAACCGTAGTAAGCATATAATGTATGTCTACAGTGCACAAATGCACCATAGAGAAATACATACCCTTTATATGGATAATGCCAAATTTTGGTGATGACCTAAAATGTTGTAATGTAATTTAGTCTGTGAATTCATCTCACCTTAGATATGCACAACATAATAACATATACTTTAACTACAGAAACACTGAATGGGTTACTTAGGTCCTGTTAACATTTAAATCAATTAATTACAGACAGGACAGATTATATGAAACTAAATGAATATTAATAAATCTAAACCAATATTATTAATGAAACTGAACAATGGTCAATATCCCCCCTTTTATGGAGGCAAGAAGACTTTCTGCCTCCATAAACATTCGTTAATAATATAAAAAAAAACACAATGTGGACTTCTTAAAAATAAAAAATAAAACCACCCAGAATCAAAATTTATAGGGTTAGTTAAGATTAGTTATTTATCTTAAAGAAAAAAAAAAAAATTAATTAAATGTTAGTATCCAGTACATATCACAAAAATGGCCAATCAAATTGTATATTATGCTTATACTACAAACTTAGACACAAATAGAAACCAACAATAATGTAGATGTATTTCATTGGTAATGGTCATCCTTACTAAAATACTTAACAAAAGAAAAAATCACCTAAGAAGTATTTGAGTCCATTGATCTACCAATAATATAAAAAAAAAAAAATATATATATATGTTGATAAAAATCGATACTTATGGTTTCACGATAAAACTGCTTTGTCTCTCATATGCAGATATATATATATATATATCGCCTATTCTAAGTTATTTTAATTGGACAGTTAGAATTGGACATATATATATTTACTTGTGTTAAGAAAAAAATAATACACTTTTGTTAGCAATTTTACTAAAATCAACCATTACTGAATGATATACATGTACCATATTTAATTAACGAACCTAACTATAAATTGTGTTATATATTTAAATATGCTCAATTGTACCATTTAATACCTTGACTTTTCACTAAATGTAAATGTTTGATTTTACATCTTTATTATCTAGGTGTTTCCGTCAGTACTTATAAACAAAAGAAATCAAGGCCATCAGTGTTCTGCTATCTGTTTACTGTGAGTTACTGCATCTGAATGTTAACAAAAAGTAAATAATCCTGCTTTGAAGTTAACGTTTTAGCCAAAGGCAAACACCTCCCACTGACCATAGATACCTATTGTTACAGGGCATTTAACATCCTGGGGACATCTTTCTCCCAGCTGTTCCTTTGTTAAGAAAATCAGTGTTTGAAAAAATATAAAAAAAAACAGAAATAAAAAAAAAAAAAAAAACTTTGTTCAGAAAAAACAAACAAAAAAACAAACATATATATAAAAGAAAATATGACACACAAAATATCACATATATGCTCACAAAATTCGGAGTGAAAAAAAAATAAAAAATAAAATGTTTAAAAAAAAACATAGGGGCCATACATCCACTGGATCAAAACAAACTAAAAAAAATTAATAAACCCATAATAAAAAAATTTAAAAAAAAAACACAAAACACAAGTCAAGGCACAAAAAAAAATGTCTTGTTTAAACCCTAGAATAAGTTTTTGAGGGAGTAAAAAAAAAGGAATGTTGCCAACGGAGTGTTCCTACAAACATAAACAAAATTAATGCAAGTGAATAAAATCTAGTTAAACATAAGAGAATCAAACACAATTTAAATGAACAAACTGAAACTCTAACAATTAAAAATTAAATTGTTTGCAAACAATTTTCCTATGAGCTCAGAATGGTACCACTTGGTTTTAGTAACTTATATAACATAATTTAGAGATTGCCAATATTTCATACTAATATGTTGAAACCCCCACTGCAGATTAAAATTAGTTAATTACTTCCCTGCAAGAAAAAAACAAATGAAAAATTAGGTTCATTTCACAAATTTCAAACATGGCATCTCAAAATTCCTATAACCAACCATTTTGTTCTGTATACAAACAGCTCTCCAAGGTAGGAGCCAAAGAATATCTTCTATGCCCTTCATATTTGAAAGATTTTCTTTTAGTCTCATAAGGCTTTTTATTATGGTTCCAGTGCCCCACTCTGCCGTGATATCCCATAGCATATTCCTGACCTGTTCCACATGTCCTGTACCAACAATACTTTGTCTTATGACCTTCTTTCCCACAAGAAAAGCAAACATGGCCACCATTAGTTGGATTTGAGGCTGTATGGTAACCTAAGGCATTAGTAGTAATGGGTACATACATAGATTTTGCTGTAGCAGCAGTATCCCTTCTCCAGTCTTCTAACGAAATTAAAAATTCTGAAAAGCTGCGTGCATTGCCTAGTATATTTCGATTTGTAAAGTCCATGCCTTTGTATTTCCCAGCAAGTATTCGTAGCATCCTGGGATCCCCTATATCTAAGTCAGGTCTATGTGTGGCTTTACAGTAAATACTATGGAATTTGGAACAAAAAGCAAATGGGTCCTCATTTGGTTGGGGCACAATAGTATTTAAGAATGATGTATCTATAATGTCCACACCTGACAACTGTAAGACCTGATCACTGCGCTGTGCTTGGTCAGCCCATACTCCATCTTGCTGTAGCAGATGTAATGATTTGCTATAATGTGGGGGTAACCATATCTTAAGAAGCTGGCAAGCAGTTTGATCATCTAGGCTATATTGAGTCACATACTGTTCAAAGGTGACCAGATTTACCAGCATATGGACACTTGGGTCAAAAGGAGGAATAAGGGCTTTGATCTTTCTGGCATATTTCTTAAAAGGGTCCTCTGCTGTATTTACCTGAATAAAGGGAACCTGTACATTCATTCCTCTGGGCTCTTGGCTGTTACTGTTTGGACTTGCTAGTCTGTCTGAGCACACTGGAATACATTCTGCACTGTCTGCATTTGTTACTGTATTAATGGCTAGGCATGTATTGGGTCTGAATCCTTCCTCCTCCATTTTGTTTGCCTGTTTCAATACCGTATGTATTGGCACTGTGGGATCTTCCAGGCAATCTACAATTTTACCATTGCAAAACCTGGTCTTAACTTCAGTAGCACAATTACATTTCACAGGTGTAACATTTTCTGAGGTAACATTAGACACAGGTGGAATCTCTAAGTTCTCTAAAGCACATTTGTACTGTAATACAAGCTTTGCTAAATTACTATTATACTTCTTATTGTTTCTTATGTATCACAGATTTTCTTATTTTACCAACAGCATCCTCAAACTGCTTTAACAAATCATTAAGCAATTCTAATGCACTTAAATTACCTCTACACACATATTCTATTGTGCAATTATCTGCAAAACTATTAATTACTTCCATCTCACCACCTCACGATGACCAGTTGTGAAGCCCCAGTGTAGTCCTCCTCATGGAACGGTACCTCTGCGTAGAGTGCCGCTTCTCCTGGGCGCACCAACCAATTTTCTTTAAACAGGAACGGTTCACTGGCCTGGCTCAGCCAATGTTAAATATAGTCCTTTTATACTGGAATTCTAACCGTATATCCTGACCAGTTAACTTACATCTGACTGCTATAAGAACTCCAAATACACTGGAAACTTATAAGTTAAAGGGTTTATTAACATACAAGAGTAGTGGTGAGATTGGCATCTGAAATACAAGGCTCTACCTATATAATACTAATGTGTGTATGCAAGAGTGTAGAGTATTCCTCCTGATTCCTCTGTTCCTTTCCTAAGATAATTCTACTACCCAGCAAGTCCATTTGGCCAAGTTATACACATCATAGCCACACCTTGTAGATTGTTCCAGCCAACCAAATCTCATGTCCAGTGTCCTTAAGGTAATGATCACTAGATGTTACTGTAGTCCAAGATAATTATCCATTTCACCTTTTCTCGACCCCTTTTCTCTTTTGGGTTGATTCCACTGCTTTGTGTCCATGATGCAAATTCATCCCTGAGGCTTTTAGTACTGACCATTTGTTGTTTGATCACCAGCAGGGTGTCATCCGGGAAAGTTAGCTTTCCTTTGTTCCTTATGACAGATAACATCACAGATAACTGGACATCCACAAGCAAGACATTCAAGCATATTAACCTCTTCAGTACAGCTCCAAAATTGGTTAATTACTCATATATTTATAACAGATGGGCACAATAAGAGGTCGGCGTAGATGGGCACAATAAGAGGTCGGCGTAGATGGGCACAATAAGAGGTCGGCGTAGATGGGCACAATGAGAGGTCGGCGTAGGTGGGCACAATGAGAGGTCGGCGTAGATGGGTATAATTAGAGGTCGGCGTAGATGGGCACAATGAGAGGTCGGTGTAGATGGGCACAATAAGAGGTAGGCGTAGATGGGCACAATGAGAGGTCGGTGTAGATGGGCACAATGAGAGGATTGGCGTAGATGGGCGCAATGAGAGGTCGGTGTAGATGGGCGCAATGAGAGGTCGGTGTAGATGGGCGCAATGAGAGGTCGGTGTAGATGGGCACAATGAGGGGTCGGTGTAGATGGGCACAATGAGAGGATTGGCGTAGATGGGCCCAATGAGAGGTCGGCGTAGATGGGCCCAATGAGATGCGGCGTAGATGGGCACAATGAGAGGTCGTCGTAGATGGGCACAATGAGAGGTCGGCGTAGATGGGCACAATGAGATGCGGCGTAGATGGGCACAATGAGAGGTCGTCGTAGATGGGCACAATGAGAGGTCGGCGTAGATGGGTAGAATTAGAGGTCGGCGTAGATGGGCACAATAAGAGGTCGGCGTAGATGGGCACAATAAGAGGTCGGCGTAGATGGGCACAATAAGAGGTCGGCGTAGATGGGCACAATGAGAGGTCGGCGTAGGTGGGCACAATGAGAGGTCGGCGTAGATGGGTATAATTAGAGGTCGGCGTAGATCGGCACAATGAGAGGTCGGTGTAGATGGGCACAATAAGAGGTAGGCGTAGATGGGCACAATGAGAGGTCGGTGTAGATGGGCACAATGAGAGGATTGGCGTAGATGGGCGCAATGAGAGGTCGGTGTAGATGGGCGCAATGAGAGGTCGGTGTAGATGGGCGCAATGAGAGGTCGGCGTAGATGGGTATAATTAGAGGTCGGCGTAGATGGGCACAATGAGAGGTCGGCGTAGATGGGCACAATGAGAGGTCGGCGTAGATGGGCACAATGAGAGGTCGGCGTAGATGGGCACAATGAGAGGTCGGTGTAGATGGGCACAATGAGAGGATTGGCGTATATGGGCGCAATGAGAGGTCGGTGTAGATGGGCGCAATGAGAGGTCGGTGTAGATGGGCGCAATGAGAGGTCGGCGTAGATGGGCACAATAAGAGGTCGGCGTAGATGGGCACAATAAGAGGTCGGCGTAGATGGGCACAATAAGAGGTCGGCGTAGATGGGCACAATAAGAGGTCGGCGTAGATGGGCACAATGAGAGGTCGGCGTAGGTGGGCACAATGAGAGGTCGGCGTAGATGGGTATAATTAGAGGTCGGCGTAGAAGGGCACAATGAGAGGTCGGCGTAGATGGGCACAATAAGAGGTAGGCGTAGATGGGCACAATGAGAGGTCGGCGTAGGTGGGCACAATGAGAGGTCGGCGTAGATGGGCACAATGAGAGGTCGGCGTAGATGGGCACAATGAGAGGTCGGCGTAGATGGGCACAATGAGAGGTCAGCGTAGATGGGCACAATGAGAGGTCAGCGTAGATGGGCACAATGAGAGGTCAGAGTAGATGGGCACAATGAGAGGTCGGCATAGATGGGCACAATGAGAGGTCAGCGTAGATGGGCACAATGAGAGGTCGGTGTAGATGGGCACAATGAGAGGTCGGTGTAGATGGGCACAGTGAGAGGTCACCATGCCAGGTTTGGGGATATTGTGTAAACCTTGTACAAAAGAATGTAACCAGGAGTGAGTCTGGACCACTATGGCCCAGGCCTAGGGCGGCACATTTTCAGAGGGCAACAGATAACACATAAGTGTATGAAGTGATATTTGTTTCCTGTGTTTATAACGCCTGGCGCTTTCCATCTCTCTCGTTTCATTGGCTGTTCCTCTCTTTGCCGCAGGTCCTGTTTGTGCCGGTGTGGTAGGATTGAAGATGCCTCGGTACTGTCTGTTTGGAGACACAGTAAACACAGCATCCCGTCTGGAGTCTAATGGAGAAGGTGAGTACCAGAAACTATGCCTGGACGGTGCAGACATGGGGAAGAGCGCGGAGAAGAGGGTGTCATAGTCATTGTGTAGAGTGCGTGTTGGGAAGTGCTGTGGAGATCTTCCTTAGTGGGTGATGGGAGGGCCTGTGGAGATCTTCCTGTCTTGTGGGAGATGATATGAAGATTTTCCACGGTGTTTGCTGGAGGTGCTGTTGAGATATTCCTCAGCCTGTGCTGGGAGGTACTGTGGAGATCTTCTTCAGTATGTACTAGGAGGTCCTGTGGAGATCTTCCTCAGTGGGTGCTGGGACTTCCTGTGGAGATCTTCCTCAGTGGGTGATGGGAGGGCCTGTGGAGATCTTCCTCAGTGGGTGCTGGGAGTTCCTGTGGAGATCTTCCTCAGTGGGTGCTGGGAGGTCCTGTAGAGATCTTCCTCAGTTGGTGCTGGGAGGTCCTGTGGAGATCTTCCTCAGTGGGTGCTGGGAGGTCCTGTAGAGATCTTCCTCAGTGGGTGCTGGGAGGGCCTGTGGAGATCTTCCTCAGTGGGTGCTGGGAGGGCCTGTGGAGATCTTCCTCAGTGGGTGCTGGGAGGTCCTGTGGAGATCTTCCTCAGTTGGTACTAGGAGGTCCTGTGGAGATCTTCCTCAGTGGGTGATGGGAGTTCCTGTGGAGATCTTCCTCAGTGGGTGACGGGAGGGCACTGTGGAGATCTTCCTCAGTGGGTGCTGGGAGGGCCTGTGGAGATCTTCCTCAGTGGGTGATGGGAGTTCCTGTGGAGTTCTTCCTCAGTGGGTGCTGGGAGGGCCTGTGGAGATCTTCCTCAGTGGGTGCTGGGAGGGCCTGTGGAGATCTTCCTCAGTGGGTGATGGGAGTTCCTGTGGAGATCTTCCTCAGTGGGTGCTGGGAGGGCCTGTGGAGATCTTCCTCAGTGGGTGCTGGGAGGGCCTGTGGAGATCTTCCTCAGTGGGTGCTGGGAGTTCCTGTGGAGATCTTCCTCAGTGGGTGCTGGGAGTTCCTGTGGAGATCTTCCTCAGTGGGTGCTGGGAGGACCTGTGGAGATCTTCCTCAGTGGGTGATGGGAGGGCACTGTGGAGGTCTTCCTCAGTGGGTGCTGGGAGTTCCTGTGGAGATCTTTCTCAGTGGGTGATGGGAGTTCCTGTGGAGATCTCCCTCAGTGGGTGATGGGAGTTCCTGTGGAGATCTTCCTCAGTGGGTGCTGGGAGGACCTGTGGAGATCTTCCTCAGTGGGTGCTGGGAGGACCTGTGGAGATCTTCCTCAGTGGGTGATGGGAGGGCACTGTGGAGGTCTTCCTCAATGGGTGCTGGGAGTTCTTGTGGAGATCTTTCTCAGTGGGTGATGGGAGTTCCTGTGGAGATCTTCCTCAGTGGGTGATGGGAGTTCCTGTGGAGATCTTCCTCAGTGGGTGCTGGGAGGGCACTGTGGAGATTTTCCTCAGTGGGTGATGGGAGTTCCTGTGGAGATCTTCCTCAGTGGGTGCTGGGAGTTCTTGTGGAGATCTTTCTCAGTGGGTGATGGGAGTTCCTGTGGAGATCTTCCTCAGTGGGTGATGGGAGTTCCTGTGGAGATCTTCCTCAGTGGGTGATGGGAGGGCCTGTGGAGATCTTCCTCAGTGGGTGATGGGAGTTCCTGTGGAGATCTTCCTCAGTGGGTGATGGGAGGGCCTGTGGAGATCTTCCTCAGTGGGTGATGGGAGTTCCTGTGGAGATCTTCCTCAGTGGGTGATGGGAGTTCCTGTGGAGATCTTCCTCAGTGGGTGATCGGAGTTCCTGTGGAGATCTTCCTCAGTGGGTGCTGGGAGGGCCTGTGGAGATCTTCCTCAGTGGGTGATCGGAGTTCCTGTGGAGATCTGACTCAGTGGGTGCTGGGAGGGCCTGTGGAGATCTTCCTCAGTGGGTGATGGGAGGGCCTGTGGAGAGCTTCCTCAGTGGGTGATGGGAGGGCCTGTGGAGAGCTTCCTCAGTGGGTGATGGGAGTTCCTGTGGAGATCTCCCTCAGTGGGTGCTGGGAGTTCCTGTGGAGATCTTCCTCAGTGGGTGATGGGAGTTCCTGTGGAGATCTTCCTCAGTGGGTGCTGGGAGGTCCTGTAGAGATCTTCCTCAGTGGGTGCTGGGAGGGCCTGTGGAGATCTTCCTCAGTGGGTGCTGGGAGGGCCTGTGGAGATCTTCCTCAGTGGGTGCTGGGAGGGCCTGTGGAGATCTTCCTCAGTGGGTGCTGGGAGTTCCTGTGGAGATCTCCCTCAGTGGGTGCTGGGAGGGCCTGTGGAGATCTTCCTCAGTGGGTGCTGGGAGGGCCTGTGGAGATCTTCCTCAGTGGGTGATGGGAGGGCCTGTGGAGATCTTCCTCAGTGGGTGCTGGGAGTTCCTGTGGAGATCTCCCTCAGTGGGTGCTGGGAGGGCCTGTGGAGATCTCCCTCAGTGGGTGATGGGAGGGCCTGTGGAGATCTCCCTCAGTGGGTGATGGGAGTTCCTGTGGAGATCTCCCTCAGTGGGTGCTGGGAGTTCCTGTGGAGATCTTCCTCAGTGGGTGATGGGAGTTCCTGTGGAGATCTTCCTCAGTGGGTGATGGGAGTTCCTGTGGAGATCTTCCTCAGTGGGTGCTGGGAGGGCACTGTGGAGATCTTCCTCAGTGGGTGATGGGAGGGCCTGTGGAGATCTTCCTCAGTGGGTGATGGGAGGGCCTGTGGAAGTCTTTTAAGTTCCATTTAGTTGGTCAGAATTGATTATTTCTCTGTCTCCTTCCGCAGCGCTCAGGATACACATGTCATCAGCAACAAAAGAGATTCTGGACGAGTTTGGTTGTTTTCAGCTGGAGCTTCGAGGAGATATTGAGATGAAGGTAACAAGCGCTGCAGGACAGGGGGGGGGGGAATCATTTAGACTTGACAAGGTTGTGCAGATGTAGGTGCCAGATCATATACGCACGGCATGCTTATACAGAGGACAATTGTACAGGTATGTGTGCTGATTAAGGGAACTGGTGCCGAGTCGTGTCGGCTAGCTGTGACTGGCTGGTTTCTTTCCAAGGCTCATAGGGACCAGCTTTGAGATCCAGAACATTTTATCAGAGTGGTAGTACTTGTGACACGCTAAACTTTCACCTAGATGGTACCGATTTGAATAAAGTGGCATACACAGGTAGGGCCGGCTATGACACCCAGTACTGACATTCACAGGTGGAGTCACAGGTAGGGCCGGCTATGACACCCAGTACTGACATTCACAGGTGGAGTCACAGGTAGGGCCGGCTATGACACCCAGTACTGACATTCACAGGTGGAGTCACAGGTAGGGCCGGCTATGACACCCAGTACTGACATTCACAGGTGGAGTCACAGGTAGGGCCGGCTATGACACCCAGTACTGACATTCACAGGTGGAGTCACAGGTAGGGCCGGCTATGACACCCAGTACTGACATTCACAGGTGGAGTCACAGGTAGGGCCGGCTATGACACCCAGTACTGACATTCACAGGTGGAGTCACAGGTAGGGCCGGCTATGACACCCAGTACTGACATTCACAGGTGGAGTCACAGGTAGAGCCGGCTATGACACCCAGTACTGACATTCACAGGTGGAGTCACAGGTAGAGCCGGCTATGACACCCAGTACTGACATTCACAGGTGGAGTCACAGGTAGGGCCGGCTATGACACCCGATACTGACATTCACAGGTGGAGTCACAGGTAGGGCCGGCTATGACACCCAGTACTGACATTCACAGGGGGAGTCACAGGTAGAGCCGGCTATGACACCCAGTACTGACATTCACAGGTGGAGTCACAGGTAGAGCCGGCTATGACACCCAGTACTGACATTCACAGGTGGAGTCACAGGTAGGGCCGGCTATGACACCCAGTACTGACATTCACAGGTGGAGTCACAGGTAGAGCCAGCTATGACACCCAGTACTGACATTCACAGGTGGAGTCACAGGTAGAGCCGGCTATGACACCCAGTACTGACATTCACAGGTGGAGTCACAGGTAGGGCCGGCTATGACACCCAGTACTGACATTCACAGGTGGAGTCACAGGTAGAGCCGGCTATGACACCCAGTACTGACATTCACAGGTGGAGTCACAGGTAGAGCCGGCTATGACACCCAGTACTGACATTCACAGGTGGAGTCACAGGTAGAGCCGGCTATGACACCTAGTACTGACATTCACAGGTGGAGTCACAGGTAGAGCCGGCTATGACACCCAGTACTGACATTCACAGGTGGAGTCACAGGTAGAGCCGGCTATGACACCCAGTACTGACATTCACAGGTGGAGTCACAGGTAGAGCCGGCTATGACACCCAGTACTGACATTCACAGGTGGAGTCACAGGTAGAGCCGGCTATGACACCCAGTACTGACATTCACAGGTGGAGTCACAGGTAGAGCCGGCTATGACACCCAGTACTGACATTCACAGGTGGAGTCACAGGTAGAGCCGGCTATGACACCCAGTACTGACATTCACAGGTGGAGTCACAGGTAGAGCCGGCTATGACACCCAGTGCTGACATTCACAGGTAGAGCCGGCTATGACACCCAGTACTGACATTCACAGGTGGAGTCACAGGTAGAGCCGGCTATGGCACCCAGTACTGACATTCACAGGTGGAGTCACAGGTAGAGCCGGCTATGACACCCAGTGCTGACATTCACAGGTGGAGTCACAGGTAGAGCCGGCTATGGCACCCAGTACTGACATTCACAGGTGGAGTCACAGGTAGAGCCGGCTATGACACCCAGTACTGACATTCACAGGTGGAGTCACAGGTAGAGCCGGCTATGACACCCAGTACTGACATTCACAGGGGGAGTCACAGGTAGAGCCGGCTATGACACCCAGTACTGACATTCACAGGGGGAGTCACAGGTAGAGCCGGCTATGACACACAGTACTGACATTCACAGGGGGAGTCACAGGTAGAGCCGGCTATGACACCCAGTACTGACATTCACAGGTGGAGTCACAGGTAGAGCTGGCTATGACACCCAGTACTGACATTCACAGGTGGAGTCACAGGTAGAGCCGGCTATGACACACAGTACTGACATTCACAGGTGGAGTCACAGGGAGAGCCGGCTATGGCACCCAGTACTGACATTCACAGGTGGAGTCACAGGTAGAGCTGGGTTATGTCACTAAGTGCTGGCATTCACAGGTGGAGTCACTCAGTACTGATGCTCACAAGTACAGTCAGGTCATATCACCCAGTACTGATACTCACAGGTAGAGCCGGGTCATATCACCCAGTACTGATACTCACAGGTAGAGTTGGGTTATGTCTCTCAGTACTGATACTCACAGGTAGAGTCAGGTCATATCACCCAGTACTGATGCTCACAGGTAGAGCCGGGTCATATCACCCAGTACTGATACTCACAGGTAGAGTTGGGTTATGTCACTCAACACTGATGCTCACAGGTACAGTCTGGTCATGTCTCTCAGTACTGATACTCACGGGTACAGTCAGGCCATATCACCCAGTACTGATACTCACAGGTAGTCAGGCCATATCACCCAGTACTGATACTCACAGGTAGTCAGGTCATATCACCCAGTACTGATACTCACAGGTAGTCAGGTCATATCACCCAGTACTGATACTCACAGGTAGAGTCCGGCCATATCACTCAGTACTGATGCTCACAGGTAGATTCAGGTCATATCGCCCAGTACTGATGCTCACAGGTAGAGTCCGGTCATATCACCCAGTACTGATACTCACAGGTAGAGTCAGGTCATATCACCCAGTACTGATACTCACAGGTACAGTCAGGTCATATCACCCAGTACTGATGCTCACAGGTAGAGTCCGGTCATATCACCCAGTACTGATACTCACAGGTAGAGTCAGGTCATATCACCCAGTACTGATATTGACAGGTAGAGTCAGGTCATATCACCCAGTACTGATGCTCACAGGTAGAGTCGGGTTATGTCTCTCAGTACTGATATTGACAGGTAGAGTCAGGTCATATCACCCAGTACTGATGCTCACAGGTAGAGTCAGGTCATATCACCCAGTACTGATATTGACAGGTAGAGTCAGGTCATATCACCCAGTACTGATGCTCACAGGTAGAGTCGGGTTATGTCTCTCAGTACTGATACTCACAGGTAGAGTCAGGTCATATCACCCAGTACTGATGCTCACAAGTACAGTCAGGTCATATCACCCAGTACTGATACTCACAGGTAGAGCCGGGTCATATCACCCAGTACTGATACTCACAGGTAGAGCCGGGTCATATCACCCAGTACTGATACTCACAGGTAGAGTTGGGTTATGTCTCTCAGTACTGATACTCACAGGTAGAGTCAGGTCATATCACCCAGTACTGATGCTCACAGGTAGAGCCGGGTCATATCACCCAGTACTGATACTCACAGGTAGAGTTGGGTTATGTCACTCAGTACTGATGCTCACAGGTACAGTCTGGTCATGTCTCTCAGTACTGATACTCACGGGTACAGTCAGGCCATATCACCCAGTACTGATACTCACGGGTACAGTCAGGCCATATCACCCAGTACTGATACTCACAGGTAGTCAGGCCATATCACCCAGTACTGATACTCACAGGTAGTCAGGTCATATCACCCAGTACTGATACTCACAGGTAGTCAGGTCATATCACCCAGTACTGATACTCACAGGTAGAGTCCGGCCATATCACTCAGTACTGATGCTCACAGGTAGATTCAGGTCATATCGCCCAGTACTGATGCTCACAGGTAGAGTCAGGTCATATCACCCAGTACTGATACTCACAGGTACAGTCAGGTCATATCACCCAGTACTGATGCTCACAGGTAGAGTCCGGTCATATCACCCAGTACTGATATTGACAGGTAGAGTCAGGTCATATCACCCAGTACTGATGCTCACAGGTAGAGTCGGGTTATGTCTCTCAGTACTGATACTCACAGGTACAGTCAGGTTATATCACTCAGTACTGATACTCACAGGTAGAGTCAGGTCATATCACCCAGTACTGATACTCACAGGTAGTCAGGTCATATCACCCAGTACTGATACTCACAGGTAGAGCCGGGATATGTCACTCAGTACTGATACTCACAGGTAGAGTCAGGTTATATCACCCCGTACTGATGCTCACAGGTAGAGTCCGGTCATATCACCCAGTACTGATACTCACAGGTAGTCAGGTCATATCACCCAGTACTGATACTCACAGGTAGTCAGGTCATATCACCCAGTACTGATACTCACAGGTAGTCCGGTCATATCACCCAGTACTGATACTCACAGGTACAGTCCGGTCATATCACCCAGTACTGATACTCACAGGTACAGTCAGGTCATATCACCCAGTACTGATACTCACAGGTAGAGCCGGGATATGTCACTCAGTACTTATACTCACAGGTAGAGTCAGGTTATATCACCCCGTACTGATGCTCACAGGTAGAGTCCGGTCATATCACCCAGTACTGATACTCACAGGTAGAGCCAGGCCATATCACTCAGTACTGATACTCACAGGTAGAGTCCGGTCATATCACCCAGTACTGATACTCACAGGTAGTCAGGTCATATCACCCAGTACTGATACTCACAGGTAGAGTCCGGTCATATCACCCAGTACTGATACTGACAGGTAGACCCAGGTCATATCACTCAGTACTGATACTGACAGGTAGACCCAGGTCATATCACTCAGTACTGATACTCACAGGTAGAGTCCGGTCATATCACCCAGTACTGATACTCACAGGTAGAGTCGGGTTATGTCTCTCAGTACTGATACTCACAGGTAGTCAGGCCATATCACCCAGTACTGATACTCACAGGTAGAGTCGGGTTATGTCTCTCAGTACTGATACTCACAGGTAGTCAGGCCATATCACCCAGTACTGATACTCACAGGTAGAGTCGGGTTATGTCTCTCAGTACTGATACTCACAGGTAGTCAGGCCATATCACCCAGTACTGTGTTGCGTTGTGTCTCTCAGTCCACACTAATTCCACATTTTTTTTCTTTTTCAGGGGAAAGGAAAGATGAGAACATACTGGCTCCTGAGGGAACATACAGAGGATGACGTCATCTGACCTTCTCCCATCCTGTGCAGCTCTATATTGGCCAGTTGGCCGGCTCATTAGACTGATCTAGAGGGCACTTCCCACAGCCTGGCACTCTCAGGGGCACATACATTAGATGCCTCGCTGTTTGGACCACTTCTCTCTTATCTTGAATAGCCTTCAGTTTGGAGTTGTATGACCTGCCATACTTGTACATCCTGCTATTTGGTCAAGAGATTTGCTGTCAGATGATTGGATATCCCAAGAGTAGCCATGATCTGCAGCCATTGAAATACACGCCCTGTACGAGACCGCCCTAAGCCCAGGACTTCACCTTCTACTGTATTATGGGGACCATGCAAGCTGTGCTATCCCACAGTATACCTCAGTATACCTTCCAATCATATTTTCTAGGGCCACATTCACTAAACCTTGTCTGGAAGGCATATTCTGCTGACCTTAAACGTCCCGATGCAATGTCTTCAGGCAACAGTCGGTCCCCTGGGGGGGGACACATAGCTCTGACAATCTTCAGCACACAAGTGGCGAGTTTGGGTGACCCTATGTACACGGACCCTATGTACACTGACCCTATGTACGCTGACCCTTTTGCCAGTTAAAAAAAAAAAAACTGCCATAAACTCACCAAAGAAAATGTCATCCAAGAGATCCTAAAGAAAAATGCAAAGGAAGGAAAACCAAGGAAGAAAGGTGTAACATGAACTTTCTCCAAGTTTGTAGTGTTTGTTTGATTACTGTGTACATTAAAAATGCCAAAATGTCCACCGGGCAACATGAACCTGAGTGTGTGTGTACGTGCGTGTGTACGTGTGTGCGTGTACGTGAGTGTGTGTGTGTACGTGCGTGTGTGTGTACGTGCGTGTGTCTGTGTGTGTGTACGTGCGTGTGTCTGTACGTGCGTGTGTCTGTGTGTGTGTACGTGCGTGTGTCTGTACGTGCGTGTGTCTGTGTGTGTGTACGTGCGTGTGTCTGTGTGCGTGCGCAACCTGCAATGTTTAGGGGTTAGAGAACATTTAATAAATAGAAAACCCAGCTAAGTATGAGCATAGCCCAGAGCATCCCTCCGACACGCTCCCACAGACACGCCCAATACACGCAGAGCTCCCACAGACACGCCCGATACACGCAGAGCTCCCACAGACGCGCCCGATACACGCAGAGCTCCCACAGACACGCCCGATACACGCAGAGCTCCCACAGACACGCCCAATACACGCAGAGCTCCCACAGACACGCCCAATACACGCAGAGCTCCCACAGACGCCCAATACACGCAGAGGTCCCACAGAGACGCCCAATACACGCAGAGGTCCCACAGAGACGCCCAATACACGCAGAGGTCCCACAGAGACGCCCAATACACGCAGAGGTCCCACAGAGACGCCCAATACACGCAGAGGTCCCACAGAGACGCCCAATACACGCAGAGCTCCCACAGACACGCCTGATACACGCAGAGCTCCCACAGACACGCCCGATACACGCAGAGCTCCCACAGACACGCCCGATACACGCAGAGCTCCCACAGACACGCCCGATACACGCAGAGCTCCCACAGACACGCCCGATACACGCAGAGCTCCCACAGACACGCCCGATACACGCAGAGCTCCCACAGATGAGGAAAAAAGAAGGTTGTTAGCAGAGCGACGTGGGCGGTTGGGGGAGTATTTGGAGACAAGAACAGAGATATAAGAGGGTGCATTATCATTGAGGGCTTTATATGTTAGGGTCAGGATTTTGAATTATTTTGAAGGCAACGGGAAGCCAGTGGAGTGACCGACATGGGAGCTTCAATCACTGAGCGATGAGTATGGTAGAGGAGTCTGGAGGAGGCATTCATTATGGATTGGCATGGACGGGTGATGGGGAGGCCAGCAAGGAGCGAGTTGCAGTAGTCAAGGTGAGATATGATGAGAGAATGGATTAGAATTTTTGTTCTGTTTTGTGATGTATTCTGGTGATGTTTTTAGGTGAAAATTACAAGATTTTGTGAGTGATTGTATGTGAGGAAAGAAAGAGGACAGGGTCCAGTAGAACCCCAAGAAACGGGCCTAGGAGGTAGGAGTAATGATTGCATTGTCAACAGTGAGACATATATGTGGAGTGGAAGACAAAGAGCTCAGTCTTTGACATGAGTTTGAATTGATGGGTGGACATCCAGAAGGACATGCTAAAGAAGCAGTTGGCAACTTGTTCTAGAATAGAGGCCGATTCATCTGGTGCTGAGCGGTAGATTTGAGTGTCTTTTGCATAGAGGTGAAATACAAAATATTTTATTAGGGTACCAAGTAAGGAAGTATAAATGGAGAAAAGGAGGGGACCTAGGACTGTCAGAGGGGGAGGCGAATAAGAGATGCCAGAGAAGGAGACACTAAATCATCAATCTTTAAGGTATGATGTGAACCGCTGTTCTTAGGAATGTCAAGAGAGCAGAGAATTTGAATAAGAAGAGGGTGATCAACTGTGTCGAAGGCAGCAGAGGGAGCCAGGAGAAGTAGGATAGAGAAGTGACCACTGATTTGGAGGTGAACAAGTCATTAGTGACTTTAGTGAGAGTTGTTTCTGTGGAATGTTTAGGTTAGAAGGGGTCAAGGGAGTTGAAGGTAATAAATTAGGTAAGGAGAATGTAAACCAGTCTCTCAAGCAGTTTGGAAGCCAGGGGAAGTAGAGAGATAGGGCGATGGTTAGATGAAGAAGGGTTTCTTAAGAATCAGTGTAATTAGGGCATGATGGAACCTGCCCGTGTTAAGTGAAAGGTTGTATGTATGTGTGTATGTGTGAGGGCAGGGTAAAGCATTCCCACATACACCCAATACACTAAGGGCTCACACCGACACCCAATACACTAAGGGCTCACACCGACACCCAATACACTAAGGGCTCACACCGACACCCAATACACTAAGGGCTCACACCAACACCCAATACACTAATGGCTCACACCAACACCCAATACACTAAGGGTTCATACCGACACCCAGTACACTAAGGACTCACACCGACACCCAGTACACTAAGGGCTCACACCAACACCCAATACACTAAGGGCTCACACCGACACCCAATACACTAAGGGCTCACACCGACACCCAATACACTAAGGGCTCACACCGACACCCAGTACACTAAGGGTTCACACCGACACCCAATACACTAATGGCTCACACCAACACCCAATACACTAAGGTTTCACACCGACACCCAGTACACTAAGGGCTCCCACCGACACCCAATACACTAAGGGCTCACACCGACACCCAGTACACTAAGGGCTCACAACGACACCCAATACACTAAGGGCTCCCACCGACACCCAATACACTAAGGGCTCACACCGACACCCAATACACTAAGGGCTCACACCGACACCCAGTACACTAAGGGCTCACACCGACACCCAATACACTAAGGGCTCACACCGACACCCAATACACTAAGGGCTCACACCAACACTAAATACACTAAGGGTTCACACCGACACCCAGTACACTAAGGGCTCCCACCGACACCCAGTACACTAAGGGCTCCCACCGACACCCAATACACTAAGGGCTCACACCGACACCCAATACACTAAGGGCTCACACCGACACCCAGTACACTAAGGGGTCACACCGACACCCAGTACACTAAGGGCTCACACCGACACCCAATACACTAAGGGCTCACACCGACACCCAATACACTAAGGGCTCACACCGACACCCAATACACTAAGGGCTCACACCGACACCCAATACACTAAGGGCTCACACCGACACCCAGTACACTAAGGGCTCACACCGACACCCAGTACACTAAGGGCTCACACCGACACCCAGTACACTAAGGGCTCACACCGACACCCAATACACTAAGGGCTCACACCGACAACCAATACACTAAGGGCTCACATACACTAAGGGCTCACACCGACACCCAGTACACTAAGGGCTCACACCGACACCCAATACACTAAGGGCTCACACCGACAACCAATACACTAAGGGCTCACACCGACACCCAGTACACTAAGGGCTCACACCGACACCCAGTACACTAAGGGTGTCACAACCTACAATGATGATGGAGTATAGAGGATCCTAGTCCTCTTATCTCCTGTAGGTTTTAGACCTAAGATTTGGGTGACTCAGACCAATGGACCTTCTTTACGGATACAAGAGCATAAGTCCCAGCTTAAGGTAGTGTGCCTGGGAAAACTGGAAGGATGTCAGAAACGATCTCCCATACAGGAGTTCAAAGGGGGAGTGCCCTGTAGACTCCTGGGGTACCTCTCTATAGGCGAACAGCAAACATGGCAACAACCGTTCCCAGTCTGGTTCCTGGTCTGTAAAAGTGCGTATCATATGTTTAAGAGTCCCATTGAACCGCTCGCATAGACCATTAGTCTGGGGATGGTAGGGGGAAGAGGTAATATGCTTAACGCCACACGTGGCCCATAGCTGTTCCGTGACTTTGGCCATAAATTGTGGGCCTTGATCGGACAAAATCTCATGGGGAAACCCTGTTCTGGTGAATATAGTCACCAAGGCGTCTGCTACCTTTGGAGTGGTTATACTGGACAAGGCTACTGCCTCAGGGTACCTAGTGGCATAATCTACCAGGGTAAGGATATACTGCTTCCCCGTTCTACTGGCTCTAGCTAGGGGCCCAATGATGTCCACAGCTACCCTCTGGAAGGGTTCTTCCATTACTGGGAGGGACTGTAACTTGGCCCTGCTGTTCTTCTTGAGAGGCCTGTTCCTTTAGCAGGCATCACAAGAATGGCAAAACTCCTTTACATCCTTATCCAACCCTGGCCAGAAAAATATCTCTTTCACTCTACTCCGGGTTTTCTTCTCCCCTAAGTGCCCTCCCAGGGGTATTTCATGTGCTACTTGTAGCACCTTGCCCCTATATAGCTGGGGAACCACTAATTGTTTCCTGGGTTCTCTGCCTACCTCACTATTTATAGGTACCTTGACCCTATATAACAACCCCTTATCCCAGATAACGCTGTATAGGTCATCCACTCCTTTGCCTTGTGCTGCCCTGTCCCTTAAACCAGCCAAAGTCTCGTCTTTCTGCAGAACTGCCCTGATCTCCTCTCCCTTGGCCCATCCTAAAGTTAATGTATTAGCAAGCAATGGACTTACCTCAGGTCTTGGGTATCCCCTCTGCTCCTGGTATGCCTCTCCAGGGTGGGTGCTCTTGGCTTGAGCTCTGGTAATGGGCTGTACATATTGGCTCGTCATGTGGCCCAAATCATTGCCCAGTAAAACATCCGCGGGGAGCCCATCCATGACTCCTACTTCCTTGCTTTGGTTCCCCATGCCCCAGTCCAAATTAACGCGAGCCATGGGGATGGTTAACTGTTCTCCTCCTGCTACCATCACCCACATTTCCTTTCGGATAGAATCTGTAGGGTGTACCCATTTGGGTAGGACTACTGTGACTGCTGATCCAGAGTCACGGTAGCCAGTAGCTTGGCGTCCTTGTAACCACACGGCTTGCCTATGTTGTTCTCCAGACAGCTTCTGCGGGTTCCTTACAGTATAGACCCCTGAATATCCTCCCTCTGCTTCTGGCTCCCAAAGAGCTGCGTTGGAGCTCGCCAGCCCCTCAGTCCACTCCCCCAAATAATGTACATGGCGGTGGGGAGGTCCTCTAGAGTTTTTGGGTGTCTGAGGACAATCCTTAGCAAAGTGACCTCGTTGGTTGCAGTTGTAGCATTCTGAGCTCATTGGTTTGGTCCCCCATTGTGTCCTGGGAGCAGGCTGGGACTTGGTACCCCTGTGGTCAGATGTTTTTACTGGCCGTGCCCAGGGCGCATTACGCATCTCAGGAGCTGATCGTGCTGGCACCACCTCTCTGGGGCCCCTACCCTATTTAGGCTAGGTTTTGTTCCTTGGGACACTCTTTTGGCCCTTCTGCTGATAAACCGATCTGCCAGCGCAGCTGCTTGGTCTGCAGTGGTCGGTTTTTGATCTTGCAACCATTCACCTACTTCTGAGGAGCAAATGTTCAGGAATTGTTCCATCAGTACCACTTCCAATATCTGTTCGGCTGTGATGGCTCCTTGTGTAGACCACCACTGGGTACAAGCTCGCCTTAACCTGCACATAACCTCCACATGAGTGTCTGCTGGTCCTTTGGTGGTGCCCCTGAATCTATCCAAAAATGTCTCAGGCGTCACAGTATATCTGCTCAGCAACACAGTGCACAAATATTTATAATCCTGGGCTTGTTCTCGTGGAAGGGCTCCACATGCCGCACTGGCCCTTCCTGTTAACTTGTTCAGCAGCAATTTGGCCCATTCTCCATAGGGAATATCTTGGACCCCACATTGCTGCTCAAACTCCTGAAGGAATTCGTCCATATTGTCCATACCATCCTGGAACTTCTTAAAGTTCTGGTATGCCATCTTAACTCGTGCTGGCAATTCCTCTGTGCGGCAACCAAGCCTTTGCTGAGCTTGATCCCGCTCCCCAGTGCGCTCCTGCCAGATTCTCTGGTAATACTGGTCTAGTACGTTGGACACCTCTTGTGCGGTCATCTTACTGGGGTATAAGTGCCTGGCTGCTTTAAACCGTCTTGTTGCTTCTTTGGTTATATCCGTCTGTTCCATTCTTGGTCTTTCTGTAGAGTATCCCACCACTGCCACCAATTGTCACAACCTACAATGATGATGGAGTATAGAGGATCCTAGTCCTCTTATCTCCTGTAGGTTTTAGACCTAAGATTTGGGTGACTCAGACCAATGGACCTTCCTTGCGGATGCAAGAGCATAAGTCCCAGCTTTTGGTAGTGTGCCTGGGAAAACCCTGGAAGGGAGTCAGAAACGATCTCCTCTGCCAGCATATGCCCCTGGGTCAATAATACACCTGCACACAAAGTCTTGATGAAAATTATGAACCACTTTATTTGGGACACAACATCTTTTAAACAGGCATACAAAATCACCAGGAGAGCTATCTTTAGTCAGCCCCTAACTGCCTTTGGCCAATCAGGCAGGGAACCATGAGACTCCTCCCGGGTCTGCCCACTAGGTGTGGCTACCTAATTCAGTTGCTGCCTGGCTCTCAAGGGAGAAACATCTCCCTGTCCTCTGGACTTTGCCCTGATTCTCTGAGTGAGAATACCTGTAGACCCCCTGGGGTTATGGTGCCTCAATGTCTGTCCCTTTGTTCTGGCCTTGCTATCACTTCAAGTGTTTACTTTAGGTGATAGCTGGAAGGCAGATGGGTGATCAACTCAGGTTACATATGCAGTCGATATGGATGACTGCACACAACATGGCTCCAACATTCCAATACAATATATTTACAGATACAACACACAATGTTTCACACACATACAACCAACACATCCCACCAGCTCCCTCACATGACACCCATTACAATGAGCCTAAACATGGAAGGGATGGGGATATGCTAAGGGGTAAACTTATAATACTTTATCCCCTAGACCACAAAATAACAATATAACCTTATAACCGTATAACAGGGTGTCTGGGAGCCCCAAACCCCCAGGTATCGTCTCTTGTCAACAGTCTGTGACAGACATCTGTCCAAGTCCCAGATGACTGCCAAGTGAGCCATGACAAAGGGCTCACACCGACACCCAGTACACTAAGGGCTCACACCGACACCCAGTACACTAAGGGCTCACACCGACACCCAGTACACTAAGGGCTCACACCGACACCCAATACACTAAGGGCTCACACCGACACCCAATACACTAAGGGTTCACACCGACACCCAGTAAACTAAGGGCTCACACCGACACCCAGTACACTAAGGGCTCACACCGACACCCAGTACACTAAGGGCTCACACCGACACCCAGTACACTAAGGGCTCACACCGACACCCAGTACACTAAGGGCTCACACCGACACCCAGTACACTAAGGCCTCACACCGACACCAGGTACACTAAGGGTTCACACCGACACCAGGTACACTAAGGGCTCACACGACACCCGGTACACTAAGGGCTCACACCGACACCCAATACACTAAGGGCTCACACCGACACCCAATACACTAAGGGTTCACACCGACACCAGGTACACTAAGGGCTCACACCGACACCAGGTACACTAAGGGCTCACACGACACCCGGTACACTAAGGGCTCACACCGACACCCGGTACACTAAGGGCTCACACCGACACCCAATACACTAAGGGCTCACACCGACACCCAATACACTAAGGGCTCACACCGACACCCAATACACTAAGGGCTCACACCGACACCCAATACACTAAGGGCTCACACCGACACCCAATACACTAAGGGCTCCCACTGACACCCAATACACTAAGGGCTCCCACTGACACCCAATACACTAAGGGCTCACACCGACACCAGGTACACTAAGGGCTCACACCGACACCCGGTACACTAAGGGCTCACACCGACACCCAGAACACATACAGCCCTTTTAAATTTAAACCCTGTAGCAGCAAGTCCCAACGCCTGTGGGCTTGACATTTGGTCGAGTTACAGAGCTATTAAATTAGACCATGGTGCAAGTTACGAGCCTATAAATCATTTCCGCGCCTGCCTGTTAAGGGGACGGACGAGCCCCGATCGTCCATTACTATCCAATTGTGGTATAACGTAGTGCGACACAGGCCTCTCAGCCAATAGAAAGCTTTTTACCCGAATATGATTGACAGAGGGAGATTATAAATTTACGCTCCACCTGCCCATGCGTTTTCTTTCAAATTAGCACGTAGGTCCTAGAGCTGGTGGCTTTTCAGTGAGAGAGAGTAGGAGTTATTTGGCGAGAGGTAGTTTGCGATTGTATTCATTTATATTCTATTTCATACGGATTTACACTTAATACTTGCTTACACATATTTACCGATTACACACATTTGCAATACACATAATGTAAAGTACACACATAGAGACACATAGTTAGGTCACACCACACACACACACATCCCCCACACCCCAACCACCAACAGTTATTAATAACACATAGCACAGCATCAGGCGCACATAGCAGAGGGGAAGGGGCATGATCCTAGGGGGTTGGTAGTTCGGGGAAGGGACAGGGAGGCAATCCACAGCTGAGAGGGCAAAAGTCTAATGGCAAGCACAGGGCCACCTCGGTGCTATCCTTGGCTGCCCTATTATTCTTGCAGGGGGTACGGAGGTGAAGCCAGGGCCTAGGGCTCAGGCTTAAAAGGAGGTAGTAGCAGAGGTTACTGCGATAGGCACATTGCCAAGCGATGTGAGGTCTGTCAAGCACAGATTCAACGAAGGATGATGATGGCTAAGGAGGAGCAGGACCGCAGCGTGACTTATGAGTGGTAGAGGGTCGCTGGGAACCTTCTGAGACAGTTGACCGCTGCTGGAGCTTCAGGCCCGGTGGCCCAGCAGGACGCAGCCTCCATGTCAGTTGAATATCACATACGAACGTGCCACCACCTGTGCATCACACAGACTACACATGTACATGATTATCAACAAGGACACTGACATGTCAGCTCCATGGAATTAGCAATGGATAGATGGATGCGTCATTAAATCCATGAAGCTGACAAATCCCGGACATTCCTGGGCACAACAAGAGTAATCAACCAATAGAGAGTCCATGTATGGGTGTGCTCAACTGCAGTGTATGCAGTTACAGAATTAAGATAGCAATAACGATCAAGACCATAAACCAAATAATAGATCACATCTAGCATATGATCGCTAATCTGAGTTGCAATTATGAGAATCATCCAGGTCCAGGCTAGATGTCAGATAGGAATGAACACAAAACAATGTATTATACATCATGCTAATGACATGTACCCTTCTTTTTTATCTTACAGCATCACGGAAAAGGTCTGGGTCCAGAGGAGGGGCGTTGGCTCCATCTGAGCAGGATGAGGAGGAGCAAGCCCCCGCCCAACAGGAACCAGCAAAGGGGGAGGAGGAGAAGGAGCATATGAGGGCCCTGAAGGAGAAGGTAATTTGGAGGAGGAGAAGGTAATTTGGGGGGTCGGGTCACCTTCCAGACCTTCAGCAACACCGCCGAGAATTGACCCCTCAATACTAAGAATTTCTCCAGTGCCCTCCAGGTGGACATATAGAGACCAGGGCAGCAGCCACCACCTTCTTCCACCCACAGCAGTGCGCTGGCCTGGCCGCCACCACCGAGACACACCCACACCACCTCAAATATCACCCAGGCTCCAGCTGGGTCCCAGATCCTCCCCACTCCATCACCGCCACCTCCTCACCCACCAACGCCTCACACAGACCTCTATCCCCACATCACCAAGCCAGGCTGCGCAGGCAGAGATGCTGGCCATCATGCACCAGCAACTGGACTGTCTTCAGGACATCCAGGCCAGCATCTCCACCAATCATGCAGAACTCATGCCTAGCAAGGTGCAATAGAGAAGAGAGGAGGCACCACCTGATGTTGGAGACCTACCTGGTCGGGCTGCTAAGGATTGGTTTGGTCCCCAGTCCCGCCTCCTCTACCCCGGAGGCATCCCCCAGCCATCGGCAGCGTGGCCCCTCTTCTCCTTCCACCATTGCCTCCACCACCCCCACTTGTGATGCCGCTGCCTCCTGGGGGGTTACCGCCCCCCAACCACCACCACCAGCAGGGAGACGGCAGCCGGCCACAGAGAATGTGGGCCCTGTGGCTAGGCGGAGGAGGACATAGGGGCTGCGGACATGTTTGTCACTGAAGAGTGCTATTGAGAAGGCATAATCTATTGGTCACAATGAACCTAATCTAGCCTGGCTACAGAATCTTGGATCTTGGCCTATATGATGGTTTTATTTTGTATGCAGATGGCTACCTCCCATCACATGGTCCATGATCCTCTTCTCTGTGGACACGTAGAGTTCTGTTGAACATGTCACCAATTGATGGTCATTGAGGAATGCTGCTGAGAAGACATGCTGCAGTCCCGATAATTGTTAAGGCCTTATTTTGTAGGTATTATGTTTTTGTACAATCCAGGTCCATGAGGTCCATCTTCTGCATCTGCAAGCATTGTGGAGGAAATGTATGAGGTGTAAGGTTTTCCCAGGGCCGCTCAGGTAGGCATTCCTTCAATGGCAGCCAGCCCCCCCCACCTTGACATGTAGCTCCCCCAATCTTAAAGCTAAGATATAGCCAGATATCTCAGACATGCTTGCTGTTAGCTTAAATGTAGACGAATACCGCAATGGCGGTGGACTTGCAGAGTCTCACAATGGCACAGCCAGCAGTGATATATGCACTAGTGACGCATGTGATCCTGACCCCAATATCAGTCTGAGAACAGATCCTTGGGTCTGATGTAAGTAACAGTGACTCAGGCTGCTGACCTTTGTGTCCCTGCCATATTAATGGCTATTTTCCATATTACTGATTATACAGAGACCTAGGTAATCGTTAGTAATGCTTGCAGATGGGACTCAGGTGAGTTGGTATATTGGTACAGCTACAGTATTTAGCACTGTACTGTACAGTGCCTTGCAAAAGTATTCACCCCCCTTGACTTTTTACCTATGTTGTTACATTACAGCCTTAAGTTCAATGTTTGTTAATCTGATCTTTATGTGGCGGATCAGAACACAATAGTCTAAGTTGGTGAAGTGAAATGAGAAAAATATATACATAAAACTATTTTTAGAAATAGAAAACAGAAAATTGGCATGTGCGTATGTATTCACCCCCTTTGTTATGAAGCCCATAAAAAGCTCCGGTGCAACCAACTACCTTCAGAAGTCACATAATTAGGGAAATGATGTCCACCTGTGTGCAATCTAAGTGTCACATGATCTGTCATTACATATACACACCTTTTTTGAAAGGCCCCAGAGGCTGCAACACCTAAGCAAGAGCCACCACTAACCAAACACTGCCATGAAGACCAATGAACTCTCCAAACAAGTAAGGGACAATGTTGTTGAAAAGTACAAGTCAGGGTTAGGTTATAAAAAAATATCCAAATCTTTGATGATCCCTAGGAGCACCATCAAATCTATCATAACCAAATGGAAAGAACATGGCGCAACAGCAAACCTGCCAAGAGACGGCCGCCCACCAAAACTCACGGACCGGGCAAGGAGGGCATTAATCAGAGAGACAGCACAGAGACCTAAGGTAACCCTGGAGGAGCTGCAGAGATCCACAGCAGAGAGTGGAGTATCTGTACATAGGACGACAATAAGCCGTACGCTCCATAGAGTTGGGCTTTATGGCAGAGTGGCCAGAAGAAAGCCATTACTTTCATCAAAAAACAAAATGGCACGTGGGAGACTCCCAAAATGTATGGAGGAAGGTGCTCTGGTCTGATGCGACTAAAATTTAACTTTTCGGCCATCAAAGAAAACGCGATGTCTGGCGCAAACCCAACACATCACATCACCCAAAGAGCACCATCCCCACAGTGACACATGGCGGTGGCAGCATCATGCTGTGGGGACGTTTGACCAGTTTCCCAGTCCCGGATGCTGAAAGAGTTGAGGGAAAGATGGATGGTGCTAAATACAGGGATATTCTTGAGCAAAACCTGCACCACTCTGTGCGTGATTTGAGGCTAGGATGGAGGGTCACCTTCCAGCAGGGCAATGACCCCAAACACGGCTAAAGCAACACTTGGGGGGGTTTAAGGGGAAACATGTAAATGTGTTGGAATGGCCGAGTCACAGCCCAGACCTCAAGCCAATAGGAAATCCGTAGTTAGACTTAAAGATGGCTGCTCACAAGCGCAAACCATCCAACTTGAAGGAGCTGGAGCAATGGGCAAGGAGGCATGGGCAAAGATCCCAGAAGTAAGATGTGGCAAGCTCATAGAGACCTATCCAAAGCGGCTTGGAGCTGTGATTGCCGCAAAAGGTGGCTCTGCAAAGTATTGACTTTAGGGGGTGAATAGTTACGCACATTTTCCTGTTGTTTTGTCCTATTTGTTGTTTGCTTCACAATAAAAAAAAAAGAATATCTTCACAGTTGTGGCATGTTCTGTAAATTAAATGATGCAAATCCTCAAACAATCCGTGTTACTTCCAGGTTGTGAGGCAACAAAACATGAAAAATGCCAAGGGGGGGGGGTGAATACTTTTGCAAGGCACTGTATATACCATCTCTAGCGCTTATAGCTACTGCTAACTAATATTTAGCTGGTTTATTAGTCACTATCAGCCCTATTAAATTCCAAGCCAGTAAGAGCAACGTGAAGCTCTCAACGTCTGTAGGCTTTAAATTTGGCCGAGTTACGGTGCTATTAGAAAACTAGAAAGGCTGCGAGCTACTAGCTAGAGGCGCAAAACCGTAAACCATTTGTCAGCCATCGGATTTGCGGGCTAGAACGTAATCAATTAAGCAAGCCGATAGTTACGGGTTTAGATGGAGCCAATAGAAACCGAGATCGTCAGTATTACGTCACAATAAAAAAAAAATCTTTAAAGTTGTGGCATGTTCTGTAAATTAAATGATGCAAATCCTCAAACAGTCCATGTTAATTCCAGGTTGTGAGGCAACAAAACACGAAAAATTCCAAGGGGGTGAATACTTTTGCAAGGCACTGTACATGCATGTTGATTAGTTTTTTATCCTCCTCCTTTTTTTAGTTGACCACATTTTTTCAGATTTTTGTTTTGTCATCACACTGTATGTGTGAAGCTAGATTGGCTTACACAGTTTAGAGGTTGACTCATCTGTATCATAGAGCAGATCTAGACAAGTTGTAAGTGCTATGAACTTTAATGGTTTCTTCAATTAAATGGAGTAATTTCTGATGATCCTTTTTTCATAAGATTCAGGTTGCAGCGTGACCACATGTGACCCTGGTAGGTGCTATGCATCATGCTTATTCTAGACTATCACATTACCCCCTGTAGGTATCCCCCTTTTTCCAACAAGACTCTTGCTCTCTCGGGACCCGCCCACACCACACCCATGATATTAATGTACAGTTTTGTCCATGTCTGATTGTGCTCTGTGTACGAAATAAAGCTTTGTTATACCATTCTCACAATGTCAGTGTGTTGTCGATGGTTGGGGTTGTGGGACATCCACATACATCATATATTATTTGTGTCACATTCTTATATATGTAAACTAATGAGCCCTAGTTACCATAGCCATAATAATAGTCATTGTAGCAAAAATAATAAGGGGTTAACACATGTAAAGTCCAATAAGTGATACTGTGGAGTATTAACCCTGAGGGCCTGATAACAATATGACAGGTGATACTGGAGTGAGTTGCCAGTTCCTTCTCTAGGGGACTGTGATTTGTCTGACCTCTCTGCTATCATCTGCACACCTACACTGGCCCTACAAGGTATAGCTCACAGCTCCATTGAAGTACACAACCCCTTCTCCATCACCACTTACCATATGTTGCAATGGCCATGCATATGCCAATATGAAAAGCCATGCTGCAACATGCAGAAAGCAATTAAAGAGACGCTACCTGATTAAATGGAAATCCAAAAACATGAAACTGATACCATATGAGCCCTTTCTCACTCACAGAGGATCTAATGTGGACCCTGGAATATATATCACATATAATAGTTGTCAAACTGTGATTCGTTGTCACGCTAGCGACATATCGTAGTTTGACAACTGCGCAACGGGCCGCGCATGCGCATAGCACAGCGTAAGCCGTGCATGCACATTGCGCAACAGGCCATGCAGCACAGACGTATTGCGTGCCGAAGAGGAGGGGAGACACACAGGAAGGGAGGGGAAGACAGAGGAGAGGGGGGAAAGACACAGGGCAGGGACAGGAGGAGGGAAGAGACATAGGGGAGGGGGAAACACACGGGTGGGAGAGGAGGGGGTAGACACACAGAGGAGGGTGGAGAGACACAGGGGAGTGAGAGGAGGGTGGGAGAGACAGGGGAATGAGAGGGGGAGAGAAACAGAGGTTGGAAGACACACAGGTGTGGGAAAGAATGGGGGAAGACACAGTGGAGGGGGGTAGAAACACAGTAGAGGGGGGGGGGGTAGAAACACAGTGGAGGGGGGAGACCCAGGGGAATGAGAGGGGGAGAGACACAGAGGATTAAGAGGAGGGGGGAAGAGACACAGGAGTGAGCGGAGGGGGGGAGGGATACAGGAAAGAGAGAGGAGGGGGGAAGAAACACAGGGGAGGGGGAGACACAGGGGTAGGAGAGGAGGGAGGAGAGACACGGGAATGAGAGGGGGGAAGAGACACAGAGGAGGAGGGGGAGACACACAGGGGTGGGAGAGGTGGGGGGTAGTCACACAAGGGAGGTAGAGGAGGGGGGAGAGACACAGGGGAGGGAAATGGGGGGAACAGACACGAGGGAGGGGGGAAGAGACATGGGTCAAAGAGACACAGGGGAGGGAGAGGGGGCAAGAGACACAGGGGAGGGAGAGTTGGGGAAAGAGATACGGGGGACAGGGGGAAAGGCACAGGGGGAAGAGGGGGTAAAAACACAGGGGGGAAGGAGACACAAGGGAGGGAGAGGAGGGGGCAAATGAGACACAAGGGAGGAAGTAGACAGAGGGAGATACTCGCAATGAGCGCCGAAGGCCAGTAAAGTAGAGGGGGAGAAGCTCGCACCGACACCCAGAACACTAAGGGCTCCCACCGACACCCAGTACACTAAGGACTCACACAAGACCCAGTACACTAAGGACTCACACGAGACCCAGTACACTAAGGACTCACACCGACACCCAATACACTAAGGACCCACACCGACACCCAGTACACTAAGGACTCACACCGACACCCAGTACACTAAGGACTCACACCGACACCCAGTACACTAAGGACTCACACCGACACCCAGTACACTAAGGACTCACACCGACACCCAGTACACTAAGGACTCACACCGACACCCAGTACACTAAGGGCTCACACCGACACCCAGTACACTAAGGGCTCACACCGACACCCAGTACACTAAGGGCTCACACCGACACCCAGTACACTAAGGGCTCACACCGACACCCAGTACACTAAGGGCTCATACTGATACCCAATACACTATGGGCTCCCACCGATACCCAATACACTAAGGGCTCACACCGATACCCAATACACTAAGGGCTCACACCGATACCCAATACACTAAGGGCTCACACCGACACCCAATACACTAAGGGCTCCCACCGATACCCAATACACTAAGGGCTCCCACCGATACCCAAAACACTAAGGGCTCCCACCGATACCCAATACACTAAGGGCTCCCACCGACACCCAATACACTAAGGGCTCACACCGACACCCAATAAACTAAGGGCTCACACCGACACCCAATACACTAAGGGCTCACACCGACACCCAGTACACTAAGGGCTCCCACTGACACCCAATACACTAACACCGACACCCAATACACTAAGGGCTCACACCGACACCCAATGCACTAAGGGCTCACACCGATACCTAATACACTAAGGGCTCCCACTGACACCCAATACACTAACACCGACACCCAATACACTAAGGGCTCACACCGACACCCAATACACTAAGGGGTCACACCGACACCCAATGCACTAAGGGCTCACACCGACACCCAATGCACTAAGGGCTCACACCGATACCCAATACACTAAGGGCTCACACTGACACCCAATACACTAACACCGACACCCAATACACTAAGGGCTCACACCGACACCCAGTACACTAAGGGCTCCCACTGACACCCAATACACTAACACCGACACCCAATACACTAAGGGCTCACACCGACACCCAATGCACTAAGGGCTCACACCGATACCTAATACACTAAGGGCTCCCACTGACACCCAATACACTAACACCGACACCCAATACACTAAGGGCTCACACCGACACCCAATACACTAAGGGGTCACACCGACACCCAATGCACTAAGGGCTCACACCGATACCCAATGCACTAAGGGCTCACACCGACACCCAATGCACTAAGGGCTCACACCGATACCCAATACACTAAGGGCTCACACTGACACCCAATACACTAAGGGCTCACACCGACACCCAATACACTAAGGACTCACACCTACACCCAATACACTAAGGACTCACACCTACACCCAATACACTAAGGACTCCCACTGACACCCAGTACACTAAGGGCTCCCACTGACACCCAATACACTAACACCGACACCCAATACACTAAGGGCTCACACTGACACCTAATACACTAAGGGCTCACACCGACACCCAATACACTAAGGGCTCACACCGATACCCAATACACTAAGGGCTCCCACCGACACCCAATACACTAAGGGCTCACACCGATACCCAATACACTAAGGGCTCCCACCGACACCCAGTACACTAAGGGCTCACACCGACACCCAATACACTAAGGGCTCACACCGATACCCAATACACTAAGGGCTCCCACCGACACCCAATACACTAAGGGCTCACACCGACACCCAGTACACTAAGGGCTCCCACTGACACCCAGTACACTAAGGGCTCCCACTGACACCCAATACACTAACACCGACACCCAATACACTAAGGGCTCACACCGACACCCAATGCACTAAGGGCTCACACCGATACCTAATACACTAAGGGCTCCCACTGACACCCAATACACTAACACCGACACCCAATACACTAAGGGCTCACACCGACACCCAATACACTAAGGGCTCACACCGACACCCAATGCACTAAGGGCTCACACCGACACCCAATGCACTAAGGGCTCACACCGACACCCAATGCACTAAGGGCTCACACCGATACCCAATACACTAAGGGCTCCCACCAATACCCAATACACTAAGGGCTCACACTGACACCCAATACACTAAGGGCTCACACCGACACCCAGTACACTAAGGACTCACACCGATACCCAGTACACTAAGGGCTCACACCGACACCCAATACACTAAGGACTCACACCTACACCCAATACACTAAGGACTCCCACTGACACCCAGTACACTAAGGGCTCCCACTGACACCCAATACACTAACACCAACACCCAATACACTAAGGGCTCACACCGACACCTAATACACTAAGGGCTCACACCGACACCCAATACACTAAGGGCTCACACCGACACCCAATACACTAAGGGCTCACACCGACACCCAATACACTAAGGGCTCACACCGATACCCAATACACTAAGGGCTCCCACCGACACCCAATACACTAAGGGCTCACACCGATACCCAATACACTAAGGGCTCACACCGACACCCAGTACACTAAGGGCTCCCACTGACACCCAGTACACTAAGGGCTCCCACTGACACCCAGTACACTAAGGGCTCCCACTGACACCCAATACACTAAGGGCTCCCACTGACACCCAATACACTAAGGGCTCCCACCGACACCCAATACACTAAGGGCTCACACCGATACCTAATACACTAAGGGCTCACACCGACACCTAATACACTAAGGGCTCACACCGACACCTAATACACTAAGGGCTCACACCGACAACCAATACACTAAGGGCTCACACCGACACCCAATACACTAAGGGCTCCCACCGACACCCAATATACTAAGAGCCCCACATACACCTAATACAATAAGGGCTCACACCGATACCCAATACACTAAGGGCTCCCACCAATACCCAATACACTAAGGGCTCACACTGACACCCAATACACTAAGGGCTCACACCGACACCCAGTACACTAAGGACTCACACCGATACCCAGTACACTAAGGGCTCACACCGACACCCAATACACTAAGGACTCACACCTACACCCAATACACTAAGGACTCCCACTGACACCCAGTACACTAAGGGCTCCCACTGACACCCAATACACTAAGGGCTCACACCGACACCCAATGCACTAAGGGCTCACACCGACACCCAATACACTAAGGGCTCACACCGACACCCAATGCACTAAGGGCTCACACCGACACCCAATGCACTAAGGGCTCACACCGACACCCAATGCACTAAGGGCTCACACCGATACCCAATACACTAAGGGCTCCCACCAATACCCAATACACTAAGGGCTCACACTGACACCCAATACACTAAGGGCTCACACCGACACCCAGTACACTAAGGACTCACACCGATACCCAGTACACTAAGGGCTAACACCGACACCCAATACACTAAGGACTCACACCTACACCCAATACACTAAGGACTCCCACTGACACCCAGTACACTAAGGGCTCCCACTGACACCCAATACACTAACACCAACACCCAATACACTAAGGGCTCACACCGACACCTAATACACTAAGGGCTCACACCGACACCCAATACACTAAGGGCTCACACCGACACCCAATACACTAAGGGCTCACACCGACACCCAATACACTAAGGGCTCACACCGATACCCAATACACTAAGGGCTCCCACCGACACCCAATACACTAAGGGCTCACACCGATACCCAATACACTAAGGGCTCACACCGACACCCAGTACACTAAGGGCTCCCACTGACACCCAGTACACTAAGGGCTCCCACTGACACCCAGTACACTAAGGGCTCCCACTGACACCCAATACACTAAGGGCTCCCACTGACACCCAATACACTAAGGGCTCCCACCGACACCCAATACACTAAGGGCTCACACCGATACCTAATACACTAAGGGCTCACACCGACACCTAATACACTAAGGGCTCACACCGACACCTAATACACTAAGGGCTCACACCGACAACCAATACACTAAGGGCTCACACCGACACCCAATACACTAAGGGCTCCCACCGACACCCAATATACTAAGAGCCCCACATACACCTAATACAATAAGGGCTCACACCGATACCCAATACACTAAGGGCTCCCACCAATACCCAATACACTAAGGGCTCACACTGACACCCAATACACTAAGGGCTCACACCGACACCCAGTACACTAAGGACTCACACCGATACCCAGTACACTAAGGGCTCACACCGACACCCAATACACTAAGGACTCACACCTACACCCAATACACTAAGGACTCCCACTGACACCCAGTACACTAAGGGCTCCCACTGATACCCAATACACTAACACCAACACCCAATACACTAAGGGCTCACACCGACACCTAATACACTAAGGGCTCACACCGACACCCAATACACTAAGGGCTCACACCGACACCCAATACACTAAGGGCTCACACCGACACCCAATACACTAAGGGCTCACACCGATACCCAATACACTAAGGGCTCACACCGATACCCAATACACTAAGGGCTCCCACCGACACCCAATACACTAAGGGCTCACACCGATACCCAATACACTAAGGGCTCACACCGATACCCAGTACACTAAGGGCTCACACCGACACCCAGTACACTAAGGGCTCCCACTGACACCCAGTACACTAAGGGCTCCCACTGACACCCAGTACACTAAGGGCTCCCACTGACACCCAATACACTAAGGGCTCCCACTGACACCCAATACACTAAGGGCTCCCACCGACACCCAATACACTAAGGGCTCCCACCGACACCCAGTACACTAAGGGCTCACACCGACACCCAATACACTAAGGGCTCACACCGACACCCAATGCACTAAGGGTTCACACCGATACCTAATACACTAAGGGCTCACACCGACACCTAATACACTAAGGGCTCACACCGACACCTAATACACTAAGGGCTCACACCGACAACCAATACACTAAGGGCTCACACCGACACCCAATACACTAAGGGCTCCCACCGACACCCAATATACTAAGAGCCCCACATACACCTAATACAATAAGGGCTCACACCGACACCCAGTACACTAAGGGCTCCCACCGACACCCAGTACACTAAGGGCTCCCACCGACACCCAATATACTAAGAGCCCCACATACACCTAATACAATAAGGGCTCACACCTGTAGACTTCCCACAGACACCGCTCACTCACCAGCAGACATTACTCACCATCCTGATCACAGCTGGCAGAGTGTCTCATGCTGATCTGAGAGACTGAGACTCCTAGGACCATGTGACTGTACACGGACTGTGAGGGTCATGTGTACATATACCGGTCATGTTAGAAAACATCTATTTACGGGAGAGAACCTGTTCAAAGGTAAGATTCATCACTACATAAATCTAAATTAAACACATCCTCACAATAGAAAAAGTAGTGATACTGCCCACTCAGCACTGGACACGGTGGGTGTTACAATAACTGGTGACCCCAAGTCAGGACACTTTTGACTGACCAAGAGACCTCCTCTGGTCAGCCCAGGCCCCTCCAGCAAATGTTTGGGCCTAGCTATAGAAAGAAAAAAATATCAGAGTGGACCTTGAATGTAGACAAGGCTCTGGTTCATCCTGTTACAAGTTTACATTCCTTAGTACATTTTTTTTCAATATAATTAAATTTAAAGATTATCTGCATCCAAGTTCCCCTTCAATGTGGCAAAGCCGGCTACCACACACATGAGCATAATATGGGACTAACATTACGTGTTTGGGGGGGGGGATTCTGCTGGCATTTATCCAGCTGTAGTTAGGGCCCGATTTACCTGTTTGGTGTCCCTAGGCAGTGTAGTAAAGGTGCCCTTGTGCCTACTAGAAATGACGCCATCTTGGATTTAGTCACCACAAATAATATTGGTATGGAATCAAATGTTGAAATAGGGGAAACCTTGGGGAATCGTGCAAAACGTGCGAGTGACGTCCAATACAAGGATCGCTCAAACAGTGGCCTGTAACAAACAAGCCCAAGTGGCCTCAGCATTTTGCATCTCAAGGAATCTCCATTTGGAAAGATTTTCACACCTTTGAGCTGGAAGCTTCTCGCACCCAACCTCCAAGAAAAGCAAACGTTTAACTCTCCTGGAATGTCACTGCCGCCCAAGTCGGCTAAACCTATTACACGGACCCAATCTGTCACCGTGACATCCACGGGAAGATGTCATATCTCACAGGGATGGTGGACCTGCCCAGAAAAGAGTCACGGCTGTCCTTGCACCCCAATGTACCCCATTACCCAGCTCACCAGCATCTTCAGAAAGACATAACAAACACCAAGCACAAGGTACTTAGGATTAAGAGAGGCTCCTTGTGTGTGTTTCTTATCCACAGATATCAACAAGCACTCAGGTCCACTCAGGTCCCAGGGAGGACGGTATCAGAACTGTACTGTGCAATGTGATGTCTATAAGGAACAAACCTATCAGACCCATACGTGCCTAGATGAATATTCGGGCCCCATCTTAGAAGCCGCTATACCTGCTAATCATGCCGGGCTCCATTAGTAGAGTGCTCTCAATGAAGCTCGAAATTTCACAACATTTTCTATTTCACAACCTAAATCCTTTGAGTGTGTAGCCGGAAGAAATGTTACAGGACTGGGGTTGAGATTCCTTCTTGTCCACTGTCTCCTTGGAGATGAAAACATTTCTTGAAGAATTCATAGAACTGATGACTGCACTAGTGCTAGACCACTCCGCTTGGCTTATCCTAGGTGATAAATGACTCGGTGGATGAGAAGTTCTCCCAACTTGGGTAACATCTGCTATTCATGATGAATGTTTTGTACCCAATGCCCCACCGACAAAAGGTCACATATTAGATCTTGTGTTACTTACGGACTTAAATGTTTCAGATCTGACAACAGAACTACTAGAGTCCATGGACCATACCATGCGGCACTCAGAACTCTGCTAAAAAGTCCTCTCTGGACCCAGATTGCAATGCTCGATACCGGCCGATCTCAAACCTTCCATTTCTAGGTAAAGTCAATGAGAAAGTAGCGGCAACCCATCTAGACACCTGGCTGCTATGCAAGAACTTACAGTATCTCACAGACGTGAGTACACCCTCACATGTATGTACATATTTATTATACATGTCATTATACGTGTCATGTGACTAATGTTACATGGTCTCAGGTATGAATGGGGAGCAGGTGTGTTACATTTGGTGTTATTGCTCTCACACTCTCTCACTAAACGTTCAACATGGCACCTCATGGCAAAGAAAAAGTATTGTTGCACTACATAAAGATGGCCTAGGCTATAAGAAGAGTGCCAAGACCCTGACACTGATCTGCAGCGCGGTGGGCGCGACCATACAGCGGCTCACAGGACAGGTTCCACTCAGAACAGACCTCGCCATGGTCGACCAAAGAAGTTGAGTGCACGTGCTCAGCATATCCAGAGGTTGTCTTTGGGAAATAGACGAAGGAGCGCTGCCAGCATTGCTGCAGAGGTTGAAGGGTTGGGGGGTCAGCCGGTCAGTGCTCAGACCATACGCCGCACACTGCATCCCAGATGGAAGCAGTGTTACGGTACCCCCACACATATAAGGGGGCGCCAAGGCCGTTTTAGCCGATCTGCCCGTCCAGTGATATAGGGACAGCTACTGCAGGACAACGATTCCCCCAAACTGGATCCAAGGTGAAAATACTGCAAGCCTTGAACTGGAACCTCACGAATAGCTGCTAGCAGCTGAACAGGAAAAGCACCCCAAGATGCTTACACTCCTGGCAGTCAGTCTGTAACAGCATCCCATGAATCCCCCCAATAACGAGACATAAGCTCTGTGGTTGAGGGTCAAGCAGTGAACTCTCTTCTTTATTAATTACAAAACACATTTTTAAACACTTCACATACACAGTAGGGGCAGTGACTACCTTTGGTCAACCCCTAATTACCTCTGGCCAATCAGACAGGGTTAAGGTGTGGGAGCCAGGAGTCCCCTCCCCCAGGAGCCGCCCACTAGGCGTGGCTAACTGCTCATTCTACCTCTGGCGGTGGAGAGAGTAACATCTCTAAGCTCACTTATTCCCCTGCTGGGAGTATGGGGAAACCCCAGGTCCTCTCATTATTCAAGAGTCCCTACCCCCATTGTTCATGGTGCCATCTTGTCTGCTAAAACCCTTTTGTTCTGCTATCTCTTGTGTGGTTTAGCAGATACTATTAAGAGGCAGATGGGCAACTCCTGACCAAGTGTATGAGACCAAAGATATTTGACTGCATACCACACAATACAATATTTTTACAGATATAACCATACAACCAACAACATATTATAACCCAGAACATATCTGCAGATAGCTTAGGTCTGAGCACACATTATTACTGAATGGTGCTCAGACCACATACATACAGTTCAATGGCCATGGAACCAAAGTCTTTCTGCATAGGAAAATAAAGTATTTAAATGCCGGTCCATAATCAAAAGGCATCAGGTGGGCAACCAAGCTCCTCCAATGTACAGTGGCAAGATTGGTCTCATCCCATCTCTCCCCTTTTCCAAACAGACTAACAGGGTATCTGACCTCCTGCCGGTCAGTGCCCTGGTTAGTCCAGCAGCCCACCCACAAAACACAATCAGCAGTACAGCCCACCCAAAATAACTGGTTACTACACCTGGGTAGAGGAGAAACTTGGTTGTGGATTAACACTTAAATATCAAGTTTCTTCATCTGGAAAATATAGCAAGTATTAAGCACTTGATTCCTTTAGAGGATTTGGCCACATTGGTCCATGAATTTGTGACTTCCTGACTTGACCACTATTCCAGATAAAAGGTCGGCTCCCGTCACATAACCCCTATTCTTCATGCTCTGCACTGGTTACCTATCATATGGAAAATGTATCTCCAGGTTGACTTGCTGACCATTAAAGCACTAAATGATCAGGGTCCCAAGCTACATGAATGAACCCTTCGTCCCCTACACCCCTATCTGTGCTCTTCACGTGTTCGCATAGCATCATTGGGTCATAGAGCATTCAGTCATGCTGCCCCAGTTCTGTGGAACTCTCTCCCCATAACGGTCTAAGGGTCCCCATTATTGGCCATTTTTAAAATGAAGCTTAAGACTTATCCTCCCAAAGACTTGCTTAACACAATATCCCGGGAAACAGCTTTGGGTCCAACTAGGAGAAAAGCGCCATATAATAAGTGGGAAATAGGAGAAAATGTTAATGGTCTAAGGTGGGGCTTGAAATGGCCCCTAGAAAGTCAGAAAATACATGGTGAACCTTATAAACATTATGTGCATACAAGGAACGTAACAAGTCTTGCAAAAAAGCAATTATATTGGATTAAATAGAAAATAACAAGTTAACTGCTAAGCAAAGTAAAAGTAATCCTAAAAAGTTTTTTTAAATATGTAAATGGAAAAAAGCTTAGGAAAGAAAATATCAGAACCTTAAATGTGGAAGAGGCCACGAGAAGGCAGATAAATAAATGTGTTTCTTCTGTATACACCAGGGAGGTACCAATGGCAGAGGAATTACAACAAAACAGGACTGCGTTATACGTACAGAATGACTGGTCAACTAGGGAAGAAATCCAGAAAAGGGCAGAGAGAAATAAATGTTACTAAAGGCCCTGATGGAATACCCCCAAGGGTACTGAGGGAACTGGGCTCTAATAGCCAAACCATTATAGGTATACTAGCAACTTGCTCGTCAAAAATGACGGGGCAATAAAAGAAGTGTTGTAATGCTGTTTGTCACACAATGTGAGTGTACTGTGTGCCTCAACTATATAGACCCCTCTAACACACTAATGACCCCATGTAATAACACTATAAGTGCCATGAGGGTCATCCAGGACCCTCATGACCCAAAGTGTAAGCACTACACCAATTTAACCCGACACTTATGGGGGTCTATCCAGACCCTCATAAGCCTCTATTTGTGACCATTTTGGGCCTGTTACAACCCTAACATTAACAACGTAAGTGCCATGACGGTCCTCAAGGACCCTCATGACAGTAGCTACAAACACTACACTGCACTATACCCCCCAATAAACCATTACATCTTAACTAACCCCCTCTATACAAACCTATTAACACCTACACTATCTACCTACCTGCTAATAAACGCCCCCCACCCAACTAATTACAGAAAATAATAAAACCTATCTCACATTAAATAAAAAAGCCTAATTAACATTAAATAAAAAAGCCTAATTCACGGAAAATAAAAAAAATCGACATTACAAAAAATAAAAAAGGTACATTACAATCCCCCCCCACTACTGAAAATAAAGAAATATTACAAAACTGAAAAGGAGTCAAAATGCGCAGATGCCTCCAGCAAATCACCCCATGGGGGTGTATCCCATTGTGATTGGCTAAAGGCAATAAAGCCTTCTGATTGGCTAATTCAACTGTCAGTCTTTTTTTAACCAATCAGAATGGAATATGGGGGTGTATCCCATTTCGATTGGCTCACACCTTGGTGCCTACTGATTGGCTGAAAACACTGTCAATCAAATGTCAGCCAATCAGAAGGCACCATTGCCAATTTTCTTCTGGAAAAGGCTCTACGAGGCTCGCTAGCGTCAGGGACCTCAGTTAGTTTTTTTTTTTTAGAGCACAGATTCTTCCAGGGCCCAGCTGGGGCAGAAGAGGAGGAGCACGGGGACATCGCCGGGAGGAATGTTCAATGTATATTATGTTTATTATATTTTATTTTGTGTGTGTATATATTATACTAATGTACAGCCTTATTAAATTGCGATTCGGGAAAATTTAAAAGGGCTCAATTTAAGCACACAGCATATTTTTCTTACAGAAGTTTTTAGTTAGAGAACTTCTATCCAAAAGCAACGTCTTCACTAACTAAAAACTTCTGTAAAAAAATATGCTGTGTGCTTAAATAGAGCCCTTTTGAATTTGTTGAATCACAATTTAATAAGGCTGATAATGTTTATTTTTAACGGGCCGCGCCAGAGCAGAAAATAAGAAGGACGCGGACATGCTGTAAAGGTGAGTAGAATATTTAGAATGTTTCTTTATTGTATGTAATGTGTTGTACTCATTTGTTTTTGTGTTATTTTCCTAGGTGGCCGATCTGAAGGGACATCTGAAAAGGTAAGTGGTCTTAATTATTTTATTTTAGGTTAGATTTAGGGTTTGTGGTTTATTGTATTTTAGATAGTGGGTATGTGTGTATTTTAGATAGGATTTAATGTATTTTAGATAGTGGGTATGTGTGTATTTTAGATAGGATTTAATGTATTTTAGATAGGGGGGTATTGTATTGTATTTCATTTGTATTGTAATGTAATGTATATATTCTGTATGTATTTCCTTTTCAGGTGTGTAATTTTTTGTTTTTTTATTTTCTGTAACAGATTTTTTTTTTGTGAGTTAGGTTTTATTATTTTCTGTAATTAGTCTGGTGGGGGGGTTATTAGGGGGTAGGTAGGTGGTGTAGGTGTTAATAGGTTAGTGTAGAGGGGGGTTAGTTTAGATTTAATGGTTTATTGGGGGGTAGAGTGTAGTGTAGTGTTTGTACTTAGTGTCATGAGGGTCCTTGAGGACCGTCATGGCACTTATGGGGCAGTTACAACCCTAACATTAACAACATAAGAGTATTTATATACCCTTATGGGACTGATGGGGTTAAATAGAGGCTTATGAGGATCTGTATAGACCTCCATAGGAGGCTGTGTAAAATAGGCTTTGATGGGGTTAAATAGGCCCAGTTAGGGTTACATAGGTACTGTTAGGGTTAAATGTGTACTGTTAGGGTTAAATAGGCACAGGGTTGGGTTAATGGGGTATAGTTAGGGTTAATAGTATAGTGCTTACACTTTGTGTCAAGAGAGTCTTGGATGATCCTCATGGCACTGATAGTGTTATTACATGGGTTAATTAGTGTCCTATAGGGGTCTATATAGACAACTATTGGACTGATAGTGTTAATGAAGGGCTTATGGGGGTCTGTATTGACACCCAAGAGTGACAGGTTTAATTAAGGGATTATGGGGTCTGTATTATCCCCATGAATGACAGGGTTATTTAGGGCTGATGAGTTTTAGGGTTAATTTTTTTTTTTATAGCTGGTGCTTTAAGGCCCTTTACGGTCCTTTAAGGACCCGCAAGGCGGGAAATTAAAATTTTGATTGCGAGGGTTAATGTGGGGACCCCCAGCATTGGGGGGTTAATTTTAGGTGCCGGTGAGGGTACTTAAAGTACCCCGGCTGCCGGCCTTAACTGTTTGTGTGTGGCGGCCCTTTAAGGACCTGCAGCAGGGACTTGACACCTTTTAAATGCAGTGAGGGACACTATCGTGACCCCCCACTGCAAGCGTTAATGTCGGGACAATTCTGGGGGTCCCCCATGGGAACCCCCATCATGGACTTAATGTGGACACACATACCGATCGGACCCCCGTAGCAAGGGGTAATGCAGGGTTCCGAGCTTATCACGGATCTGTGCAAGGGGTTAATGCAGGGTTCCAAGCTTATCTTGGATCTGTGCAAGGGGTTAATGTGGGGTTCCAAGCTTATCTCGGATCTGTGCAAGGAGTTAATGCGGGTATCCGAGCTTATCTCGGATCTGTGCAAGGGGTTAAAGTGGGGGTTCCAAGCTTATCTTGGATCTGTGCAAGGGGTTAATGCGGGGTTCCAAGCTTATCTCGGATCTGTGCAAGGGGTTAATGCAGGGTTCCGAGCTTATCTCAGATCTGTGCAAGGGGTTAAAGTGGGGGTTCCAAGCTTATCTCGGATCTGTGCAAGGGGTTAATGCAGGGTTCCAAGCTTATCTCGGATCTGTGCAAAGGGGTTAATGCAGGGTTCCAAGCTTATCTTTGATCTGTGCAAGGGGTTAATGCGGGGTTCCAAGCTTATCTTGGATCTGTGCAAGGGGTTAATGCAGGGTTCCAAGCTTTTCTCGGATCTGTGCAAGGAGTTAATGCGGGGTTCCGAGCTTATCTCGGATCTGTGCAAAGGGTTAAAGTGGGGGTTCCAAGCTTATCTCGGATCTGTGCAAAGGGGTTAATGCAGGGTTCCAAGCTTATCTTGGATCTGTGCAAGGAGTTAATGCGGGGTTCCGAGCTTATCTCGGATCTGTGCAAGGGGTTAAAGTGGGGGTTCCAAGCTTATCTTGGATCTGTGCAAAGGGGTTAATGCAGGGTTCCAAGCTTATCTTGGATCTGTGCAAGGGGTTAATGCGGGGTTCCAATCTTATCTCGGATCTGTGCAAGGGGTTAATGCAGGGTTCCAAGCTTATCTTGGATCTGTGCAAGGGGTTAATGCGGGGTTCCAAGCTTATCTTGGATCTGTGCAAGGGGATAAAGTGGGGTTCCAAGCTTATCTCGGATCTGTGCAAGGGGTTAAAGTGGGGTTCCAAGCTTTTCTTGTATCTGTCCTAGGGGTTAATGTAGGGTTCCGAGCTTATCTTGAATCTCTTGGCTAAGTTGTACGTGGCTGGCAGTGTTTTGCACGGCCCGGGGTCATGGAGCCTCATTTTAAAAACATTTTGCAGCCATTTTTTTTGCACTTTTTTTCTCGATTTTCAGGTGCGCGTGTAATATCACTTTCAGACGTCCTGGCTGTCCCCCTGTGATGTGGGTGAGTGTTTTATTTTTTATTATTGTGTTTATCAGTGTGTTTTACACAGGGGAGGGAGAGGAGGAGGGGAAGAGAGACACGGGGGAAGGAGAGGAAGTGCTGCAAGTTTAGGCTTTTATGGGGGTTGTTGTTACAGAGAGTGAGGCGCCACAGAGCCCGAACTGCGAGCTCGCAAACTGTGACGATGTCTCGTAGTTCGACAATTATAATATGTGATCTATCAAGATTTGGTATGGACTGGTATGGAAAGAGATTTCCTTGGATAAACAGTATTGTGCCAGGATAATGCCTGTTGGTGACCTCGGAGAGGATCCCTATTTTTGATTGGAGCTAATAGATGGGCTCTGGGAGATCATGTATGGTGATCCTGGATGTGGCATGGGGACTGTAATGAGGCAGAATAACTTGTTCTTTTAAAAACTGTCAATGACTGGGACTAGAACCATGGTCCCCGGAAGATAATGCGATAGAACCCCTGGATAAACAAGAACTGCAGCTGGAGGCTGATATGTTAAATTGCTGGATGAGGCATCCATTGAGGGATTTTGGCCATCCAGATGGGAGGTACCCGGTCAGGCAGACAGGGATGAAGAGGACTGGTCACCAGACTCCTACGAACCAGGAGGTATGTACAAGAGTAATTATGGTCAAGGGGTCTGGGGAGAGGATATTATGGAATGTGGGGAGAATTCTGATCTCAGGGATTCTAGAAGTAACAAAGATGCCTTCATGCAGTCGGTTGACTGGGAAGAAGAAGAAGAACTGGGCCCTATCATCAGGGGGCTAAGCCTTGCCCAGTTAAGGGCATGGGGACAGGGCTAAACCACAGCAGTGCCAGGCCCAGGGGAAGACCTGGGGAAAAGCTGCCCTACTTCTAGTGTCAGAGAAGAACCAAAGGATCACTGTGCCCTGGACTGAGGGTCTAGCATGGGGCTCTAGCCAATGTCAGAAAACCAGCCACAGTTCCAGGGACAGGCTCAGCAAGCAGCCCTGTGAGAGTGGCAGACCAGGGGGCACAGCCCTGTCCAGTTTGTGAAGACACCATTGCTAAGGACAAGGCAGTGGGGAAGACAGAGAATGTCTGTCAAATCAATGGCCCAAGGAGAAGTCTGGATAAGAGCTGTCAGGTCCTGCCAGTGAACACCATGACCGTGGACTGTGGACCGTGCTATACCCAGGCGGTAGTTCCAGAGAGAGGGGATGTGATATGCTGATCCAGATGCAACCTGGAGGATTGGAGCCTTTAGACAAGGGCACAATATTGGGTGCCGGCTTCCAGATCCGGTCAGTACCTTCCCTCTTGGAATTACTGTTTATCGTTGCCCCCCCCCAGAGGAGTGTTTTACCCATACAGTGGGGCAGAAGAGTGCTTTGGCCCTTGTATTTGGGGGATGGCAATGGCACCCTGGGACTGTATTAATTACCCTGGCACAGAGGACTGTTGGCAGAATACAGAACAAGCAAATTGTTTGTATGGGAGCAACTATGCTCCTGGCCTAATAGCCAAGGAGGGACACTTGGCCTGGACTGTGGGGTTTGTGCTGGGGTCACCACCAGGATTGTTTACTCCACTGTAATGGGTGGAAGGGAATAGTGACAAAAATCTCCCCTGCACACCCAGAATCAGACCACGTGCAGGAGGTGGCCAAGACCCTGAGAACCTGTATCTGTTGGTTATTTGTTGTGTTCTGGCTTCAGAGGGACGCACTTGTAACGGAACCCACCACTGTTTTACCCTGTTTTATGGTTATTTAATTATTGGTTAAAATATGATCCTACTGTTATATTATATGTATGTTGGTTTATGCTCTGCAGAATATTAGCCACACTATTGCAGACCTAGGCTAATAGATAATCCTATTACAGAGACTTCAGAGATAAGGGAGTCGATTGTATAAAGTGTTTTCATTCTCAGATAAGAACAAAGCTGATTTAATCAATGTCTGATTATATCAAGTTGCCAGGGAGGTGTGACTCACCTATTGTTCTCTCTATGTGTATTGTGTGGCCAACTATGGGGGATGTGGATTGCCTGTGGGAAGAGATGTGTATAAATATTTCTGCACATAACAAAATAAAGTCAGTATTCGTTTGACTCCCAAATTGTGTGTCGTCCAATATGGGAGGTCGGGAATGGTGAAACTGTAGTGCCTCTTGGGTATTTTACTGTATACCAGCGGAGATATTGGACTGCGTGTTCCAGCTCCGTTACATTTGGTGGCAAGTGGCGGAATTGTTCCCACGGTCAGAAGGACAGCTACAGGAGACACCATTCCGTGGAGTACAAATTGAGGGCAACGCTAGTATCCGTACAGCGCCCCTGGCTACAGCAGGATGGAACCGCCTAGTTTTCGGACAGCGTTCCATCATGAGGAGGAGGAGGCGGCTGCGGACTACAGGGATGCAGACAGAAAGGAACTCATGGTTACAGTACCTCTTATTGCCCCACAGACTGGGTTTGGAAGAGAACTCCAAAGCAAACTGGCCTTTTTCCCAGGTACGCTTCCCATAAAAACCTTGGAATGGTTAATGACAGATGTCCACAAATACATAATGGAAAAGCAGCGGGCACGGGAGCGGTCCATCTTGGGAGCTGCTAACCCACCTCCCACCATTAACCCCCCCCCAGCACTGCGTCCGGGTGGTGGGAACTACCAAACCCCTCCACGGTACATCAGGTGCCACACGTGTAACCAGCAGGGCCACATGCAGAGAGACTGTCCCAGAAACAGAAACCGCTCCACGTGGAATACTCCAACTAATTCTCCTCCCCAGCAGCAGTGTGTACCCCAGGGGGCCGAAGGTGTTGTCCTTCCCCCCCAGCGGCAGTGTGTACCCCAGGGAGCTGAAGGTGTCGTCCTTCCTCCCCAGCGGCAGTGTGTACCCCAGGGAGCTGAAGGTGTCGTCCTTCCTCCCCAGCGGCAGTGTGTACCCCAGGGAGCTAAAGGTGTCGTCCTTCCTCCCCAGCGGCAGTGTGGACCCCAGGGAGCTAAAGGTATCATCCTTCCTCCCCAGCGACAGTGTGTACCCAGGGAGCAGAAGGTGCCGTCCTTCCTCCCCAGCGGCAGTGTGTACCCCAGGGGGCCGAAGGTGTCGTCCTTTCCCCCCAGCGTCAGTGTGTACCCCAAGGGGCCGAAGGTGTCGTCCTTCCCCCCCAGCGGCAGTGTGTACCCCAGGGAGCAGAAGGGGCCGTCCTTCCTCCCCAGCGGCAGTGTGTACCCCCGGAGCAGAAGGTGCCGTCCTTCCTCCCCAGCGGCAGTGTGTACCCCAGGGGGCCGAAGGTGTCGTCCTTTCCCCTCAGCAGCAGTGTGTACCCCAGGGGGCCGAAGGTGTTGTCCTTCCCCCCCCAGCGGCAGTGTGTACCCCAGGGAGCTGAAGGTGTCGTCCTTCCTCCCCAGCGGCAGTGTGTACCCCAGGGAGCTGAAGGTGTCGTCCTTCCTCCCCAGCGGCAGTGTGTACCCCAGAGAGCTGAAGGTGTAGTCCTTCCTCCCCAGCTGCAGTGTGTACCCCAGGGAGCTGAAGGTGTCGTCCTTCCTCCCCAGCGGCAGTGTGGACCCCAGGGAGCTGAAGGTGTAGTCCTTCCTCCCCAGCGACAGTGTGTACCCAGGGAGCAGAAGGTGCTGTCCTTCCTCCTCAGCGGCAGTGTGTACCCCAGGGGGCCGAAGGTGTCGTCCTTTCCCCCCAGCGGCAGTGTGTACCCCAGGGGGCCGAAGGTGTCGTCCTTCCCCCCCAGCGGCAGTGTGTACCCCAGGGAGCAGAAGGGGCTGTCCTTCCTCCCCAGCGGCAGTGTGTACCCCAGGGAGCAGAAGGTGCCGTCCTTCCTCCCCAGCGGCAGTGTGTACCCCAGGGAGCAGAAGGGGCCGTCCTTCCTCCCCAGCGGCAGTGTGTACCCCAGGGAGCTGAAGGTGTCGTCCTTCCTCCCCAGCGACAGTGTGTATCCCAGGGAGCTGAAGGTGCCGTCCTTCCTCCCCAGCGGCAGTGTGTACCCCAGGGGGCTGAAGCTGTCGTCCTTTCCCCCCAGTGGCAGTGTGTACCCCAGGGGGCCGAAGGTGTCGTCCTTCCCCCCCAGCGGCAGTGTGTACCCCAGGGAGCAGAAGGGGCCGTCCTTCCTCTCCAGCGGCAGTGTGTACGCCAGGGAGCTGAAGGTGTCGTCCTTCCTCCCCAGCGGCAGTGTGTACCCCAGGGAGCAGAAGGTGTCGTCCTTCCTCCCCATCGACAGTGTGTACCCCAGGGCGCAGAAGGTGTCGTCCTTCCTCCCCAGCGACAGTGTGTACCCCAGGGAGCAGAAGGTGCCATCCTTCCTCCCCAACGGCAGTGTGTACCCCAGGGGGCCGAAGGTGTCATCCTTCCCCCCCAGCGGCAGTGTGTACCCCAGGGGGGCGAAGGGGTCGTCCTTCCCCCCCAGCGGCAGTGTGAACCCCAGGGAGCTGAAGATATCGCCCTCTCCCCCAGCGACAGCTTACCCTAACAAGGGGAGACACCAATCTCCCAGACGGCGCAGATGGGACCAGGGTCTCTGTGCCTGACCTACCGGGATGCTGGATAGCCTGTCCAGATCCCCAACTACTCTGACTGGGACAACCAGAGGAGGGGGTAAGTACAAATTCCCCTCCCCAGCTAACTTCTAATGTGGCCCCAGGGTTAACAGAGGAAATGTTAACCCCCACTGACCCCCACCTTTCCCTGGCTACTGAGCCGGAAGACATCCCAAGTACCCCAGCAGAAGAGCTGACAGCGGGGCAGAGTGCAGTCGGCCTCTGCCCTCCCTTTGTCCCTTGTACAGAGCAGGATGTCCTGCAGGTTATACCAGCAGAAGAGCTGGCATTAGGGCAGAGTGCCGCTGGCCTCTGCCCCTCAAGTCCCCTCAGCGTGTTGCCCCATCACCACAGCGAAATATCCAGGTGCCTGGTTAGACTTCCCCCCAAAGGGGAGATGTGTGACGAAGTGCCCTTCGCCACTTTGGCTTGGAGAGGACTGTTTGCCAGCCTCCTGCCCTGCGACTATGGCCCTGGGACATATTGCCCTTCAAACACAGTATTCGGCCATACCAGAGTGTATGTCACTCATTCTGGCCCTTTACATACAGGGGGGTCATTCGGTACTTGCCCTGTGGGAGCGGTGATACCCCAGATAACTATGCCATGGAGCCCATTCATATGATGAAAGACTATGGGAAAGACTTTAGCTACATGGCAATTGAACTGTGTGAAGAGGATCTGAGCGCTATTCGGTAGTTTTGTGCGCTCAGATCCCAGCTATCTGGGGATATGTGAAATGTGAGTAAAGGTGAATTGCAGTAATGCTGATGGGTTGTCAAACTAGAGAATTGACCAACAAATACTTTTGTCCGGACATCCCCAGGCCGATCCGTTGGGATCAGACCGTGTATGCCGGCTTATGGTCACGGGGGAGGTGTGTAACGGAACCCACCACTGTCTTACCCTGTTTTATGGTTATTTAATTATTGGTTAAAATATGATCCTACTGTTATATTATATGTATGTTGGTTTATGCTCTGCAGAATATTAGCCAGACTATTGCAGACCTAGGCTAATAGATAATCCTATTACAGAGACTTCAGAGATAAGGGAGTCGATTGTATAACGTGTTTTCATTCTCAGATAAGAATAAAGCTGATTTAATCAATGTCTGATTATATCAAGTTGCCAGGGAGGTGCGACTCACCTATTGTTCTCTCTATGTGTATTGTGTGGCCAACTATGGGGGATGTGGATTGCCTGTGGGAAGAGATGTGTATAAATATTTCTGCACATAACAAAATAAAGTCAGTATTCGTTTGACTCCCAAATTGTGTGTCGTCCAATATGGGAGGTCGGGAATGGTGAAACTGTAGTGCCTCTTGGATATTTTACCGAATACCAGCGGAGATATTGGACTGCGTGTTCCAGCTCCGTTACAGCACTGTTTCATTGTCTTTGCCTTGGGAGATCGAGGGGGAAGTTAATGCCCTGTGGTCACCCCCGGTGCTACCCGCATTCAGCTTTTGGATTACAATTGGGGGCCTAAGAGGAAGTTGTTCCCCCAAACCCCCAGATACCCTTGACGTTCTACCATGTATGGAATTGTGTGTCCTGGGCGTCATTACTGGTCCTATTGAAGCATATGGAAGCACTTTTATCCTTGACCGTACGTGACTGTCTTGACGGGCCTGTAAGGAGGCCAAAAGCTGAAGGCCCAAGGCACTCATTGTGGGGCTCGCAATGAGCGCCAAAGGCGCTCATCGCGAGGACAGTACGTTACTGGCTTGACGGGCCTACAATGAGGCCGAAAGCCCAAGGCACTTATTGCTGGACTCGTGATGGCAAGGCCCGTACGTGACTGGCTTGAGAGGGGGAGAGGCTCAAAACTGCTCACGAGTTACAGTGTTTAAAAAAGTTACGAACTTAACGGCTGCCATTTTTTTCAAACCCTTAACTCGGAAGACAAAACACGCCAATTAATTAAAAAATGAACTTACAAACCTCACACACAGCACTGGGGGAGAGGCAGGGAGCCGCTGAGTCAGGTTGCAAGGTAGTTTTATATTTAATTGGCTTTTTTGGGAAGTCTGAAAACAGCTAAGCGAGGTAAAAAATGGCGGCCGTAAAGACGTTACTTTTTTTCAAGCCCGTAAATCGGAAGCACATTTCGGGCTTGGGGAACATGAACAATTTCCCAGTCCCCCAAATGTTTTGACACCCGTAAATGCAAACAGGAGCACAGAGGAGGAACAGGGGAGAAAAAGACACAGCGGAGGGAGAGGGGGGAGAAAAAGACACAGCGGAGGGAGAGGGGGGAGAAAAAGACACAGCGGAGGGAGAGGGGGGAGAAAGACATAGCGGAGGGAGAGGGGGGAGAAAGACACAGCGGAGGGAGAGGGTGGAAAGAGACACAGGGGAGGGAGTGGGGAAAGAGACACAGGGGAGGGAGAGGGTGGAAAGAGACACAGGGGAGGGAGTGGAAAGAGTCTCGCAATGAGCACCAAAGGCGCTCATTATGGGGCACAAATACCGCTCATTGCAGGGCATAGCATTATGTGGCAAACAACATTGCCAGGCTTCAAATTGTATTACCGTCATATATATTTTTTTATGAGGGACAGGTCATGTCAAACAAACATAAATAAGTTTCTCTGAGGAAGTTAGTAGGAGCCTGGATAAAGGCAACTCAGTGGATATAGTATTTTTGGATTTTGCAAAGGCTTTTGATGCAGTGCTTCAAGGAAGACTATTGTGAAAATGAATTGATCGTTACCCCCTACAGATAATCATCTCTCTCCCTGCGTCACTCTTTTCATCTCACGTAGTCTCTCTGTGCACCTCCTCATAGGATGCACCTTACAGGTCATCCATCCTGTTATTGCACCTTCAGTGTGATCTGTATCAGTAATGAGGTGATCTTTTTTACTACATTCCCCCATTCTATTAATAGCAGACCAGGAAAGGTCTCTTTCGAGAATTTGTCCAATCAGTGTTTGGTATTTTGGGATACCAGTGTAGGGGGTGTTGTACAGTGTTGGTTTTGGTCTGGGGATCCAAATGTGTATTCGTAGCCTGCCAGTTATTCCCAAGCCTCTGGCGCCTTCCTCATACAGATGTTCCTCTCAGGCTCTGACCTCTCTGCTGATGCTATGTAGAAGTTCAGGGCCTGGACCTCATGTTGACAACAACATAGAAAGAACTTGAATGATGTCTTTGCTGTATTTCTTAAAGGTTATTGGTGCTTGTGAGGAACACCAGATACTGTGTATTTCTAAAACTGGGATTATTAATAGCATCCCATTCTAATTTATTGTTTGGTCTTAAGGAGACTTGTGTCTCCTTAAGAGTTTTAGAGTATATCAGGATAATTGCAGCAACACAACATTGGTTGGTTATGTTCCTACGTGTGGTTTATGTATTTCCAGGTTCTTCTCTCGCATGGATGTCCTCAGATCAGTTTCCATGATTGTGGATGGTGCCTTTGCCCCAGTCACTGTTGTCTTGTCCCTGGGATGTCACTGTGGTCTGCAGATGTTTTTTTTTCTCCATTAGATCGAGTTCATCTATTGTATAGTATCCCATATGAGGCCTGACACACCCATATGCATATATAGTTCGTCCTTATCCCACCATGTTGTGTAGGTCTATGCCAAGCCTGTTCCAAGCACTGCTGTATGGGTTTGTACATATATGTTCTGCATTATCAAGTTCCTCCATTCTTCTCTGGAGAGTTTCAGTTTTTTGCTGCTTGCAAATCTTCCTAGGCGAAGACAAAAGTCTTATGTCTCAGCTCCTGTATGGCTTGTTGTTCTTTATTGTGCTCATCATCCTGTAGGCTCCTTGTCAACTCCTCCCTGTCTTCTCTTCTCGGTTCCTTCTCTGAACTCACTATACACTCTTTTTGTCTGCACGCCAATGTGTGGACACTAAAATCTGTACAACTCCCTTGACCACCCGCTCCTACACTTCCTTGCACTCCCCTCACTGTACTCTCATAGCTGTCCCAATACCGCAATCCCAGTCTCCATTCCTGTCTCCACATACAGTATATACGTCCTGAGAGAAATAATACTCTCTTCTGAATATTTATGGTTTTATTAAATAAAACATTCCAGTAGTAGATGAGCGCAAGAGCAGTGCGCCGGAGCGGTCTCTGATACAAGAGCTTTATATCACTGGCATCATGTTAGATAAGCTGGGCTATGGAGCCTAGTGGAGTTGTATCTAAGCCATCTTCATAATAGAAACGGCACGTGACCCTCACCCGGCTTCATGTGAGGTTATTCTCCACTCTGTTGTGTAGCTACATGGAATCATTTCTATAAGAACATGTCCTAATTCTCCATGTTGGTGTTGTTACATGGGGTATCTCTCCATGCTGTGAGGTAGGGGCTCATCCAGGCATTGAGATATTGGGGCGCTAAATGCCGAACTCCTTTTGAATGGCGTGTCTGTCGTTCTGATGTCTGTTACTCCCTGAAAGAAAGTGACAATGGTTGAGAGGTGGATGTGAAATCATCAAGAGAGAAGAGAGGAAGATGTCGGTCAAAACGGGTGTCGGGTGCTTTTTAATAAAACAGGGAGGACAGATCAGAAAAGAAAAACAAATCAGAGTCCTAGAGAAGGGGCAGATCTAGAGGGGAACATAAAGCAGAACTGGGGTAAGTCCGGCGTCAGGACTCGAGAAGGGGAAAAAAAGTAGAAAAGGGGGTCAGTTATAGAATGGAAGAGAAAAGGAAGTAATGTTTCTTAATTTGAATATTAGAAAAGCATTTGATACTTGTTGTGCTACCACTAATGAGAACTAAATAGAAATGCATTGCATCAGAGGTACCAGACAAGAGAGTCCGTGGTCTACTTTGCTATTTGCTTTGGGGACAAAACCTTTAGATCGGGCATTTCTCTGTTCCCGAGATAGTAAGAGGTTGCAAATTGGCGCACACCACATTAAAATAATACTGTACGTAACTTCCCCACATGAGGGATGATTACGACAGTTCTGAGGAATTCCCAGACTTTGTGATAAATAAAATAAGGGCTAAAACACTCGTTTATCTTCGCACAACGCTGTAAGAGCCACATTAGTACTCTTATAGGTGGGGCTCGGTAAGAAAACCCCTTTATCAAACTTACTGTGCATGTAAACAATTAAATACTATTTTTGAATCCTGCTCCCTGAATGATGTAAATTCTCTGGAATGGGAGCCGCCCTGATGGCAATGCTCACAGACAGTACTTGCAGTATGACTAAAGGGGAATACTCTCTGGCATGTTGTGCTTGAGCTTTAATACTGGGAGGTGACTAGACGGTGTATTTGTGTACATTGCTAGCAGCTCACACAACTACTGAAGTGCGTTACAGCGTTACAATGTACTTTCCCCTGAGCGGCTCCCACTCCAGAGACAAAACATCATTCAGAAGCTGGAGCTTATATAGCCTGGAGTATGATTAAAAAAAAGTTACTAATTGTTTAAATGCACAGTAAAAATGTAATAAAGGTTAACTATTCAACCTTTAAACACTAGTCCAATAGACAAACACTGGGAGTTAAAATCCCCAACTGATCAACTGATAACACCATTAATATTAATTAACTAGGACCTTCGGCGCTCATTGCGAGCCTCTTCTCGTCCAGGCGGTGCTCATTGCCTTTGTGCTGCGAGTTTCATTGCCTTAACAGCTCCCCTCGCTACGTGTTAATGACTCGCCTCACTTTGCGAGGCTTGCAAGCGATGAGCACCTGTGGCGCTCATCGCCTAACTCGTACGCACCACACAAAGCGTGACGACGTCTCGCAGTTTGACATTTTTTCCCACCATTTTGGATAAAGGTACTTCTTATATCAGTAACATCCCCATATCCAATTCCCAACACGATTGCCAGGATTGGTTTTTGGTGGATCATACCATTCTTACTGCCATTAAATGTATTTTACAGAATGGATTGACCCTCATGCTCCAAGTTACCATTTGGTTAGACAGGGTAACACATTATGTATTTTATTTCTAACCAACCAGGAAATCTCCGGATTGTTTCCTCAAGTTACTGCAACTTTTCCAGAGTTTCCTGTTTGGTCACAGTTACAAAATGTGGCATATGATAAGGGGAAGGTCACTGTCATACGGGCTTAAGCAGCGGGCCTTGGAGGGAGGCTAATTAAGCAAATATCACCCTCACAGTTGGTACTCATTTTCCAGGAGTGGCTGTGACAGAATCATTAGTTCTAGTCCATAGTCCTCTTTTAGGACAGACATTTTAGAGGCAGGCGGCAGTTGTTCAGAGAAAGGAGGTGAGTCCTAGAGAGAAGGAGAGTATCAGAGGTAGGAAGGGTGGACTATCCTAAAGAGAGAAGATTAGAAGCATGGGGGCAGCCCTACAAAGAGGACGAGAGATGGGGAAAACCTAACAAGAGAAGACAAGAGATAACTGGGCAATGCCACAGAGAGGATGAGAGACGCAAGGCTATCCTAGTGAAAGAAGATGAGAGGCATAAGGGCAGCCCTACAGAGAGAATGAGGGACAGGGGACTATCCTAGAGAAAGAAGACGAGAGGCATGATGGCAGCACTACAGAGAGGATGAGGGACAGGGGACTATCCTAGAGAAAGAAGACGAGAGGCATGAGTGCAGCCCTGCAGAGAAGATGAGAGATGGGGAAAACCTAGGAAGACATGAGGCATGGGGGCAATGAAACAGAGAGGATAAAAGACGTGGACTATCCTAGAGAGAGAAGACAAGAGGCATTCGGGCAACCCTACAGAGAGGATGAGAGACAGGGGAGTATCATAGAGAAAGAAGACGAGAGGCATGATGGCAGCACTACAGAGAGGATGAGAGATGGAGTTCCCTAAAAATGGCTACTGTCCACTCTCGGCTTGCTTACGGTCTACACATGGCTATCTTCCCCTCTCCTCTCACTTGCTCTCTACACATGGATATCTTCATCTCTCGGCTCGCTTGCTCTCTACATATGTCTGTCTTCCTGTCTCCTCTCTCTTGGAGTTCCCTAAACATGGCTATTTTCCCAACTCATGCTTGCTCTCTACACATGGCTATCTACCCCTCTCCTCTTGCTTGCTCTCTACACATGGCTATCTTCCCCCCTCAGCTGGCTTACTCTCTACACATGGCTATCTTCCTGTCTCCTCTTGCTTGCTCTCTACACATGGCTATCTTCCCCTCTCAGCTCGCTTGCTCTCTACACATGGCTATCTTCCTGTCTCCTCTCTCTTTGAGCTCTTTACACATTGCTATATTCTTGTCTCCTCTCTCTTGGAGCTCTCTACACATTGCTATCTTCCTGTCTGCTCTCTCTCTCTTTGAGCTCTTTACACATTGCTATCTTCCTGTCTCCTCTCTCTTGGAACTCTCTACACATGGCTATCTTCCTGTCTCCTCTCTCTTTAAACTCTTTACACATTGCTATCTTCCCGTCTCCTCTCTCTTGGAACTCTCAACACATGGCTATCTTCCTGTCTCCTCTCTCTTGGAGCTCTCTACACATTACTATCTTCCTGTCTCCTCTCTCTTTGAGCTCTTTACACATTGCTATCTTCCTGCCTCTTCTCTCTTGTAGCTCTCTACACATGACTAACCTCTCCTCTCAGCTAGCTTGCTCTATACACCTTGCTATCTTCCTCTCTCCTCTCTCGGAGCTCTCTACACATTGCTATCTTCCCCTCTCAGCTCACTTGCTCTCTACACCTTGCTATCTTCCTGTCTCCTCTCTCTTGAAGCTCTCTACACATTGCTATCTTCCTGTCTCCTCTCTTGGAGCTCTCTACACATGGCTATCTTCCCCTCTTAGCTCACTTGCTCTCTACACCTTGCTATTTTCCTGTCTCCTCTCTCTTGGAGCTCTCTACACCTTGTTATCTTCCTGTCTCCTCTCTCTGAGCTCTCTACACATGGCTATCTTCCCCTCTCAGCTTACTTGCTTTCTACACATTGCTATCTTCCTGTCTCCTCTCTTGGAGCTCTCTACACATGGCTATCTTCCCCTCTCAGCTCACTTGCTCTCTTCACCTTGATATCTTCCTGTCTCTTCTCTCTTGAAGCTCTCTACACATTGCTATCTTCCTGTCTCCTCTCTCTGAGCTCTCTACACATGGCTATCTTCCCCTCTCAGCTCACTTGCTCTCTACACCTTGCTATCTTCCTGTCTCCTCTCTCTAGAAGCTCTCTAAGCATTGCTATCTTCCTGTCTCCTCTCTTGGAGCTCTCTACACATGGCTATCTTCCCCTCTCAGCTCACTTGCTCTCTACACATTGCTATCTTCCTGTCTCCTCTCTCTTGGAGCTCTCTACACATTGCTATCTTCCTGTCTCCTCTCTCTTGGAGCTCTCTACACCTTGTTATCTTCCTGTCTCCTCTCTTGGAGCTCTCTACACATGGCTATCTTCCTGTCTCCTCTCTCTTGGAGCTCTCTACACCTTGTTATCTTCCTGTCTCCTCTCTTGGAGCTCTCTACACCTTGTTATCTTCCTGTCTCCTCTCTTGGAGCTCTCTACACATGGCTATCTTCCTGTCTCCTCTCTCTTGGAGCTCTCTACACATTGCTATCTTCCTGTCTCCTCTCTCTTGGAGCTCTCTACACATTGCGATCTTCCCCTCTCAGCTCGCTTTCTCTCTACAAAACACAATCTTCTCTCTCCTCTCTGTGGAGGTCAGATACTCACTTGGACCAAGTGCTTGTTCTCTGTCCAGAAGGTCACGGCCTCCTCTCTGTGATAGTCATGTTCCTGTAAAACAAAATTACCCCAAACAGTGCGATTATCTGTAGTGACCAGGACCACTAACCACTGCTCCATACTGGTGTGCGTGTCCTGCACTGTACGCCCTCTCCCTGGTGGGTCACATACCTTGCTTGGCTGGGGTGTCTGGGGCACAAAGTCCTTCACGTTATAGTCTCTGTGCGTTGTAGACTCTGTGACTGGAAGCTCTTTGGGTTGGGAAGAGACCTCATCATACAGCTCCTGACTGGGCCAGAACAAGAGGTACTATTATAGGGGGCGTCACAAGTGTGGAGGAAGGGGCACAGAGAGGAGGAAGGGTCATAGGGTGGTGGCATAGAGAAGAGGAAGGGTAATAGGATGGTGGCATAGAGAAGAGGAAGGGACATAGGATGGTGGCATAGAGATTAGGAAGGGTCATAGGATGGTGGCATAGAGAAGAGGAAGGGTCATAGGATGGTGGCATAGAGAAGAGGAAGGGACACAGTGTGGTGGCATAGAGAAGAGGAAGGGACACAGTGTGGTGGCATAGAGAAGCGGAAGGGTCATAGGATGGTGGCATAGAGAGTAGGAAGGGTCATAGGGTGGTGGCATAGAGAAGAGGAAGGGACACAGTGTGGTGGCATAGAGAAGAGGAAGGGTAATAAGGTAATGGCATAGAGAGTAGACAGGGTCATAGGATGGTGGCATAGAGAAGAGGAAGGGACATAGGATGGTGGCATAGAGAGTAGGAAGGGTCATAGGATGGTGGCATAGAGAAGAGGAAGGGTCATAGGATGGTGGCATAGAGAAGAGGAAGGGACACAGTGTGGTGGCATAGAGAAGAGGAAGGGACACAGTGTGGTGGCATAGAGAGTAGGAAGGGTCATAGGATGGTGGCATAGAGAAGAGGAAGGGACACAGTGTGGTGGCATAGAGAAGAGGAAGGGTCATAAGGTAATGGCATAGAGTAGGAAGGGTCATAGGATGGTGGCATACACTAGAGCAAGAGACACAAGGTGGCGGCACACAGTGAAGCAAGTGTCATAGTGTCGTCTCTCCCCCACTCTCTCTCTCCCCGATCTCCCCCATCTCTTTCTCTCCATCTCACCCTCTCTCTATCTCCACCTCTCTTTCTCTCCATCTCTCACCCTCTCTCTTTCTCTCCCTCTCTCTTTATCTCTACTCTCTCCACCTCTCTTTCTTTCTTTCCCTCTCTCTCTTTCTCTCACCCTCTCTCTTTCTCTCCATCTCTCTCTCCCTCTCTCTCTCTCCATCTCTCTCCCTTTCTCTACCTCTCTTTCTCCATCTCTCCCCTTCTCTCTTTCTCTCCCTCTCTTTCTCTCCATCTCACCCTCTCTTTCTCTCCATCTCTCCCCCTCTCCCTTAGTCTCTCCCAATCTCTCCCCCATCTATTTCTCTCCCCTCTCCCTCTATCTCCCCTGTTTCTTTCTCTCCATCCCCCCCTCTCTCTCGTTTTCCCTCTCTCCATCTCTCCACCCTCTCTCTTTCTCCCCCACTCTCTTTCTCCATCTCTTCCTCTCTTTCTTTCTCCCCCACTCTCTTTCTCCATCTCTTCCTCTCTTTCTTTCTCCATCTCTCCCTTTCTCCATCTCTCCCCCTTTCTCCATCTCTCTCCCTTTCTCCATCTCTTCCTCTCTTTCTTTCTCCATCTCTCCCCCTTTCTCCATCTCTCCCCCTTTCTCCATCTCTCCCCCTTTCTCCATCTCTCCCCCTTTCTCCATCTCTCTCCCTTTCTCCATCTCTTCCTCTCTTTCTTTCTCCATCTCTCCCTTTCTCCATCTCTCCCCCTTTCTCCATCTCTCCCCCTTTCTCCATCTCTCCCCCTTTCTCCATCTCTCTCCCTTTCTCCATCTCTTCCTCTCTCTCCCTTTCTCCATCTCTCCCTTTCTCCATCTCTCCCTTTCTCCATCTCTCCCTCTCCCTTTCTCCACCTCTCCCTTTCTCCACCTCTCTCTTTCTCCACCTCTCCCTTTCTCCACCTCTCCCTTTCTCCACCTCTCCCTTTCTCCACCTCTCCCTTTCTCCACCTCTCCCTTTCTCCACCTCTCCCTTTCTCCACCTCTCCCTTTCTCCACCTCTCCCTTTCTCCACCTCTCCCTTTCTCCACCTCTCCCTTTCTCCACCTTTCCCTCTCTCTCCCTTTCTCCATCTCTCATCTCTCCCTCTCTCATCTCTCCATCTCTCCCTCTCTCATCTCTCCCTCTCTCATCTCTCCCTCTCTCATCTCTCCCTCTCTCATCTCTCCCTCTCTCATCTCTCCCTCTCTCACCTCTCCCTCTCTCACCTCTCCCTCTCTCACCTCTCCCTCTCTCACCTCTCCCTCTCTCACCTCTCCCTCTCTCACCTCTCCCACCTCTCCCTCTCTCCATCTCTCCCTCTCTCCATCTCTCCCTCTCTCCATCTCTCCCTCTCTCCATCTCTCCCTCTCTCCATCTCTCCCTCTCTCCATCTCTCCCTCTCTCCACCTTTCCCTCTCTCTCCCTTTCTCCATCTCTCATCTCTCCCTCTCTCATCTCTCCATCTCTCCCTCTCTCCCTCTCTCCCTCTCTCCCTCTCTCCATCTCTCCCTCTCTCTCCCTCTCTCCCTCTCTCCCTCTCTCCCTCTCTCTCCCTCTCTCCCTCTCTTCATTTCTCCATCTTTCCCCCTTTCTCCCTCTCTCCATCTCTCCCTCTCTCTCCCTTGCTTTCTCCATCTCTCCCTCTCTCCTTCTCTCCATCTCTCCCTTGTCTCTCCCTCTTTCTCTCCATCTCTCCCTCTCTTTCTCTCCATCTCTTTCTCTCCACCTCTCCCTCTCTCCCTTTCTCCATCTCTCCCTTGTCTCTCCCTCTTTCTCTCCCTCTCTCCCTCTCTCCTTCTCTCCCTCTCTCCATCTTTCCCTCTCTCCTTGTCTCCATCTCTCCCTTGTCTCTCCCTCTTTCTCTCCATCTCTCCCTCTCTTTCTCTCCATCTCTCCCTCTCTCCATCTCTCCCTCTCTTTCTCTCCCTCTCCCCCTCTGCCTCAATATCTCCCCCATCTATTTCTCTCTCTCTCCATCTCTCCCTCTCTCTCTCTCCATCTCTCTCTCCTTCTCTCTCCCTCTCTCTCTCCATCTCTCCCTTTCTCTCTCTCCCTCTCTCTCTCTCCCCCTCCCCTCTCTCTCCATCTCTCCATCTCTCCCTTTCTCTCTCTCCTTCTCTCTCCCTCTCTCTCTCCATCTCTCCCTCTCTCCCCCTCCCCTCTCTCTCTCCATCTCTCCCTCTCTCTCTCTCCATCTCTCCCTCTCTCTCTCCTTCTCTCTCCCTCTCTCTCTCCATCTCTCCCTTTCTCTCTCTCCTTCTCTCTCCCTCTCTCTCTCCATCTCTCCCTTTCTCTCTCTCCCTCTCTCTCTCTCTCCCTCCCCTCTCTCTCTCCATCTCTCCCTTTCTCTCTCTCCCTCTCTCCCCCTCCCCTCTCTCTCTCCATCTCTCCCTCTCTCTCTCCATCTCTCCCTTTCTCTCTCTCCCTCTCTCCCCCTCCCCTCTCTCTCTCCATCTCTCCCTCTCTCTCCTTCTCTCTCCCTTTCTCTCTCTCCCTCTCTCTCTCTCCCCCTCCCCTCTCTCTCTCCATCTCTCCCTTTCTCTCTCTCCCTCTCTCCCCCTCCCCTCTCTCTCTCCATCTCTCCCTCTCTCCCCCCCTCTCTCTCTCTCCCCCTCCCCTCTCTCTCTCCATCTCTCCCTTTCTCTCTCTCCCTCTCTCCCCCTCCCCTCTCTCTCTCCATCTCTCCCTTTCTCTCTCTCCCTCTCTCTCCCTCTCTTCCCCTCCTCTCTCTCTCTCCATCTCTCCCTCTCTCTTTCCTTCTCTCTCCCTCTCTCTCTCCATCTCTCCCTTTCTCTCTCTCCTTCTCTCTCCCTCTTTCTCTCCATCTCTCCCTTTCTCTCTCTCCCTCTCTCCCCCTCCCCTCTCTCTCTCCATCTCTCCCTCTCTCTCCTTCTCTCTCCCTCTCTCTCTCCATCTCTCCCTTTCTCTCTCTCCCCCTCCCCTCTCTCTCTCCATCTCTCCCTTTCTCTCTCTCCCTCTCTCTCCCTCTCTCCCCCTCCCCTCTCTCTCTCCATCTCTCCCTCTCTCTTCCTCTCTCTCTCCCTCACAAGACCCCATTGTTCTGTGTCTGGGAGGTTGATATTAAGCAGATCTGGGGGGGGCATATGGTTCAGAGCTTGCGCAAGAACTGCAGAGCAACGGAGGCTGTGCTAGGAATGCTCTGAATATAGCAGACACACCGGGCTCTGCACCCCCCCCCCCCGAAAAACAAACACACAGGGCTCTGCAACCCACCCAAACTACAACCCCCCGAGGGCTCTACAACCTCTCCCAGGGCTCTGCATCCCCCCCCAGGGCTCTACAACCCCCCCAGGGCTCTACAACCCCCCATACTACAACCCCCCAGGGCTCTAAACCCCCCCCATACTACAACCCCCCCCCCAGGGCTCTACAACCCACCCATAGGGCTCTACAACCCCCCCATACTACAACCCCCCCAGGGCTCTACAACCCACCCATAGGGCTCTACAACCCCCCCATACTACAACCCCCCCAGGGCTCTGCATCCCCCCCCAGGGCTCTACAACCCCCCATACTACAACCCCCCAGGGCTCTACAACCCCCCCATACTACCCCCCCCCACACACACAGGGCTCTACACCCCACACACAGGGCTCTACACCCCCCCACACAGGGCTCTACACCACCCCACACAGTGCTCTACACCCCCCACACAGGGCTCTACACACCCAACATATGGCTCTACACACCCAACATATGGCTCTACACACCCCACAGAGGGCTCTACCCCCCCCCCCCCACAGGGCTCTAACCCCCCCCCCCCACAGGGCTCTACCCCCCCCCCCCCCCACAGGGCTCTACACACCCAACATATGGCTCTACACACCCCACACAGGGCTCTACACCCCCCCCCACAGGGCTCTACACCCCCCCCCCCCCCACAGGC